>CM059569.1:28657651-29175151 GCA_030386875.1 Morinoia aosen | reverse complement strand
GTATTCTATAGCACGCAATGCTGTTACATTTGCGGCAAGAGACATGAGAAGATTATTGTTGCATTTATATACTAAAATTCTTTACGATAATGCTCAAGGAAGATTTCTGACAATTTTTCAATTTTATTAGCACCTGTATTGATCGAAAAAAATGTTATCGAGGAGCTATTCTAGCATTGGTATCGGCTGTTGAAAGAGCCTTAGAATTCATCCAAACGTAGGGAAATGATGCCCTAATGTTGTAACAACCAAAACATTTTCAGCAAAATTCTCAACCTCTAAAAAATGTGTTTCCGGGCTGAGAAAAATTCTTCTCTCATACGTTGATCGTTTGAAATCAGTTGTTTGGCTGTAAAGGTCTCAACTAACTGCACTTACTATGTAATTGAGGATGGTTCCAATGCTTATTGTATGCAAAGCCATGGCCATAAAGATTTTCCAGGACGCGTAGCCTTTGATGAATAATGAAAAATAAAGTAAATTTTTTTTAAAAACTGAGTTCTGTAAGAAATTTTTGTGGATATTTCGTGGTAAAAAACACAGACCACACATAACCCGCTGGGTGAGGTTGTGATATGGCACACTTTGGGGAATTATTTTTGCAGAGAAGACATCTTAAACAGGTTATGTCCACTACACAGAGTGTTGGTACTTAAACTTTACCCTATAATAATACTTTATGCTAGGTACTGAATTTTGCCCGAACTTGGGACTGAAAGCACATCACGGCGGTAACGATCAAGCAGACTGCGAGTAACATGTCTCTGATTAAAATATTTCATGAGGAGCTCTCCATTGTTTTAAGGGAATGTGAGAATTTTATCAAAATTCGAGATGAATTACGTGCCGGAAACTTCAAATTTTAAGAATATAGTTCTATGAGGAATAGAGTAATAAAATGAGGTGGATCGATTAGTGAGTCAGAGAAGTTCTGTTGTAACATTAGTTGCGTGCTTTAAATGAGGTTGGGGCCACGCTTGCTCGAGATGGTACAGCTACTGATTAACATTTTACACCTTGAATTATGCATAAAATTTTAGGCAAACGTGTCCAGTCGTGACATTGAGAAACCGTGGTGAAATACTGACCTAGGCACACTCACGCTGTTTCTTAAATTCAGTTCACAAAGCCAATCTGGAGTTTTCCTCCTGCGTTTCGGCCTAAATTTTCCTTAGGAGTCCAGACAAACTTTATATTCTCGTCTACTTCGAGCTTTTGCTGTCTGAAACTTGAAAGCAAGGGGTTTTGAACCCAGGTCTTCAAAGCCCAACAGTGGTTTACGCGTGCATTACAGCACCGTGTAAACCATCTTTTGTACGTTCTACTCATCGCTTTTTCTCACCTTTCCTTTGTGAGCAGGTGATAGAGTTGAACTTAGAAACGTTTTCAAGCAAACGAATTTCTTCAGAATTTCTTCATTTTAACATTGTTAGTTATTTTGAATTTGATGATTATTGAAAACATTACCGTATTATTTGGGCATGTCATTAATCATTTTATTTATGCAGATCTTAACCGTATCCTACAAGGACAAACTGGTTCGTTATACATGCTTGAGTTTCACTAAAGCTGGGTTGTACGGCATGAAGATATTTCACGAAAACAAAGCCACCAAAAAGGAATGCCGAACAAAGCTGCATGTAGAAGACATTCCTTGTTGTCCTAGTGCATTACAAAACGTAAGCCTCGTTTGCTTTACAGTGCATCATCAACAACTAGCAGCGGTGGTGCGCAATTTCTGCTCCACCAAAATACTGATCATTACTCGGGATTATTCGGAAAATGTGAGGGGAAAAATACCCCGAGCTTCAGGTGCAGTGCTGGATGATTTACCCTACCATGCCGCTGTATCGATACTTCGGTTATTCCAAATCCGCTGCTACTGCTGTATCTAGTTTTCGGTACGTTGCCTGATACGTGAAAAAGTGCGTCACAAACTAATTATTACCATCCAATCGTGGTCAAACCTCATTGGTTAAGTGTAGTAAATGTCTGTCCCCATTTGTTTGAAATGCCTTTGTGTGGTTTAAGTAACACTTTAACTGCGGCAGGTTAAGCTCAAGTTCAATATTCAACAATATAATTAAAGCACTAACAATAATTCATTTATAAAAGAAAAAACATGAAATCAATCGTGCCTTCATTTAGTTTTGCTAAGGTACTTTTTAAAATTGAGTATATGACAACTGGTCGGTCAGCTGCGTTATAAAAAAATCTCTTCAGTGACCACCGGTGGGGTCACGCCACAGTTAACGTGAACATTTAATAACCGGGTTCAGGGCCATGGGTCTGGTAGGGCGAGGAGCCGTTTCCCTTACTGAGATGCGCGCATATCTCGAAACAGGCAGTCGCGTTTCGTTGTTGCGCGCGAAATGACAATTTCTCACGTGTCGATTCTGGCTTGTGAACAGGGTGCTTTCATCATGATCTCTGCCATGTTGTGTCGTATTCTCAGTCGACTCGTAAGGCATTAATTAAAATATCAGTGCTCCTCTCAGAGCGACCGAACAATTAACATTTGATGCAATGTTGTATTGATATAAGCTGAAGTTCCCCTCAGTGGGATAAAGTTATTGTAGGTCTGGGAGTTAGCACTCCCGAGATCAATATGTGAGGTCTCGAACTGAAGGTTAGGTGCGCCTTAATTTTGCTGAATTAAAATGAGTTTTTCATTTTGCTACGAACAGTCTTATCGATCCACTGTTATCCTGATTTTCAGCACTTATCACTAACTTCTTCAACTTTCATCTTGTCGCAGGAACTCCCATCTCAACTGAATGTTCCTTTGAGCTGGTGGTCTCGTGAGGAAACGCACCTTATGCTCAGATTCCTCGTTTCCTTTATCTCCTTGCTAAATGGTGCCTTCTTCCTTCCTCTCCTTAAAACACTTATGTTGTAGTTAGGGAGGCTTACACAAACTTATTCAATCTAGTCTAATATAATTCGCGCGCAGAACTTGTATTTATTTCCATTGTAAAATTGAAAAAAAAAATTTAAATTCATTTATGTTTAAAATGGCATGTCTATCGCTTAGATCAATATATAAAAAATATTATATTAATGATTTACGCACCATTGAATTCTGAAGCATCATATCTTCTTGATATTTAACGTCAATAATGTAAACTTAAATCTTTAATTGTAAATAATAGTGTGAAAAAAATTGTATGAGCTCTAATTTTAAATTGCTAAATAATAGTGCAATAAAATGGTGTAAGTTTTAACTTTAAATCATTAAATAACAGTGTAAAAAAATAGCGTAAGCTTCAATTTTGAATTGTTAAATAGCAGTGTATAAAAATAGCGTAAGCTTCAATTTTGAATTTTTAAATAACAGTGTAAAAAAATAACGTAAGCTTCAATTTTGAATTGTTTTACCTCGACCTTGTAGCCCGTCGCCAGACTGCAGGCGGAGATCGCTAACATTCAAATTAGAATCTTGCTCTGAATATTTATGAAATAGACATGTTTTGGTGCACATTAATTCGGGGAGCGGGCTTTGATGGACAATTTTATTCAGATCAGTGACGGCTTGCTATGAGGCTCGAAACAAAATCCAGAGCTAAAAAACGACTTGTTTTTCCCATGCTTGCTTAAACATGAGTTAACCGATGCTTCGCTCTGAAGCTTTTTTGTTTTGCAAAATGGAATGCGAAATTCATTCCGTGAATACAATTATTGTTTTTCTGGAATTAGCACTTCCAAAGGGAAAATGTAAGACTCAAGTTGAAAGTTAGGCAAAATTTTTATTGTTTGACTAGAAGTTTTGTTTTGTTACTCGCTTAATTTTTTTTAATTTATGTCTGGTTTTTCAGCTTTTCACCACATCTGATATTCTTTTCCAACTTCTATTTTGTTTCATATAGTTCTCTGTCAATATAATGTTTCTATGGGCAAGAGGCCTCGGGTGAGAACATACCTTGTTGAGAACATACCTTGTGACTTGATTATAAGTCGTCTAAAGTTCATACTAATTGGTGCCTTCCTTCTTCCTCTCTGTGGAACTCCTTATAATTGCGGTTAGGGAGGCTACAACCAACTTATCTAATCTAATAATGCTTCATGAAATACTTTCTTCACGAATTAATCATTAAGCAATACTTTATTTGCGGCTAATCTCAAAGTTGCATAATGGATGTGCTCTTTTTCACTAAAAGTTTTGCATCTTATCGAATAATCAACTTCCAGCTCCTCAAAACCACAATAAACTTTCACAGTTACTTGCCACAGATTCACACAGCATTTTGATCCGTGAAGAGCTTTGAGAATACAGCAGTGATTTTCCCCGACTGGGAGAGGCTTACGTCGTATGTTAGCTTTGACGCATCATATTTCAGCCGACTCTTTAGTTGCTGAGGATGCGCAAACCTTTCTAGGAACTTCACAGGACTTCCATTTTTTAGATGCGTTTCTGAAAATTAGAGTTCGTTATCGATGGATAGATTGGGAGAGAGTCCAATTTAGCGTTCTACGAACTATAAAACTATCATTTGTGTGTGACAGATTGGTTTTAGTGACATGTCAATTTTGTAAACACGAGTAATTTTCGAACAAGTCAATGGTCTACTCGATCACATACGTTACAACTTCAATTTTGACTATCGTTTAACCGCATATTTTTCAGCTTAAATTTAGGATACAAAACTATTGGTTGACTGTCAATGTATGTTACAGTCACGACTCTCTCTAGGTCTCTCTACTTTTGTTAGGAGAATTAGGTGATCAAGATAGAAATTCAATCCTCTGGCAGAGATAGAAAGAAATTATCAAAGGAGGTTTCCATAGATGTTTTAAGTATGATACAGAAATAAAATTTCATGTTGTAACTTCTGATCATTCTGAGGGTTATTAGAACAAACTAAAAGATTTGAATTATTTTCATTTAAAATGAACAAATTAGTTATTCATGGCATGGTAATGAAGCGGGGGAATAAATTCGCCAAAAGTTTCCATTTGACATCGGAATTCAAGAAAAGAACACGCGCGTGAAATCTAAAGAAAAGATAAAGATTTAAAACGCCAACAAAAATATAGATGTAAAAGCAAGTGGCAAGACATGGTACGCACTATTCGAGAGCCTTGCATTACAAATCATTACGCCAAAAATAGAAAAACACATTACGAGAGTGAAGAGCCACACAAGACATAAAAATTCACCGAACACTTATTGAAACACGAAACAAAATATTTTCTCATTCTAATGCAATGGCTTAGAATGCAAAAATTTTGGTGAATTTTGCAAAATAAATCCATAATATTCACTTGCTGGACTTGTGAATCACAGTTACATATCATTAAATGGCTAAAGATTAATCGCTCTCTAATACCTGCCTAAATTTGTGCTCCCATGATCACGCTATTTATAGAGACCTGCTTCTAATAAACTGACCTCACCAATGACACTACACATCCTGAATCATTTTCTCTCATGACGGCACTAACTTGTATCACTATCAGTGCAGTGCGGCTCTGCTTCGACCTTAATTTTGTGGGAAATTACAGCGCCGCTTAGAATCAATTACCGCTTTTTAGAATCAATTAACTTCAATAAATACTGTTTCCATCACGGCATCATTAGGAAACGAATTAAATAACAAACCAAGTTCAGTAAGCCCAACTGTATAAGAAATGTTACATGTAATACAAAATTTGGCTCTATCCTCCCCCACAAATAGCGAACCCCTCACACAGCGCCGGCCTCACTACATTGCTAGTCGGCTTACTATGCTTGCGGACTGTTCGAAATCTAAGTAGCGTTACTTTATATGTAATTTCATTTATGAATAACCACATATGATGGTTTTGCATCATTGCACCGTATCAACGTTTATTATATACATACCTCCCATTCCATACACCAGGTGTCCCACAAAAATGTTCACGACTTTCTAATTGATTATATCTCTCTTTTAATTGTATTTTTTCACCATGTAGTAAATTTATTCCTTTTCGAATAATTTAAGTTACTGAAAATTTTTAAATAACCACTTTACAGTGGTCGATTCACTGAAAGAGGCATAAAAACTAATTGTTCAAAGGAAAAGTTTTACAAACAGCACTGGTGTTAATGTAGAATTTTCTGGAGATATTGATTTTTAGCTGCTATAGGAAGGGTAAGATATCAGGTACATCCTGTGAAAAAATCAGGTTCGTACGTTCACTCGTTCACCCGCTATGGAAGTTTGAAACATGGTGGGGAGGGGAGGGGAAGTGGTATTTTATCATGTTACACCTCCCCCTTGGCACTTTCTTCACGGCTTGATGTTGTTATGTCATCTCCAATGTCTCTGGATTACTCTATAATGATTTCAGGGGTCTAACCTGAACCAAAAATTAAAAAAAAAATTAATTACAATTGTTTATGTTTCTTTGTTTACCTTTTTTTTGGAGGATCGGAAAATGGGGTTTCAAAATACATCTCCTTCTACAGTTTTTGAGCTACAGTGATGATTTTGGTATCATTGGATGTGGAAACAAGTGAGCATTTCAAAAACTCAAATGAAAATTCAAAATTCTTGATCAAAAGTTGTGACGTCATAACGTAAGAAATTTTACAAAAAAACATGCCTTAGAATTTTTGGTTTTTATCATTTTAAACTATAAGTTAGGAGAATTCCACTCAAGTTTTTGGAATGCCCACGTCTTTTTGCATCCAATGATTTCAAAATCATCACTGTAGCTTGAAATCTGTTGGAGGAGATGCATTTTGAAAACCACCCCTCAAAATCTCGTTTTCTAGGAATATCTCATTTTCTTTACAGAAAATTGCATTTCTTCATAGAGAACAAATGATTTCAAATTGCATTTCCTTTCGGCATATCAAATTTTATTGCTCTGAGTTCAATTTTAAAGAAAATCTTCCTAAAGGGGTACGCTTCCCTTAAAAATAATTTCACAATGATGTATCTTACATAGCACCAAGTATGTATCACCTCCATCATTAATAAGTCTTCGACAACGAATTGAAGAAGTATTTCAAGAACTGAAAGAAAAGGGTAAAATAATCCGCAAAACTCTTTGTTCAATAGTGGATAGAAGCAATACTTGCATTCAGAGAAATGGAGGGTATGTCGAAGGATACTAAATTGCTTTATTTATTTGAACGTTATTTAGGGTAATGATTTGTTACTCATTTAAATCTTTGTTTGTTCGTTTTTTTTGGAAAGTACAAAATAAGGATGCTTATCAATATTGTTTTGAAAACTTTTCCTTTGAAGAATTAGTTTTTTTACCCCTTTCAGTAAATCGATCCTTGGAAAGGGATTATTAAACGACTTTCATAAACCCAAATTATTCGAAATGGAAACAAAATTTACTACATTATTAAAAAAAACAATTAAAATATATCAATTAAAAGCGGAGATATAATCAGTTAAAAACTCGGGGACATTTCTGTGTGACACCCGGTATAGGGCGTAATGACAATATTGTTGATTTGTTTTTGAGTCCAAACTCGCTCGTTATCATTTCACTCTTGCTGAATTAAAGATGGACGGTTATTCATGGGCAAAGCATCCCTCTGTTCTCGGACATTACGGAAAATCCATCTAAATTTCCCCCTTGTCTATAACCTCTTCTACTGTGTTCAGCCATTTTCTTGAACCTCTTTTGTGTTGAGCCGTTTTCCCTAAGCCTCTATTTTTGTATATAGCGATTACTTTCGTGTATGATTACTGAAATAAATTTGTTTTATTCTTCTTTTAAGTCAAATTGTTCATTTACTGTTAGTTGTGCGCTGACACTTCATCGTATTGCACAACGTAGTAATATATTACATTTCTCTCCAGCTGGACGTAATAATTCCCGTTGTACAAAGAAAGCAGTTTTATTCAAATGCTCTATGATAACTACCATATTTTCCTATAATAATTACTACCAATTTTTTTATCAATTCTCTTAACCTTTTTCCGAGATTATCAGTAATCATTTTTTATTTCTAATGATCAATAAATTTTCTCCAACGTCAATCTTGATAGTTCCGCAACATTTGAACCTTCTGAAATAGTTTTCAGATTTTTGCAGTGTCAATATTCTACTGATCGTAAGTTTAAGACCAATTGAAAATCTGAAAATACTAGTTTACATGGATAAAATTTGAAAGTTTCCTGCCTAGAATTTACTAATTATTCACAATAAAGAAAACAGGTCACGAACAATTTCTGACAAATTAATTTAATGAAAAAATATAATTTTGAGCAACTTGACAGTTTGCAGGCTGATCAAAGATTCAAAACCAGAAAATGATCATGAAGCCAGCTTCACCGCCTGGAGAAATATTTTCCTAACCCTATTAGAACCCTCATCTCTGGCTCGCCGTGAAGAATTTATGAGGCTACCAACAAGGATGATGGCATGAATCGTTACTAAGTTCACATCTTCTTAACTTCAACTTCAGTTTAAGGAGTTCACTACTTCTTAATTGACAGGTATTAAAACTTTGGTCAGCGGGCCAGCAGCTCAGTCACGTAATTTGTGATTTTAACTTGAAAAAGATTGGAAAAAATTGTCTGTCTTTTTCACTCTAAATCATAATTAATATGTGGTAAACTTTAATGAGATAGAAAATTTCAAGTCCATCCATGAAAATAGTATTCAAGTTTTTCAACTTTTCCTAAACTTAAGATCACGAGTGTAGGTATCACGCCTAATTCAAGCCAAAATATTTTAATCTGGCGTTCATTTCACGACGCTCGCCTCGCCTCGCTGTTAAATACACTTTTCAGAATTGTTTTGCCCTGATTTAGGCTCTCCTTGTACGCTACACTGGACTCCCGACTCACCTTGGCTACGTTCCCTCTTCTTGCCTGGAGTGTGGCCTTATCTTCCTGGGGGACTGTGCGGGGGCGCAGGGCTGCTGTTGCTGCTGCTGCTGCTGCTGTTGCTGCTGCTGCTGTTGCTGCTGTTGTAGTTGCTGCTACTGTTGTTGTTGCTATTGCTGCTTTTGACACTGTTGCTGCTGCTCCACGAGGAAGGCAGAAATTGAGAGTGGCAGAGCTGGAAGTTAGAGGGAGGCACAGCAGAAAAAAACGAGTGTGCCGGTGGATCTCTAGTAGCTTTTCTTTGAGTGGAAAAACGTATAAAATTATTTCTTTTAAATGGGAATCCAAGGTAAAAATTCACAGATCGAGAAAAACTTCTTTGTGTTGAGAGAAGAATAAGAAGTTTATGCACGAAAGCGATGATGTACGAATGCTGCTAAACTCATCTTTGCTTTCCGAGACCTGTTTTGCGGTGCCATCTATCGCCTCGTTTAATTAGAGCACACTTCTCACTCTCGCGCGCGACTGTGGGAACCCACTCCCCATCGCTTTTAATTCCATTCAGGCGAGAAGAGACGAGGGCAAAGCACCCCTCACACCTAGACTCGCGGGAGAGGCAGGCAGGAGGTGTGCCGGTGAGAAGGGAGGGATGAGGATCCTCAATCGGCAACGCCCTGCCGCTCCACGCTCTCGCGCTCTCTTGAGAGCAGGCCGCAAATTACGCGCCCACTGTCGCCATATCGACGAAACTGTTGCGTACATTTTCGGGATGCGGCTTGAGTCTGCATTTTTGATGAAGGCAACTTGCTGCGCATGCATTTTTTGAGACTTGTGCTCATTAATGCATGCACGTTTGGGTTCGGTGATGTGTGTATTTTTGAGGAATTTGGTACTCTAGAAATGGGTGAATCCTTGCCCCTCAGTGGAGTGGCAAGCGTGGATTTGTATCACGTTCTTCTCAACGCTGTTGGATGCTAGTGCAGTCTTCGTTTACCTGTGTTTGTGGTACCTTAGATTAATTTGAATTGATATTTTCCCAATATGTTCTACATAGTGACCGATGTTCTACAGAATGACGGCATTCACGGTTTATTAAACTTGCCTTTTATTCTCGTCACAGTGTAACAAATATTTTGGGATCTGTGGATACTCACCTTGAATTTGAAATATTCGAGTTGAAATATCTAAGCCTCTCGAATAAAATCACTGAACAATGGTTGTTTTAGGCGACGAAAACAATAAAGTAGGAGAGTCATTTCTGTCGTTGCCAGCTATGGTCTGCAAGAAGTGAATGTATAAAAGATAAACTGTCCTGAACGTCTTCACAGCAAATATCTACCAACATAGGTCAGCCTATAATACACTTTACTACTTCGTTTTCACTGGTTTGGAGAAAAAAAATTCACATCTGAACTCGTATGCGAAATTTTGCTGCCGAGGCTTTTGAGTTTCCAGATTTGTGTCACTGCTGGTCATCTGAACACGTTCGGTCAATCAATATCATGGTCAGAGATAGCTTATTCATAAGTATAGTTGGCTTCTTAGTCAATTTATGCAAAAAGACTGAAATTTTATTTGCGTTATCGTTTTTCCTCTCGGGTTTGGTCTTCTTCTTGGGACGATTGATTCAAAGTCATTTTTTATTCAAGTCATACTTCATTTTTCTCCGACCAGCAGCGATGTTGTCGGTCATCTTCAAACAAATCGCGAACATTTTGGTCATCAAACTTTACTGAGAGTAAGAGATAACTCCCGAAATAGAAGTAGGAAAAAAAATTGGAGCTGAGAAAAATGATTTACTGGGTTCTGACCCTCTACTGGTGAGGTTTTATGCAGGACGAGAGCTAAGCGATGACCATAATATCTGTGCAAGTTATTGAACGATGCAATGATGAAGTAATTCGACCTAGAGTATTTGCTTTCTTCTATTGAATTACGTGACCAAAGCTCCCGTTTACTGTAGACCATTTGATTTGGTATTTTCGATGTATAATTTTTACACGCTACAGCTGAACAGCTGTTCAGCTGATCTACGCCTGTTCTTCAACAGCTGTGGTTCAACAGCTTTCATACGTGCAAAATAGCATCATTGTGTAGGTGTATTCGTAGGCCAATATTGCACTGATATCAATTCTTGTAACTCACGATTTAATTCGACTCTCTGAAGTGTCATTTCTCTTTTGATAGTTTTCTGATCGTGATGGCAAAATTCATGTGGTATATATAGCACAGAATATTTCATTATAACTTAGCTGTGTTCAGTTTAAATGCAGCGAGTGCAAATTGGAGAGAAAGTGCTTTACAAGTTTCCACATGCACTTATTACATGCAAGAGCATAATACTAGAGTTTTGAGTGCGTTTAAAACCAATATCTGCAGCTGTTACAACGCCTACACCCACCCTGACAACGGTAGCAGCCTGAGCAGACAGAGAGAGCAGCTTTAAGTTTACGTTGCGAGGCCAAGGCTTTAAAGCTGCGGCTGCTGCTGCCGCCGCTGCGTAGATCTACGCCGAGACCTTCATTTTTGCTGACCTTTGCGGACGTAAAATGAGAGAGAAGCGCGTAAACTTGGCTCTGCCGAACCATCGCCTCCGTGCCGGAGGCTGCTCGGCATGGAGATGGGTTCTTGTCTGCTGATGGAAGTGATGTTCATGCTCGTGTTAGCATGGCCGACTCAAGCAACAACGATAAGTTATGAGCTGCCCCTGAAAGCCGTTGTCATTTGGTCATGCTTCGGTTTGCATGCACTGAACTGCTTTTGGGTCGCGCTGAAGCCCCTTTAGGATGACAGAAGGCTGTTCACAAAGCAGGCGAAGTGCTTTCGCTCGTACGTTGAGGGTTTTCGACTCTTTGACTCGTGAGCGGCCAATTTCCATTCATAAATCAAGCTCCACGTGACAGATAATTAATTTATTTGATGCGCTCCCGGTCAAACACGTTTTTCGTGATAACTTGCTAGTGGGCTGTGTCAACTAGAGTAACTGTGCGTTTTTTATCTGCTTATTTTCTGTTACATAAAATGTTGTTGAGGCGGCAAATTGACGTGATGACAATGCAAACTTTTGAATTGGTAGAATATCTTTATCAAAAACCTTATGGGGCTGCCATTTTGACATCGATAAATAACAACTTAGATTGGTTGATTTTTTTTTTCTTTTTCTTGTCTCACTTTTAATCGATCAAGGATTGTAAACTAGGAAATTTTAGATGTTCCATTCTTGAGGCAGCTTACACATTAACTTCATAAACACTTTCTATCACTAATTTTCAGAACACTCCATGTCTATACCACCAAAATTTTGCGGGGTTATTAGTAATTTCTTTTTTGCCCCTTTTGCGTGCGTGATGTTTCTGCAACAGACAACGACGATAACATTAAATTGCAGAAATTCTCCTCTTTTGAACGTGTTATTTTACATTTTTATTGTACGGCATCTCCCCGTCGTAATTTTACATATGTTGTTGATGTTATTGCTTTACATTTTTACTGCACCACATCGCCCCGTCATGATTCCGCTGTTGTAAGAATATTTTGTCGCAGACCTATAAACTATGAACTCGTTTTCTTTGGACGCCTGCTGTCTCTGATATCAACTTTCCGCGCAACTGTTAGCTCTGCTGCCTCTTCCGGCCTGTTAGTTTGGATAGCAGAATTTTGACGGTCGTATCAAGAAAACTGGTTCTTATTGTGCGAGTGTTGTATGGGAGTGTCATTGTATGAAATATACTACCTTTTAATTGTGATAAATTTGGTAGTTGTATCTTATCCAAGGACTCAACGCAGCCCAAATATCTGCGTGATACTTGTTTGCTCACTGTCATATCTTCTATCAGTACGTTGCTCATTTTGCAGAGTTACTAAAAATTTAGTCAAGTCAGACTCACTTTATTCCATTTCTTCTTCCGAGCCCTTTTTTATCTTCTCAAAGCTATTTTGAGTGGGGTTATTCAAGGGCATGCAAGTTGAGAGTAGGCAAGAATGAAGTAAAATAAATGTATAAGTCGAAGTAAATAAATATATGCATAAGTCGAAGTAAATAAATATATCTCAAGTCTTCTCATCAAACTCATCTGATACATGTATACCCAAAAAAGTAGGCAGCAGTTGCTGATAGCTGAAGATTTGTAGCCCGCCACCTTCTGCTCGGGAGACGTCTAGTGGAAGTAAGTAACGTAATTGAACTTGGACGGCCTCTGTCCAATATAAATTAATGGATGGGCACTACTGTGGATGAGCTCACCGTGTCTGCTCGCCAAGATCGATCTTGTGTTCGATGTGGCGTGTGGCAGTCGTTGCTGTGGTGCGAGGGGCTCAGCATCCTCCGCACTTAAGATAAAAAATCCCAGTCCCGTATCTGCTTTATTTTCTAGAACAAGCGCAGCTCAACTGGTGGTTAGAGTAAACTGAGGAAACTGATAGTAATTAAATGGGAGAGTTTTCTCAATGAGCTACCACCTCACTCACTCAATCACTCCCCTCAAGGTGAGAAGCTGAAAGGCCATTTTCAAGACACGATTATCATAATGAAGAGATCTATGAACATATCAATGAGTTTTACAATATGCCTTTTTGTCCCCCAGATAGCTAATTGTTTAATTTAAAAGTATCCCTTGATACTCTAAGTTGAGACGTCATTGTGGTCATTTCCATGTGCAGTACCTCAGCCGAGTCAATGGAGGCGACGTTAGCGATGATCCACGAGAAGAGCGAGCGCGTGTTGCCGCCTCTGCAACACAGGGCCTTGTTGAGACTCGTCGCAGACTACGCGGCCGGCCGGTGTCCTGTGGACAGGCTGCTCGACGTCGCCCAGCAGCTCCTCGATACCGAGTCTAAGGTGAGCTTTGGTCTAAGTTTGCTGTTCTAGGCTCACAAAATTGGACCTGTGATAGCGAGTGTCAGGCATTAAAGTGAGAACTGAGTTCCGATGAATGTTTCGTGTCCCTCGGACTTTTGGACGTGTGATAGCGACTGCTGTATATTAAAAGCAAGCACTGATCTTAGGAAGTCGTTCCGTGTTCTCAAACTTGGTGTTTTGGACATGTGATGGCGACTGTCAGGCATTAACGTGAGCACTGATCTTATATAGCTGTTGTGTGCTCACAAACTCGGTCATGTGATAGCAGCTGCCAGGCTTTGACGTGAGCACTGATCTTGGATAGCTGTTTTGTGTCCAGGAATGCTGACTTTTGGACATATGCCAGCGACTGCCGTGTATCAAGGCGAGCATCAACCTCAGGTGGCTGTTATGAGTAGATGAGCTGGAACTTTTAGATTTGTCATAGAAACTGTTGGGTGATATCGGAGTAGAGGGTGGACTGCACCCAGCATCTTTCGTGAACACATTTATGTAAGATGTCGTCATCGGGCAGGTTATGTTTTATAATTCGTATTCGCGGCCATCAGAAAGTTTATTTTTCCGCAAATCTTTTCAGATAATTTTTGAAGTTGTCGTATCCCACTAGGTTGATTGGAATAATGCGCCCATTTTTGTGCGAGGTTATTTGTTGTTTACGTGTTATGCAGTTTATGGGTTAATTTTTTAAATACGTGTTGAAGACAACTCTGTAGCTGTCAGATTTGAATGAAGCTCTCGTTTTTTCAAGTTATATAAATGACTAACATGGGAAATCATGGCTCTTTCTTAAATTTCACGCAAAACCGTTGCATTCGTAATTGAAACAAGTGCTCATTGTTTCACGTTCAAGAGCTATTAAGTCTTACACACCCTGTGGGGAAAAATTTAGGCAAATAAGGTCATATAGTCGTTCCATAATTTCCACGTCCACAAGTTATTTTGTTGAACTTAATTATTATCATTAATAGGACACTGCAATCTCATTCAGCAGCATCAGGCCTCTTCAAAATTTGCGGTGGCTTTCTAGTTTAAACAATAAATTTGTTCTGATAGTTTTATTTCTTGCCTGCATTGAATTAACTTCTTTTCGTTTTAGTCTCTCACAAAACGATAGCAGTCCCTTATTGAGGCTGAAGTATTCATTAGGATGGCCTGAAATAAATTGCCTGGCTGCTCATCTGTCTGATCGCAGTCCTCGATTTTTTAAAAGTTTTTCACTGAACAGTTCTTGCGAAAGTTTTATCCCCCTTTAGCCGTTTAATTCATTTATTGCCAAACGGATTTCTATACTTTTTTGGGCTCGATAAATTTGTTCTTTTCCATCCCCGGAATACAATCTGGAGTTTTAGCGCAATCCCTCCAAATGGCCGTCGTTGGGTTATTGCTTTCCAAGGTTTCCCGAATTCCTCAGAGTCTATCGATGTGCTATGTCTATTTTTGGGGGGACGGCCATTTCGGCGAGAGGTGTACGCTGTTCAAAAAATCGTTCTTGTTTGTAATACTGCTCATCTGATTTGGATTTAATCATATATCAATGTCATTATTCCGTCGCACATAAGTGAGCGCTGCAGTATTTTTTAGCCATTAATGTGCGGTTTTAGCCAAATTACTTTTCTCTCGTTCTTTTTTATTTGGATCAGTTTTATTGACACTGAAAAATCATCATTTATAATACTCGTTTTTGAGCACTTGACGATTTGTTCAAGAGGACTCTGAGTGACTGCAAGTAAAAAAACACTGAAGCGAATTATCAACGCTCGATGCGTAATTATGTATGGAGGAGGAGGAGGAGGAGGAGGAAATTAAGGCCATTTTTTGGAAGACTTCAATTTGATAACTGTTTTTTTTATAATTAGTGTTAATTGTCACAGTTGATGTTAGGGGAACTATAGAAAACGAAACATTTTTAGTTAAAACGGCTTCGGATACCAGCTCTCTCATTTACCAAAATATGCTTTAATCGCTCAGAGCACGGGAAGTAACAAGAAAAGGATTTATAACTTGCATATTGAGGGGAGAGAAAAGTTGCGAGTTTGAGCTTTAACGTACTTAGAAAGTAAAATTAGCAATTATTTCTGCAAATAACAGAAAATCATTTAGCTAGTCCTTGATGAAAATACTAACGAGTATCCTCCAATTTAAAAAGAAAATTGTTCAGCAAAGTAAAGTGCAAAAAGTACTACGGCTGCTCCCAGCCTACTCTGGTAAATATTAATACCATGTGCTCAAATTTCAATCAAAATCATAGGTGCAGAAACTACACCTCTTTCAAAAGAAACGAAACGGCTCATGTTCGGGGATTCTGTACACAAGAAGTATTGGAGACTGAAATATTTGCTCTCTCAAGGGGCATAAAATAAGCAATAGGTCTACGTTAGTTAAGTTAGTTTACGTTTATGTTTGCAATAGGGCCTGGAGCCCCTAAGGGAGATACTACAAGGTGCCTCACCTATCGATAGGCCTTCAGTAATGCTGTCTTTCGAGCCTGCTTTATTTTTTTGTTTTCATTCCTCCTTCCTCTTTTGTCATTTTCTCCTTCGCCTTCTTGCTGTTTCTATGCGCAGGATATCTCAAGTGGGGACACAAGTTGTGAATGAATGCCATGTTTTCTACAGTTCAGACTAATTAGACCCTTCTCTTTGCTCTCTTGAGATCTCCTTCGTCGTGGATTTGGAGCTTTTGTTGTGGCTACGAAATCTTATACTTGCTAATCTAATAATAATCTATGTTTTCGAGTGCTTACAAGGTATAGAGGCGAAGATTGTGCTTTTCGCTATCAGGTTGAACAGCATTTCTTATGAAACGGAGCGACACGGCATCATATGCATGCGTAGAGAGAACAAGATGCAGTGGGGGAACACAAAATTTGCACTCATGAAATACTTTTATATACGTTTACTGCAGATGTTAGACGGCCTACACAAATGAAAACCAAAGAACCTAAGGCTTTATGCAGCATCTCTAGTTTAGCCCTCAAGGACTACTACCTGGATACCGGTTTCGTGTTTACTGGCTTACTAACAGCTTAATAATCTTCAACTTTCATGTGGGGAAATAAATTATTGTCCTGCACAGTAGGTTGGATAATACTTGAAGGTTTCATGTGGGCCATAGATTTACAGATTTAGTGGATTTTCTTTTGGGGTAATAGACTGGATGTGCATCATATAGGAGTCCCTTGAAGAAAATTTCTCAGAATATCAAGTCGTCTTTTGAACGTCAGCTAAAGCTCCGTGCTATTTTCCATGAAATGTGTAAGCTTTTTAGCCTGACTACGTGCAATAAATTTTTCTTGAGGCTCGTTTGCAATGAATCTGAAGAAAGCAAAACAGAACTGTACATGGCCTTTCCGTTCCCAATGGTCGTCTTATTCATTAACATGTGAATACCCGATACTGCCTACGCTCCACAGTTGCGTTGGTATTCCAACAGACGTGCTATCACAAATGTGAAAGTAAATTTTTAGGTGCTTGTATTAAACGTTTCAAGAACGATGGTACGAAATATGAACCATCGTAAAACATACAGGAGGTTCATCACCAAATATTTTGTAAATTTCTCATCGGAAATTTTCTCGGATTGAGAGAGTGCCTCAATCTGTACGTTACTTAATTTGTCCTATGACAATGCTTTGTTTGGTGATCCATTAACGTGTTTTAAATAAAATTGACGGACTTCACCGTTAGCTTCGCGCAAAATCATGAAATTAATATCACTGTAAAGGCGCTTCACAAATTAGTACTGCGCTGCTGAGACAAGTTCATTTCTACTTTTGGGGCATCGATTTGCATTATTGCAAATGTGGTATGATAGCATTCATGGCCCTCATCTGCTGCCTTCTTTTCATGACCCTCATCTGCTGCCTTCCTTTCATGGCCCTCATCTGCTGCCTTCCTTTCATGGCCCTCATCTGCTGCCTTCCTTTCATGGCCCTCATCTGCTTCCTTCCTCTCATGGCCTTCATCTGCTGCCTTCCTTTCATGGCCCTCATCTGCTGCCTTCCTTTCATGGCCCTCATCTGCTGCCTTCCTTTCATGGCCCTCATCTGCTGCCTTCCTTTCATGGCCCTCATCTGCTGCCTTCCTTTCATGGCCCTCATCTGCTGCCTTCTTTTCATGGCCCTCATCTGCTGCCTTCCTGTCATGGCCCTCATCTGCTGCATTCTTTTCAAGGCCCTCATCTGCTGCCTTCCTTTCATGGCCCTCATCTGCTGCCTTCCTTTCATGGCCCTCATCTGCTGCCTTTCTTTCATGGCCCTCATCTGCTGCCTTCTTTTCATGGCCCTCATCTGCTGCATTCTTTTCATGGCCCTCATCTGCTGCATTCTTTTCATGGCCCTCATCTGCTGCATTCTTTTCAATGCCCTCATCTGCTGCCTTCCTTTCATGGCCCTCATCTGCTGCCTTCCTTTCATGGCCCTCATCTGCTGCCTTCCTTTCATGGCCCTCATCTGCTGCCTTCCTTTCATGGCCCTCATCTGCCGCCTTCCTTTCATGGCCTTCATCTGCTGCCTTCCTTTCATGGATCTCATCTGCTGCCTTCTTTTCATTACCCTCATCTGCTGCCTTCTTTTCATGGCCCTCATCTGCTGCCTTCTTTTCATGGATCTCATCTGCTGCCTTCCTTTCATGGATCTCATCTGCTGCCTTCTTTTCATTACCCTCATCTGCTGCATTCTTTTCATTACCCTCATCTGCTGCATTCTTTTCATTACCCTCATCTGCTGCATTATTTTCATTACCCTCATCTGCTGCATTATTTTCATTACCCTCATCTGCTGCATTATTTTCATTACCCTCATCTGCTGCATTATTTTCATTACCCTCATCTGCTGCATTATTTTCATTACCCTCATCTGCTGCATTATTTTCATTACCCTCATCTGCTGCATTCTTTTCATTACCCTCATCTGCTGCATTCTTATCATTACTCTCATCTGCTGCATTCTTATCATTACTCTCATCTGCTGCATTCTTTTCAGTACCCTCACATGCTACGTTCTTTTCATTACCTTCATCTGCTTCATGCATTTCATTACCCTCATCTGCTGCATGCATTTCATTACCCGCGCTGCGCACCTTCAATGGTTAATGGTATATTACTAACCACCAAAGATGAATGCATTGACCCATGTCTCTCATTTGCCGTTTTTAAGATGGAACAGATTCTTTTTGTAAAACTGACTATCATCATCATGCAGTTTCAAGTGTTCTGCTCTTGCATAGTAGGTCCTTTCAGAGTGAAGATTTGGAAATCGTGCCTACTATGGAAAGGGTAAAAAATTGCTTATTGACGTGACTGGTCGTCACATATGGTGGCGAAATAAATTATTAGAAAATAGAAAATGAGCATCAAAACTCAGGTTCAGGATATGAAAATGCCGCTACTCTGCATAGTTCTCTCTAAATATACGCTCCTGAGGGAAAATCCCCCTTTGGGTCGACATGGTATAAGTATGGAAGTATCCGATCGTGAGAAGAAATCCCACTTTGGGTCGACATGATATAAGTATGGAAGCGCCCAAGTCAGCGAACATGTTGGCAGCTTGCCAGCAGTCCCGTCGTTTGCCAGACACTTTCTCGCGCCTCAATTACCGTAACGTGTCGACCTCAGCACCTCTGCTGCAGTTCACCGTACGTCGAGACGCGATCCCGTTCCCAGATACGGCACGAGTCACCAGGATGCGGCTCTTTATGGACCCCTCTATGTACTCTTTTGCATTTAAACTTTGCGAACCGTCAACATAATTCCTACTAACACCTTGATGTTTGCTTGCACTTTCAGAGAGTATTAGGATAATTTTTTAGGCATTTTAGTTTTCATCCGATGCTTATTTTTGTTCAAGATCACGTATATGCACACTGAAAAGTTGGTTTCCATTGCTACGCAAAATACAATCAATGTGAGGATATCTTACGATATGAGGTATATTTTATTTCATTAATGTTTTCTAAGCACTACTCTGTAAAGTATATCTTTCATCCTTAATGTTTTCTATGCCTTCCTCTGTGAGTAGCCCATAGCCTCTGTCGTTTCCCTTCAAGCCCGTCACTGCGCAAGGTTTGTTCTCCAGTAACGTGCAGGGTACAGCGACAACACAATTTACTGGAGAGAGTCCACTCCCTCCAGTTAGGGTTCAATTTACCTAATGCGCCGCTCTCTAGTTAGCGTCACCGCTTCTAGCGAGATATGCATTCTATGTATTTGGTGCAGAAGTAATTTTAATACTTTATATTCTTAAATTATATTCTTAATTTATAAAATTAATAATTTATATAGACTCATCAAAAGTGATGGTTTGAGAGACAATGAGATTTTTAATCAGTAGGAAGGAGGTAAAGGAAATTGTTTTACTGGCGTTAAACTCTTGCTATAAATTTCTTCTGAATTCCAGCTTTCAAGTTTCAGTTTTAGCGGAGAAAATATTCATGAAACCAAGAACAATTTTGTTTTTAATTATATGCATTTTCATTCAGTTTACAGGTAAAAATAAGAAACAATGAACAATTTTTAGGTGAAATTTATTATTGGTTTTGTTTTTATCACTTCGTTTCATAGCCGTGATAAACTTGGAGCACTCGGATCATGTCCATTTTAATTCACATTGTGCATGCCAGACTGTTTTTTTAGTCGGGTTGGATGGTACGGTGACGTCACTTGAAATGCAGCTTATTTCAATAGCAGCTTTCTTCTCAAAATTTCAGTATTTTTACCGCGTCTTGCAGGTCCTGCAATTCTGTGCATAAAGAGTAATATTATAAGAAATGTCAACAGAATCTCAAATATACACTTGAATTTCAGCAATGTTTAGCAATCTTAAGTGAAACTTGATTCAACGACCAGTAGTTTCTAAATTCAAATGAGTTCATTTATTATTGGAATAATTGATAAGAAAACGACAGATGTAGTCCTCACAAAAGACTTGATGGACTTGGGTTGAAGTTTGAAGAAACAACGATGCGCTCATGACATCAATTCGAGCATTTATTAACTCGTCAATTTTAAGTATTTTGTTGCATGCATCATCGAGTGACTCGGCAAATGCAGAGCATGATCATTACACTCCGTAGATTTTGGAATGGAACAATTCGAGGGCAAATTGGTCGTGTATTTTTCCAAATATGTACTACAACAACGCCAGGTAATTATTATTTTTTGTATCTTCTTTGAAAATGTTTTTGATTAATTAAAATCATGTTGAAACTAGCTATACCGAGACTTTTTCGTTACGCTGATTCAAACTGTTCACTACATGGTGACGTACCAATAGTTACTGAGGGAATTTTTTTAGTGCGCGTGAGCCGCCTGTGGTCGCTAAAAATTTTTACGTGTACGTGAGGAAAATAAAATGGAAGTGCGTTTCAATAAATATTTTCATTATTTTTTGGTAAAAATTGAAATTGGAGTTTAGTTTTAGTCAGAAATTGAACTTCAGTTTAACTCACCGCAGATAGCGAAGAGTTAATTCACGTTCGAGTGAAATCTTCCACACCGGAGATGTTGTTCTCATTTATTGTGAGGCAAAGAGTTCGAGTATATGCACAAACATTCCATTATTATTTCGTAATTTTTTCGTTATTCTAAAATTATTCCTCGATTTTTGCGGAAATGAAGCTTCTTTGCCCACATAACAGTAGTCGTTCCAGCGTGGGAAGTTGCTCGTATTGCTGACGTAGGGCTGCGAGTCCGCTGAGAAACTGACGTTTTTGACTTCCACGGCTGTTTCGATTTTTCCAAAACGATTTGTCGAAAACGATTTTTCGATTTTTCAAGAACGATTTTTCAATTTTCGATAACGATTTTTCGATTTTTCGAAAATGATTTTTCGATTTTTCGTAAATAACTTTTGGATGTTTCGAAAACATTTTCGATTATCTGTATTTTTAAATAAAATGAAATGTTTTATCAATGTTTTCTTCGCTTTTAAACTTCTAGTAAATATGCTATATGAGCCTTCCACGGTTTTTTTAGCGAGATTTTTGCCGTTTTGCATCGCGGAGTAGAAGATGGCCCTACTCAAGGAAATGGAATTGGTTGTCACACAATAAGTTCTTTAAAATGCAATAATTTAATTTTTGTGTCTGAGCAATTTGTTGCGATACAGAGAAAGGGGTGGGTTTAGGACCCCCTTTCCATACGCTGAGGGAATTCCAACCCCCACACATGTTATAGTATTATCCTTTATGCTTGCGTACACCTGTATACCAGACATGGAGAATAAAAGAATTTGAAAGATTAAGACACATTTATTTTTGAGATGAACACGTGGATAAACACACAAGGCATGGGAACGAAATGATTTGAAATGGCACAGCGGCGTCAATGAAAAATACGTAAGTTTCTACCGCCATAATATTTAAACACGACATCATACAAATGTGCTGCTTACCGAGCCTTCAAGTTACAAATACTCCCTCGTTGACAACGATTCACGCATCCACAGTAACACAAATCATAATATTTGCGAGAGTAACACATCACGATTTAACCTGGAATTGTGACACGGTGTCGAATCATACAACGGGAAGTCGATCCTCGACTAAATAGACACAATAAATCGGTTGCCTATAAAATTAGATGATCCTTCACGATACTTTGGAAAGCACTTATCTGTGTGCTGCTCTACATCTGAAATTGAACTTCAATCACCACCTAAAAGAGCTCTCACAACTATGAAGCACTCGCACTTTTGATAATAAATGATTCACTGATGGACATTCACTGACGATGCTGTTGCTCACTGCTGATGTTCCGCGTCGTAGCTTTAGGTTTGCTGCAGGTGTAGGCTGATGTCTTGCCCGCGCTGCAGCGATGCCTCTGCCGCTCCCTCATCGTGCCGCCGGCATTCCAACTCGAGTTCACAGCCGCCGTGGTGCCTGGAGTGTCTTAAGAGTTTTAATGGCAAGCCACTTCACTGTAGATTTGCGTGTTGCTTTACGCATTGTGGGTGGACGAACTTAACTGTTTGCCATTTGCAATGTTGACGACTGCCGCTGAAGTTGACTGTGAGTTCGACCCCGATGCACAGATGTTGAATGCTCTTGGTTGAATCTCCGACGCGTTTATTCATGACGATCACCGATGCGAGGCTGGTTTACTTCGATTAGGCTTCCTTTGTAAGACGATGCTTCAATGACTTCCGACGTCCAACGTTATTTTATGTGCCTCGAATTATTAACTTTCAAGTTGCAGTTGGGTATAAGGCCAGCCGACGAGGCTGGCCTATTGTGTAGAACACCCTCAGACGTCTTGCGCAGTCTCTCACGTGTGTTCAAAAATTCCTCCCCATGCTTCCTTCTACGGGCCTTATATGTGTTTCGCTTCCCTCTTTCTCGATCGTTCTCGACGCTTCTATTCTACAGAGGCAGCATCTGCAACCTTATTGGCGGAATTCTTGCTCGTTCTGACGTCTGGGACTCTCATTGGTGCGTGTTGAGACACACCTTCTTGCGTCATACCTTTGGCGCGCGGTGATTCGCTTAGATTGTGTGGGCCTCTGTTACTACGTCACATCCGCCCAACGCCCTCGAAACCCCGGCTTGCCTTGTGATACCTCTACCCCAAACAATCGCCGCTTGTTTTTCCGACCGAACAGTTAAGAATTGTCCTTAACACACACGTGCAAACTTTGGTCCACATTCTCACGCTCAAGAATAACAGTGATAACGGTTTTTACACATTTTCTTAAAGTATTTTGGCAAAAAAATATGAAGTTACGAGACATGTTTCCCAAAATCTTGTGAGGGTAGTATTTCTGGACAATTCTTTTTGATCGAATTGCGACATTGAACTTCACAGAGAAAAACAATCAAAATCGAACAGCTGCTTATGAGACAATTTTCTTCACCAATTATAATCTAACAGAAAATACTGTCGTTTGGAAAATTAGTTTTTTATAACTCCCACTGATGGCAAACCATCAACTCGAATTTAATTTAGGAAAGTTCATAGTTTGCACCAGAAATAAGCCTTAATGGTGCTACAGAATTAAGTGTAATATGTTTCAATTCAAAACTGGACAAAAAATTCAGTTTTACTCATCCAATTTACTGTCTACCTAAGCCTTTGAATTTTTCAACAATCCCGCCACTATTCATCGCTAATACAGCAGTTGAAATAAAACTCTCGGTGCTGCACCTGAAATGGCATGGTAGATACTCAATCTCACACCACAGTATCCACTTCTAATGTCTTGCTGGGATGCAACACATTATCCTCGCGCACTTTCCATATCTCAGGACCAGAGAGCCACAAGTCCATTACAACAATGCAGCTTAGCTCTCAGTGCTGAGGGTGCGACGCCTTTCTGGCGTGATAGTAAATGCAAGACCTCTCAAGTTGAGGCTCGAGCATTTCATTGCCGCCGTAAAACACCTCCCGCAGTTATCACTCTAGAAAGAGCCAGGCGTCTCGCAAACACTTGAGACCGCGTTATCATCGCTGCGCCGCTCGCAAGCCTGTGCGTTTAACGAGAGCTGGAACTGCTCAAGTTTCTTTGTTATTGTTCTCGAGGAGATCCTGTGAGGCATTTCACGTCGTCATTAAGAGGTGTTTGTACTTCGGGCTTGGGGTTCGAAGGCGTCCTTGCTTGTGCTTTCATTTATCAAGGATGGCTTCGTTTAATTTTTTCTTCCACCCAAAGAGCAGAAGCATGCCGCACTTTGTTATGATTGTAGGAGCTCACTTTGCGAGAAAAAATAATGTATGTTGACAAATGCAATTCTTGTCATTCCGTGACATCTGCGTTAGTCGGGTGGCTTGAAATTGTTAAAAAGGCGTATTAAAAGATTCCATACAACAGTATCAAGTATATCAAATTAAATTTATTATTTCGATCGAGTTGGTTAATAGATACAAACTTTCAAAGTAAATACACATTTTTTTACTCTTTTTGCCAGCTGTTAATCGTTTTAATTAACCGTTTGCAACATTCAAGAGGAACGAATGTTGTTGAAAAATTGAAGATTTTCGTAAATTTCAAGTAACCGAGCAGGTTATGCGACAGTCTCTTTGCCCATAAAAATGTCACCAAATGACGAAAAACGCATATCGTTCTCTTATTTACAAACCAACGAAGCCTTCAGTAACGAAATATGGACTACAAATTTGCACGCAAGCGCTGTAGGTACTGAGGTGTCATGGCTCTGCTTGAAGGTGAAGGAATAATGGCCTTAATTAAGGAAGTAAAAACAGTTCGAATCCTGGCCATGCCGCCCGGTAATTTTCCCCGCTGGGAAAATAGAGAACTCGCCACAGTTCCCCACTCTACCCAGGTGTCAAAAATGGGTACCGGTTTGACCGGGAGTAACCGTCCTTGCGTCCTTGTGTTAGTTATAAGGCATTTGAAAAACCAATGTACTAGGTGTGTATTAGGCTTGATTGGAATGAACCATCCTTTCAATCGTCGGATAAGCCAGCGTGCAGTGCAACCGAACACTTGCGCTTGTAATCTTTTTGTCTATCAATCTTTATACGTGAATTCCATTCTTTATTCTGCTCAGTCATTTAACTTTTAGTTTTCTTAATAAGTAGGTCGAGTAGTGTCTACCAAACGTTTTTCTCTGGGATATTGTCTTTTTCTGCTTTTCAGTTTACCTTCGCGTCTGTTTGTTACGCAGACGCGTTTCTTCTTTCTCGCAATATCGCTCGGTGGCTAATATTCACCACACTTTTTTTTAGAAATGTTGTTCTCTTCTAATTGATACCGATGATAGATAGAACTCTTAAAGCAATGCTAAACACCATTCACTACTGCTCTATCATATCTGCTGAACAATAAATGCATACTCGTTCTGACTTGTATCATCATCACGGCTGTATCATCATCACGGTTTTATCATCATCACGGCTGTATCATCATGACTGCTCTCTAATCATGACGGCTCTATCATCATGACGGCTCAATCATCATGACGGCTCCATCATCGTGACACTCCATCATCGTGACAGCTCCACCATCGTTACGGCTCCACCATCGTGATGGCTCCACCATCGTGACGGCTCCACCATCGTGACAGCTCCACCGTCGTGACGGCTCCACCGTCGTGACGGCTCCACCGTCGTGACGGCTCCACCGTCGTGACGGCTCCACCGTCGTGACGGCTCCACCGTCGGTCGTGACGGCTCCACCGTCGGTCGTGACGGTTCCACCGTCGGTCGTGACGGCTCCACCGTCGGTCGTGACGGCTCCACCGTCGGTCGTGACGGCTCCACCGTCGGTCGTGACGGCTCCACCGTCGGTCGTGACGGCTCCACCGTCGGTCGTGACGGCTCCACCGTCGGTCGTGACGGCTCCACCGTCGGTCGTGACGGCTCCACCGTCGGTCGTGACGGCTCCACCGTCGGTCGTGACGGCTCCACCGTCGGTCGTGACGGCTCCACCGTCGGTCGTGACGGCTCCACCGTCGGTCGTGACGGCTCCACCGTCGGTCGTGACGGCTCCACCGTCGGTCGTGACGGCTCCACCGTCGGTCGTGACGGCTCGCTCCATCATCGTGACGGCTCGCTCCATCATCGTGACGGCTCGCTCCATCATCGTGACGGCTCGCTCCATCATCGTGACGGCTCGCTCCATCATCGTGACGGCTCGCTCCATCATCGTGACGGCTCGCTCCATCATCGTGACGGCTCGCTCCATCATCGTGACGGCTCGCTCCATCATCGTGACGGCTCGCTCCATCACCGTGACGGCTCGCTCCATCATCGTGACGGCTCGCTCCATCATCGTGACGGCTCGCTCCATCATCGTGACGGCTCGCTCCATCATCGTGACGGCTCGCTCCATCATCGTGACGGCTCGCTCCATCATCGTGACGGCTCGCTCCATCATCGTGACGGCTCCATCACATGACGGTTTACATATCTTGTCTACCAAAATTCCTCGCTGCTGCTGCCAAGAAAATACGAAGCCGCGATCGCCCACATTTAGGCGAGCTGACATCTTTCGAAATGATCGCGAGAATTCTTGATTTTGAATGCTACCATTTGAATATTTTAAAGGTTTCTATTCCCACAAGCTATGTTGACAACCGCAGCATTACCCAGTCGGTTGATTGCTTTCGGTTCCCTTGGTAATTGCAATGACTGCGTTATTTCTGGCCGGTCATGCTCGCCACCTACTCTGCTAATTAAGTCTGCGGCTCATTATGCGTGTACTCTCGTATTAATTGGTGCTGAAATAGGTGGCTAGTCCGACTTTGTAATTAAAATTATAATTAGGGATCATTGCCAGCTTCGGCAAGGCCTGTAAGGAAAACTATAAATTGGATTAAACTGTCCTATTGGGTGGATGTAATTACTGAGATTGATCGGTCCTAAATTGAAGCTGGTCAGAGCTGAAAATAGAGCGGCATTCAAAACAGTGCTCATCTTGCTGTATGAACTCTATCTGTAATATAGGGATCTCGGCTGCACTACAGGATGACTAGCTCATCTTTATAGACCCGATAGCGATTTTCTAACCAACTGATAATTCTGCTGTATCAAGACTGCCTGAGATACAAGGTCTGGGCTACACAAGGGGATGACTAAACTCGTCTTTATGGACCCGATAGCGATCATCTGATCCAGTGATCATTTTGCAGTATCAACGCTACTTGTAACACAGGGCCTGGACTGCATGCACTACGGGATGAAGAAATTTGTCCTTATGAACCGAAAGCGATCATCTGATCCTGTGATAGTTTTGCTGTATCAAGACTGCCTGTCATACAAGGGTCACGGCTGCACCACGGTATGATTAAACTCGTCTTTATTATTTTAATAGCGATCGCTGTATTTCTTCTGATGAACCCTAACTTTGATCTGCGTGACGTGAAATCCCGTGAATGCTCCATTTAAAATCTCGGGTGTTTTTTTATCTCTCCTCGAAAATTAAACAACGCGCATTTTGAAATCATGTAAGCTGGGAGGATCTTTACAGTTAGCAGCATTACGACTGAATCTTGAACTTACATGAACGGAGTTCTGTCAGAGTGTTGGAAATAGACACAACATTTCGTAGTCTCAGTGGGTAAAACTAGTATTTTTATAAGAATTAAAAAGCCCAAGGAGGAAACCTGATGTCCAAAGCTGAGAGTTAGGTAGGCTTTTTTTTGTTTAAATAATAGTGGTTAATGTTAAGGTACATTTGTTTTTGGTTCACTGCTGTCCTGTTTTTCAGCATGTGTAACTATCTTCTTCAATTTTGTCCTTGTTTCATGACCTTCATTCTCAACATTTTGTTTATATAATCTTGGAATCTTGTATGGGAAAATACTTCGTGCATATAGACCCGGTATTTCTTCAACTCTATTCTAATTAGTCCTTTCATTTTTTCTCCCTTTGGTTGATAGCGGGACCTGAACGATCGGCTTTCGATACGAGAGCTCCATGAGCATTCCTTACTTTATACGATGTCCCCTCAAAAATTTAATAGATGTATAATGCATCTTTCCCCTCGTCTTAACCGCTAGTATGGGAAATTCTTATATTCTGACAACCTTGGCCCACTTACTTGTGACTCCTGCTCTGGAACTTCGATATGGTGACACGACTTGTTAAAGATCTTTGGCGAAATCTATATCGTTGCTGGACCTGAAACCATGAAAATTGGACTGTGACTGCACAACTATAGAATGCATCGTGAAAATATTTTCATGTTCATTTTGTTTAAACTGTTGATTTGAGTCGGACACCATGCATTGCTTAAATAATTGTGTACAGAGGGGTTGTGTAAAACGTGATAAACTTCTTTGAATTCGGAGCGATATGACTTATGTATTGTCGAAACGCTAGTAATTTTTATAACTAATATTCTGCTTCTGGTACCCTTATTTTGTAGTTAGGGAGACTGGAACTAGCTTACCAACTATCAAATCTATTTCTACATATTACAGTTCTCAAACCATGCAAGAATTACCAATTGTGTGCGAGGTTCTTAGACTTAAATGCACAAGTTCAGGCACCGTTGATGTGATGTTAAGCAGTGAAGTAGGACTAAACACGTTCGCGAAGTATTGGACCACATATATCCCAATCGGAAAATTTCTAATTCACGTTTTGATATAAATGAATGACATTTCATCTGTTTTGCGACCTTTTTAATGAATAACTGTTATTATACGACGTAAAATGTTATCCTGCAATTGTATTTTCATATTTCTTGGGGAAGGATAAAATGTACCTGAGCAGTAAAGTCGATTTCTCTGTTCTGCTACTTACAGCCAAACCAAACCAACCGTTAACAGCCTCGGATACGCGATGACAGTATTAAGGCTCTCATGAGTACGAGGATATTCCTGCACAGCTTCCTTAACAACTTTTAAACAACATGTCGCGAAAACAATGCTCTCTGAGCACGTAACGCAGAGGGAATTCCAACCCCCACACATAATGAATATAGTACACCTTTGTGCTTGCATGGTACCCACATAAGAAGCATGGAAAATAAAAAGCATTGAAAGATTCAACACATTCTGTTTAAGATGAACACGTGGAAAATTGGCACAGGGAATGAGAGATTCAGGCTAGCACACACATTCATATTAAACACTGCGCACCATAAATGGATTTCACTGTCAGCGTGCTTTTATCTGTACCTACTCCACGATCACTGCTGCGCGCGCTCCCTAGTTAATTCACTGACGGCGGCCTGCGGTGGCACGAAGCATGGCATCCATGTGAACTTTTCTACTGCTGAACACCGGGCTGGTGTGGAACTGGCTGTGAGATTGAGACGCCCAGCATCAGCCACTCCGGCCGCGGTGCTACGAAGACCCTCCCGCCTGTGAACAATGCACAGGTTTACATTATCTATTCCCTGAGATGTGAACGTCATTGATCAAATTACTTCTTTACTCCCCTTTAATTCTCAAAATCAATCATAATTTATTTCCCTCTGAAATCAATCCGGATGAGTATTTTACCCCCGCTTCACAAAATAAATCACCCAGCACTTTGTTACATAAAAACATCAAGCCTGTACTTCAATAATAAAACACGAATATTCTGATTTTCCAACGAGAAATAATCACACCCTCGAACTTCTACCCAAATCTCAAGTGAAACTCTAAACACTCCCTGTTTGAGAACATTCTAAAAGTGAAAACCCAAAGAACTAATGTTGCATTAAACTGCTGACGTTACTCGATATTATGACTCCCTTCACTTTTCTAGCAGATAACAAAGAACAATATCTCACCTCCCCATTAAAGAACTCGTATCCCTACATCCTGCACTGAGTCAGTAAATCGGCGAAGTAGACCGGCTAGCCTTCTCTCTGCGTTATTTATACGTCCCTCGAACAAGGGACGCGCATCTGCTAAGCGAATGCCCGCGCAAATCCTCGCCCTCTAATTGGTTCGTTCTAAAGCGTCCTTTCCTTATGCGACGTGTCCCTCTCTCCACTTTGAATTACTCCGCTCATTACTCTCAAATACCCAGACTTCTTCGTCCCCTGTTCGTAGCCAATAATTTTTTTTGACCCACTATTTTTCTGTGCTATTTTGTTTATTTACAATAACTCCCGTATATGTGATGGATTTCGGACTAGCCCGTGATACAGCCTCCACCCCCTACGTGCTCCTCCCATCTGCTGATGTGGTGCACCCCTCATCCCCTCACGATCCGCGCACTGCTGCAGAGCCGGTTGCTTGTTGCGTAGCGTTGGTTTCCATATATATATATGCCTAACATCAATTGTATCCCAACAAACATATGAGCTCTAAGCCTCCCAGGGGTATGCGACTCTTGTAATCTATGGTGATTGGTGCTCCCAAGGCAAAAATGGGAGGTTCCGAGCTATTTAGGTCAGCATTCCATGTGGTGAAAAAGATCAAGCTTTAACGTTTTAGTACACAATTTTTTTTTCGGCTTACTGCTGTTTTTTGTTCCAGCACCTATGAATTGCTTCATCAGCTTAAATCTTGTTTCATAAACTCGTTTCACTTTCGCTATTTCTATGTACAGAGTGTAGGAACACTACTTGTGCACGGATTCCTCATTCCCTTAATTAATAGTGCTTACTACCTTCCTTAAATATTCTTAGCTTCTCTCTCAAGGTTAGATAGGCTTCAGTTAACTTACAATGTATAGTCCTTTAAATTTAAATACAAAACTCATAAAATAACTTGTTTATTACTGCATTTTTCCCAAAAGATAAGCATTTAACTTCAAAGTTGCTAAAATTCTAAGAAGACCATCAAATAGTAGGACAAAAAGTTGGATTACTAAGCCATTATAAGCTAACAAACTAGACTGAGAAGTATTCCACCGACTCGACTTTTTGAGTCCGTAACACAAATATTTATACGAGCTCACATTGTCAACATGGTGATCGCTCACAAGGCTTATGCGAAATAAACGTTTCCGATTGCACGCTTTTCTGTTGGTCTAAAGTACGAGTGGGAGACGTAAAGTTTGAAATATGGTCGAAATTTATGTCTAAAATGCACCATTTCTTGACATTTAGAAGAATAAAGTGATTTCTATGATCCTTCCCCGAATTTCTTCTCTGCATCGCCTTATTCAGCAGTATATTTTCCTCTACAAATAGCAGTATATTTTCCTCTACAAATCCTCTAACGCGGCGGTGTACCCTGAGTCTTGTTTTGAATTTGCTGTGCTTGCTTTGCGAGAATCGTTGGCCGTCCTTCATTTTTTCGCACTACTTTTGAGAGCGTCGCAAAAACCTAGTGGGTGAAACATATATCTGTTTTCTGTCCTTCGTTTCTCTGTGCTCTGAATTCATAACTGCATTTTTTGTTCCAAAGACAGCACACAACACTGCGTGAACTGGCAGCCTTCGTTTCAGAGTGTCCTGAATTCATAACTTCAATTTTTTTTTGTTCCATAGACAGTACACAACATCGCGTGAACTTTCGTAATACTGCAGCACCAGCGGCCTCACTATTTATAGCTCTGAATTCACTTTCTTTTGCTCCTGCCGATAGCGTTGTTCGACGAGCCGTGCGAAACTCATCTCATTGTTATTCCCGTCAATACCTGCAGGCAGGCTCGAGAAGCGGTTTCAGAAATGTAGCGGGAATGTTTAAGTCCTTCAAAGATCAAGGCAGAAAATGCTTCCGCATTTACATGCTTCGTTTTGGCTGGCTGTGTATCATGTGTAAATAGACATGGCAACTCGAACCCTGTACCTTCGAGCAAGCTTTTCTTTAAAAGAGTATCTTTCTTTTCTCGAGGAAAGGGCCAACGCGTGTGTAATGGACTTCAAAACAAGCTTTAATTATAACCCAAATGTAAAGTTTGGTCCTCGCACACTTCATGTTAAAATTGACGATTGGGTAAATTTACGGATTCACCGATAAATTTCTGTAATATTAATTCTATGATGCAACAAAATTTTAAACTCAGCGTTAAAATGTGTAGACTTATGCTCGTATGCTTAGAATGTACGTAGATTCGTGCTCAAATGATTGGTGTGCATGTTGGTCTATGAGCAGGTGAAGTAATTTGCGTGATATGCATTTATACTCATTTGTAGGTTTCATACCAATGTAACAGGCGCAAAGTTTTGCATAAGATACACACATTTGGTAAAAATTTTCTCATACCTGAGTTGCAGAACGCTGAAGCAGTCGATTTTCATTAATGCGCGCAGAAAATGCGATTTTTTCTATTACGATTTCCACTCCTGAGCGTAACGATTGTTTTTTGCTAATTGCGTAGTTTTGTTCCTACCCATCTCTAAGCTTCAATTCTTATTTAACAGTTCCTCAGTGGCATATAACTTCTTTATCGACGGGAATTATCTCTCGCAGAGGGAAAACCTGAGGTCCTGACTCGAAAGTATGGAAAGTTTTCATTTTGATGAGGCATAACATTATTTGTTGTTGTTTTGCCACGGACCAACTTTTTTTCGATTCCGTACTGCCCTTTTCTCTCGCACTTACTTATCTGACTCGATTTTCTTATAAATTCGTAAACTTTTTAACTCTTGTTTTTAATTATGCGTTGAATGTGAGGACACACCTTGTGCATAGATTCCCCATTCCCTTCATTCCATATTAAATACAGCTATCTCTTTTCTTCTCTAACACTTATTGTGGATATATAAGGAGGCTCGAACTAACTTGTAACCTAATCTACATATAATCACAATTCATTGAGAGTGCAGAAACTTCAACTGTCGTACACCACGAGTTTGCAGAGCCTCGCGGACCGTAACTTTTAGTTTCGAAGAGAATAAATCTCGCCATAACGAAGCCTGCTGCTAATGGTGTGTGAGCAAGAGAACAAGAAGTGCTCGTAAGATTTTTTGGACTTGCGGAGCTCAACCTGCTGAGTATCGCTCATATAAAGACACCCTGTAGTTGTACGACAGAGACCTAGGCTGCAATTTATGGCATTTGTGGAGCTCTGCCTGGCTTTGAAGAAGGTTTTGTCCTCGTAATGGCGAGCTTACAAGCCTTCCTATGATATCGACCGCCAATGTAGAGTACGGCAGATCTTCTCAGCGTTCGTGAGCTGGTCGGCGTTCTATCTTAGCTCAGTTTTCGAGAAAAGGGGTTATATAATTTTTTATATAATTTTCTCGGACATTTCAAAAGAATACAAATCAGTGAATTTCCGTGCTAGAAAAAAACCAAAGACACTTTTAGAATTCTCATAACATTTCTAACAAACTAATGAATTCGGATTTTCTATTTTTTCGTTTTCTTTTGATATGCGATTTTCGATCACTAACTGTGATAAAGAAATCACTTTTCATCGTTTTGAACTGTGATAAAAAGATTTGGAAGCAAAAATAAAAAAATGAGACGGTTGTTTCTTAGAAATTTTACAAGGACTCCAAAACTGCCCATTTTTCTAGTATGAAAACTCACTGACTAATATTTATTTGAAAAATCCGAGAAAATTAAAGAAAAAACTAATATATCCCATTTTCTCAAAACTAAGGCCAAAATCGAAAAAGTTGCATGAGCAAAATGTGTTTCTTTTTAAAAATTATGTAAACTGGGCAAATTTCAGAGCAATCGGTTGAGAAACAAAAAATCGCTCAGATGACCCCCTAACACCACAACTGAAGGTGTCATGTTTACGTTACTTAAGAACTGAGTGTTGAGAACTGAGCGTTAACACCACAACTAAAGGTGTCATGTTTACGTTACTTAAGAACCGAGTGTTGAGGACTGAGCGTTAACACCACAACTGAAGGTGTTCTGTTTACGTTACTTAAGAACTGACTGTTGAGGACTGAGCGTTAACACCACAACTGAAGGTGTCATGTTTACGTTACTTAAGAACTGACTGTTGAGGACTGAGCGTTAACACCACAACTGAAGGTGTCATGTTTACGTTACTTAAGAACCGAGTGTTGAGGACTGAGCGTTAACACCACAACTGAAGGTGTTCTGTTTACGTTACTTAAGAACTGACTGTTGAGGACTGAGCGTTAACACCACAACTGAAGGTGTCATGTTTACGTTACTTAAGAACCGAGTGTTGAGGACTGAGCGTTAACACCACAACTGAAGGTGTTCTGTTTACGTTACTTAAGAACTGACTGTTGAGGACTGAGCGTTAACACCACAACTGAAGGTGTTCTGTTTACGTTACTTAAGAACTGAGTGTTGAGGACTGAGCGTTAACACCACAACTGAAGGTGTTCTTTTTACGTTACTTAACCCTTTAACGCCCAAGTGGACTGTTCGGTCCTCTTTTAAAAATAACAACAATATATTGTACTTATTCAATTTGTTTACTAATGTGTCCTTTGAACTTCACTGCCGAGTGTCAGTTCCTTCCCCATCTTGATAACAGTGACTACCTAATGCCAGTGTCGGCTTAGTGAAAGTGGTTGTGATAACGGTAATATGAGTATAAAAATGTGGGCGTTAAAGGGTTAAGAACTGAGTGTTGAGGACTGAGCGTTAGCACTACAACTGAAGGTGTTCTGTTTACACTACTTAAGAACTGAGTGTTTAGGACTGAGCGTTCACACCACAACTGAAGGTGTTCTGTTTACACTACTTAAGAACTGAGTGTTGAGGACTGAGCGTTCACACCACAACTGAAGGTGTTCTGTTTACACTACTTAAGAACTGAGTGTTTAGGACTGAGCGTTCACACCACAACTGAAGGTGTTCTGTTTACACTACTTAAGAACTGAGTGTTTAGGACTGAGCGTTCACACCACAACTGAAGGTGTTCTGTTTACACTACTTAAGAACCGAGTGTTGAGGACTGAGCGTTCACACCACAACTGAAGGTGTTCTGTTTACACTACTTAAGAACTGAGTGTTTAGGACTGAGCGTTCACACCACAACTGAAGGTGTTCTGTTTACACTACTTAAGAACTGAGTGTTGAGGACTGAGCGTTAACACCACAACTGAAGGTGTTCTGTTTACGTTACTTAAGAACTGACTGTTGAGGACTGAGCGTTAACACCACAACTGAAGGTGTTCTGTTTACGTTACTTAAGAACTGAGTGTTGAGGACTGAGCGTTAACACCACAACTGAAGGTGTTCTTTTTACGTTACTTAACCCTTTAACGCCCAAGTGGACTGTTCGGTCCTCTTTTAAAAATAACAACAATATATTGTACTTATTCAATTTGTTTACTAATGTGTCCTTTGAACTTCACTGCCGAGTGTCAGTTCCTTCCCCATCTTGATAACAGTGACTACCTAATGCCAGTGTCGGCTTAGTGAAAGTGGTTGTGATAACGGTAATATGAGTATAAAAATGTGGGCGTTAAAGGGTTAAGAACTGAGTGTTGAGGACTGAGCGTTAGCACTACAACTGAAGGTGTTCTGTTTACACTACTTAAGAACTGAGTGTTTAGGACTGAGCGTTCACACCACAACTGAAGGTGTTCTGTTTACACTACTTAAGAACTGAGTGTTGAGGACTGAGCGTTCACACCACAACTGAAGGTGTTCTGTTTACACTACTTAAGAACTGAGTGTTTAGGACTGAGCGTTCACACCACAACTGAAGGTGTTCTGTTTACACTACTTAAGAACTGAGTGTTTAGGACTGAGCGTTCACACCACAACTGAAGGTGTTCTGTTTACACTACTTAAGAACCGAGTGTTGAGGACTGAGCGTTCACACCACAACTGAAGGTGTTCTGTTTACACTACTTAAGAACTGAGTGTTTAGGACTGAGCGTTCACACCACAACTGAAGGTGTTCTGTTTACACTACTTAAGAACTGAGTGTTGAGGACTGAGCGTTAACACCACAACTGAAGGTGTTCTGTTTGCAGCGAGGCCTGCTGACGGAGCTGCGTGAGGTGGTGCGCAGAGAGGACCAGGCCAAGTTTGATGCGCTCATCTTCCCTTCCTACCCAGCACACGACGACGGCCTCCTCTCCAGACAGGTGCGTTATTTGCGCCTTGTTCGTAATGCTTTTGTGAGGCTTGGTAGGAAATATTCCTCACTTCTGGACACATGGGCAGCCGCACGAGAACTGTTCATATGAAATGTAATGCGAATAAACATCAGGTAAGCGCTGCTTTGAGTGAGATCTGGGCAGCATGAATTGAATGTTTTCATTTACTCAAAAAACACTGTCGGAATTAATGGTTTGTGCATCATTTAAGTTTACTTTAATACATTTTATCTATAACGGCGTTTCACTATCTAGTAGGAACAACGTAAATTATTTTGTGTTGAAATGTTAGTTGAAATTCTCTGGTTTCTTGAAAATCCTGTCACTATGTAGCAAAATTTCTGAAATGCAGAGTGAGATTTCTTGCACTCAGAAAATGACTAAGAAATGACTGATTTCGAACATCACACCGAGCTTGAATATACGGGGAATAATCATTACGAAAAAAAGGAACCTTGAACTTACACAATTTAGAACTTTTTTCGTAACGGTTACTAATTTTTCCATTGATCGGTTTGCAACATATTTTGGCGCAGTTCATAAGCATCTCTGTATAATTTCAGATTTACTTTGAGATGAGCATGAACGCCGTCTTTGCAACTATGTCCAGTCTAGAGAGGAATGTTTCCTATTGGCTGTTACTTAGCATTTATTATGAGCAGCTGTGACACTGCAAGCATTACATCTTTCACTCCATTCCTTCAAATTTCTAATTCTCATGGTTTACACTCCTAGTTTTGCAATGTTTCACATATTAACTGAACAAAAATTCAAGTCATTCGAGTTACATTGACTTTGATTTGCAGTTGGTTGTACAAAGTCAATAAATTCAAACTTAAAATTTACTAAATGCGTCTGGAAGCTAAGGAGTGAAAAGATGATCCCAGTGACACGTGTTTGGAGTTGCTTTGCTGTCACCAGAAGCTGCAGAGGTCGAATTGCACAGCTTTCACCATTCTCGTTTAATAAATGTGTACAAATTCAGCTTTGGCAACATCAAAATTCATAAGATTACTTCTATTACTTTTTGTTTATTTAAATTAATTACGAAAAAATTTTGATAAAACTAGAAGTCTTAGAATGAAAAATATCTCGATAAACTCATAGAAATCTTACTTAACCCTGAACTCTTTTTTTCGTCGTAATTTGGATAGGCTTTTATTTTATTGTCAAGGAGAGTGTAAACGAGTGATCGCAGCTTAGACGAATGATCGCAGTTAGCAGCATTGTAACGAGGAATATTTTTCCACTTAAAAAGCTTCGTCTGAATATTTAAACAATTTTTTAATAGAAATATTCAGTCAGAGCAGCGGTATTTTCTTTTCGTTACACACATTTTGTCAAACTGCTCAATAAATGCCGCACATTTTGCTAAATTGGTTGATATTTTGCGCCAACTCACGCTGTTTCTTTAGAGATGTAAATGTGTCAAAATTAAAGCAAAACTGCAACATTTTCTCGTGTTTCTTGATGGGTTTCATTAATCATAATTTACTAATTTGCTATTGGTAGGGGACGTGCTTTCCAAAGGGAATTTAAAAGATAAGTTTATCTGGATTGGAAATTTCTCACTTAAATTCCTTATTTTTGCCTCCCATTAAAATCAAATTGGATGATTCGTCCTGAAAGATAGTCAATCTGGTATCTCTGCCTCATGTACTGAGGTAAACCTGTGCAGAAAAGTAAATTTGCAAAAATTCGCCCCACACCTGTTCTTGAGACTTGGCAGCAACAGGCAAGAATAGAAATGAATCGTCGTTATGCCGATTAAGCTGGGCGTACTTTCTATTGAGTCTATTCGTATCTCTTTGTAATTCCCGATACGTTTAAAGTAAGTTTCTTCAGTTCAGACTTGTGTCTGAAGTTGCTTTATTCAATCCCTAGATGTTTTAAGGAAGTTATCATGTACCACACTACTGAATTGAACCATTGCTCCATCACTGAAATATCGTGATGGAATCTCTTGTCAAGTTCATCACTCACATCACCAAGATTCTCCGCAAAAATTCAAATGGAAGTGGATCACATGAACTTTTAGAGACATGGTATATCCCATATCAAGACGATGACTCGGTAGATCATTCACAACTTGGACATAATCTTCTGAACGTTTCCCCACGAAATTAACACAAACTATCTTGAATGACTCAAGGGCAAGCTTCTTGTTTCTTTTATAAGTTTCATCTAGTACGATGCTGTGAATTTGGAGATTTATGAAGATGCCTCCTTTAAATTTAGCTTAACTCGGGCAAGAGAATTTATCTGCAAGTGTAGAAGAATCCTTGTCCAAGACTTTCAAAAATTGCCTAAAATAAGATGTTAGGCAAAAAAGTTTAAATGCAAAAGGGGTTAATAAATTCCATCACTTTTCACGAGTGGCTTGGGCATGATATGTTTTCCTTGCTTCAATTCATCTCAGATCGGCCAATCCTTGCGTACATAATGTTCAGTTCTTGCTTTAGAGTTCCATGAGCACAGGGAGCAGCAAAATTTGGTATAGCCAAGCTGAAGGTCAATAAGCATGGCCACAACCTGGAAATCTGCACAAATACGAGTATACCAGTTATGGTCATCATAGAATGTGCTTATCAGAACTGCTTTCAGATTTTCAAATGATGCTCTAATGGTTAAACTAAGTCATCATTCATGGTGAACAATGCGAGCAGCTTCTCGGTTCGTTTTCTGTACATTGTTATCTTCACGCTCACAATAAGATTACGTTCTTGAAGCCTTGATGTCAGATGCTCACTTTTGTCTTTGACTAAATAGAGATCCCTGGCTAAGTCACTCCTGAGTAAATAGTTTAGTTTACTCTCACTTTCTGGCTCATTGGGTTCCACACATTCACCACTGGAACCCTGGAATGTTCATCTGCACTGCTGGAACTCCGCACTACTCGATCTAGAAGTTTGGGCACAGGTAAACCTTTTGATTGCTTTACTGGACACATTGATGATGGTTTATCTGGGTAAAAATGTATATTTTTGCTGTAGCGCAGCCTGTAAAGTCTTCCTGGCAAAAAAACATTCATAAGAGTGATCTTGCTGCTCACGCCATATCGTTGGCGCTATAAACTTCATGCGAGCATTTTTTCTTGCACGCCAGGCGTTCAATGTCTTCACACATGTAAGGCAACACACACATGAGGAGCCCATGACTTTCCCTGGTCTCCTATGTCACCAACAAAGTATGCCTTATACAATTTCATGACATGGCGCGTAATACTGTGCTTTTCTTTAGCAAATGTTCATTCCCCGCATATTAGGCAGTATATATGTGTGGATAATATTTGCACTGTCTTGAAACGATTTTTTAAATCATATGAGATTATCTGAAGGAAAAAATTACTGAGCACAAGCTTTGAAGTATATAGTATTAAATGTGAGCGCACAATAATAAATCCGAGGAACACTCAAAAAAGTATGATAGATCTACCCCTCAGTAGGATACAGCTATTGTGTATATGGGAATTAGCGCTCCCAGGGGGACTATGTGAAGTCCCGAGCTAAAGGTTAGGTAGGCTTTCTTTTTGTTAAAATAGAATAGGTTTTTGTTTTGTTACGGACCATCTTTTTCGGTTTACTGCTGTTGCTTTTCAGCACCTACTGCTTTCTTCTTCAACTTTTATTTTTTTTCATGAACTTCTTTATTAGCTAACTATTTTTATGCACCTTGTGCATAGATTTCGCGTTCCCTCAACTAAATGGGGCCTTCATCCTTCCTCTCTTTGAATAACTTTGTCATGGTAAAGGGAGGCTAAAAATTTCTTATAATTATATTATTTTTAATTATAAGAGATCTGTGACAAATTATACGTTAACGCAGAATGAAATGAGAAATCCATTTCTGCCTTCTTTTCATTGAAATTCACTACGGAAACAATTCAGAAAAACGCTACCTAATTCAAAAAAAAGAAGGCCTGAAATGTATTTCCCATGTCATTTTGCACATAAAAGATACACAGATCTCTTGTATATTTTCTAGTGTTGCATAGGGCTATTAGAGAAACGCGATTTCAGAAGAAGTCTCGGGGAAATGAAGCCTACATTTAAGTTACTCAAGACACTCTTCCCCTCTCTGTCTCTTTCTCAACCACAATGTAATCAATGTTCTGAAAAACGATCTAGATGCATCATAAGCTACATTTTGCTCCAAATCCACCTCTGCACAATTTTATATATCCTTTTGGAAATTTTACATTGACGGTTCTGCAAAAACCATGCCATATTCAACAATAAGGCCAAAAACGGATGTCGCATGTCATTTTGCGCATAATAATGACCAAAGATCTTTCGTACTTCTTGAGAGTTACACAGTCTAATTTGAGACCCTTGCCGACGCTGTCCTCGCGGACTGAAACAAATTATGTTTCTACTTAAAAGTAAATGAATCTTTATTCTATTTTCTTCGGTTTCTTCAAAGGCTTGAATGTCCTAGGAGGAGATGTGTTATAAGATTTTATCCAAGGTTGCTTTTGATGATTAAACTTTGAATAAAACCGAGGGTCTAATTCGCGATTACGCGAGGAGCACCTAAATAATTCTGTCTTCTTTGAATCCAAATAAAATGAGTACCACCTGGTTCTTCGAAGTTCAGACTTCATAATTGCATCTATTGGGTGTATTTTATTGGTATCCATTTATAATGGTTTCATATACTTTGTAGCTCATCTCTTCGTCCATCCGAGATGATCACGTTCTTTTATGACCGACTGTTACCCAATCAGAGTTTACTGATAACACTTAAGATCTATAATGTAATTGCTGAGCGAGCAACTCAAATTTTACGACAATGTCTTGTTTCTTATATTAAATTTCAGTAAAATTTAATGCTGTCATCATTCAACTGAAGCTGTACTTTTGTCCCCCTTTTCTCAAAGGAAAGATAATAATGTAATGGTTAGTGCTTCATAAATTGGATCCTGGCAACAGTCAGTGCTATTGCAGTGCAATTAATTTTTTCAGTTTCTATGGTAATGGAAATGGGACCTAACTTATTTAATTGCATTAAAATTTAGTGCTATCAATGTCTGAAAGATATTCGGCAGTAGTACGTGTAACAAAATGCGTTACAATGATGTTAAAAATACTTTACTTTTTTTTGCAGAAATGAGAAAAATTATTTTCAATTGAACTTCGTGAAGTGCCGCTTTTCGTGTATATTTTTCATAGATTAAAAAGCGAATAGAATGATAGGGCTCGTATTTTGGTCTCACGTCATTTGCGTATTATATATAATCAGCTAAAATCAACAAGAAATAGAAGCCAAGGTAAAAGTGAGCGGACTTTTCTGAACCAAATTTTGACTACGAGCATTCAAACGATTTGTCTGTATCCTTTAAACCTGCTTTTTTATTAGTTAAGCCTGAGTTGAGTTTGAGTTTTAAAGTATGGGCATTTAATACTTTTCAGTCCTAATTTGAGCTCTCTAAATGAAATTCACTATTAAATGTTTTTCCTGCCGCAAGCTTCTCACCACGAAACCTTGACGCCAAGCTCCAGTTTCACCGCGTCACCTGATCTTAATTCTTCTGAGATTATTTTCGCCTAAAATACATTGTGAACATGAGTGGACACACGAAAAATTGCCTCACAATACGTGCCATTCGGTGGCTTTTTGTTCCAGTCCGTTTTGTGTAGCGTGGTGGTGGTAGTGGTGATAATTTTTTAACGCGGGTTTTATTAGTTTGGATGTTGGAATAACTCGTGATATTGGTATTCAGTTGAACCGTAATATTTCAGCAGTTGGCGTCGTTTGCTGCTGTTTAAATTTTACTGGCTAAATTTCCCTTTCCTATTACAAGAAAACCAGCTTTTAATTCATAAAATGGCCCAGGACTGCCACTTATCCTTATAACCCCAGGAATGTCACTTATCCTTACAACCCCTCATAACTGGTTTTCCTAATAACCGCTGAAACATAATTTTGCATTGAAGCCTCTTAAACACAATTTGTCCCTTTTCCCCTCCTAAATCTTTCCTGTTCCCGTTGTCCCTAACAGATAACTTACAGAAGCTCCTACAAGGCTGTAGCATTATTCAGAGCGCAGATGTGCATTCGTCAATATACAATAGATGAAATGGGTCGATTTCTAGAAAATCTAAATTTTTGGATAAATAGGCAAAACAACGTTGCTATGAATATCATGATAAAAACAAATGTTTCAGATCATAAGAAATCCTCCCTCAGGGCTCTGAAAACAATAAATCAAAATGTTTTAAAAATATTTCTAAACCCTAATTTTTCTGAGTAAACTGAAAATAAAACATTGACGTTGAACCAACAATAATTAAACTAAGCTATAAATTTTTTTTAAAAAACAATAGAAAGTTTGACCACCGTGCCGCATTCATTTATTGAATATAGAGCCCAATATAGAGTCTCGAATCTTTTCCCACGCAATATTGGGCCGATGGTGCTCTGTTCATAGGGTCCGGAGAGCCATGGAGTTCATGCATCGCTCGTAGCTCCTAATTAATCTCGAGCACGTGAAGAAACGCTCTTTTTTAATTTGGTCTGCAAGAAATCGTCTGAAGTTCTGCATGGAAAAAATTTAACAAAAATAGAACTCGTTGAAACCTGAGGCGCTTGATTGCTGATGGTTTTTATTTTGCGATCCAAGTATAGTTTTTCATGAATTATGTTAGTTTTTGTTTGTGCATATTGTATACGCTTGTTGCTCTCGCCATTTTGATTAAACATGTGTAGAAGAAAAATTCTCATCTTCGTCGGATTTTCATGACATATCATAGAGTGCAGACGATGTACCAAGTTAGATGGCTTAACGTCCCAGTGAAATTTTTCGCGAATGTTCACAATACACTCAAAATTAACGTCTGCTTTAGTATAGAAGAAATTTAAATGATTTCCGCATTTACAGATATGGGTTTTCAAACATACTGTCGTTTTTTCGTGCAAGGCCGTAGCGCTGTTTTATGACAGCCGACATATACACAGTACGTGCAAGGTTTATTACTTTATTTAATGTTCTGAAGACACGAGAATTTGACTTCAGGATGGAAACCGAAAACTGTGCTTCTTCAAGTGCAATTAGTTTAAATTTTGACTTTTGCTTACTGGTCTTGTGTTTCCAACATTTACTTCATCTCCTTCGGGGAATTTCTGCGTGAAGGCTTGGGTTGATTAGGCCAAATCATTTGTAATAGACGTTGAACGCTCACCTTTTGTGTAGTTTAATGTTGCATAATTGTTTTCTTATAATTATGCGCTCGAAATTTTTTCATGTGCCAATTTGGAAATTTATGCCGAAAAAGTGCGCACCTATTCGTGTCCTTTCTCTTATACTTCTTTGCATACTTTTGTACAACGTGCCCTTGCGTTTTGATACGTTGCAATATTGCCGCTTCTTAACAAGATTCCCCCGGAATTAATTTTGAAACAGATCACGAATAATATCTGGATTTTATTTCCGGATTTCATTTCATTCCCAGCAGCATAAACGCTTGCCGCCGAGACTATCAAGACGCGGTATCAGATTCCCGCGTGGCATTGCGTTCTGATCCTAATGATCGCTTCATTATTGTCATCATGAGATCTCAATGTATTTGCATACATCCATAATTCATGCGACAAATTCTAATCTTCAATGGAAAATTGAGTTATTGGGGGCTGAGAGCATTAGGCTACTTTGTGACAGGTTTGCGATCATGCGAGTTGGGCTTAGTATTCCACTCTTGGGACTGATGGTCTTAGGAAGTGAGATTTTCGCTGTTTTTAGTGTAATTTAAGTTACCTATGTCTTAAAGAAACTGAATTCCTTGTCTACAGCTATTGCCATTCATATGATTTTACTTACTTTTTTATTTATTTTTGCAGCGAAAACTTAACTTATCAATAAGTTCCGATTTGTCAACCTGAATCCGCAAATCAAAATGGCACATCGTTTTCAATGCAGAGTTTTTTGTAAATTACGATTTACAATCAACGATTACAGTTTTTCTATTTCAATAAGTGACAGAATGAATAGTTAGTAGAACTCTTATAAGATCCGTTACATACATTTGGACTACGAATTCTTCAAGTCGTATTCTAAATTATCTGTGATCAAATAGGAGTTTCTTTGTTCTGGGGGAAATACCGTGGTCGCTGAGCTGTAGTTGAACCAGGGTCTTTCTTGCACAAACTGCGATGTTTTAGTTTCGTACTTTCATTGCTCCTCCTTCACACCGTCAGTGTTGCCATGCTTAACTAAAATCTACCTTTAATTTAAACTTCTTTTACTCACTGAGTTAGCACTCCCCTCAGGAGGTAAACGATAAGTAATAGGTTACGTTAAGTTGAGTTTGCCCATCCTATGTTATGGGGACTGGCACCCCCTGGAGGATGCTGTCAGGTTACATCAGCTGGACTTGTATCTTTTGTGCCCAATTAGCTTTTTTCGTTTTAAGCTTTCATCACCATCTCTTTTTTTTCGTATTCTTTCACGCCGACTTGTTGGTTCTATGCGCTAGGTATCCTGTGAGGGAACGTACCTTGTGCGCTGATTTTCCGTTTTCCACAGTCCAAACTAAATGGTCTTTTCTATTCGCTCTCTTGAGGTCGCCTTTGATGTTCTTATTGAATTTTAAGCAAATTGATGTACTAACCTAATTCTTATAGGAAATATCTATCAGCATTTAGCTTTTTATTTTACCGTTTCAACAAGCGGCATAGACCCATGATGAACATGACACCATCATTTTTTTAGAACTATATGACAATAAAAAGCTTACGCCTTTTCAAACTCACGCTTACTTTTCGGTTTAGACTGCGAAATTCAGCCATCATGAGGAAATTTATCACTTGTTCTTAGACCCCTGACCTTGAGCACCTAGTGATAATTTACCGATGGTGGCTGGGTTTTGGAAACCGAACGCTTGAAGAGAAAAGATACATATATGAAAGCGTGAGGGCTTTTCATCGACTAATTGTACTGAGGAAAAAGGGTAATGTTTTCCGTAATTACTGTCAATTGGAGAAGTAGATTCTCTAAAATGACCAAACTTCTTATTGATCATCAGAATCTTTGATTCCTTGAATCTGAACTTTCAGAGAAAATTAACCGATGACTCATTTCTTCCCACATACATTCTGTATGAGGAGTCACATACAGATGCGAGTCACATACATTCTGTATGTGGGACATACATTCTGTATGTGTCACACGCGGGATTTTCAGAATTACGAAGAATAACTGTAGTGAAAGGTCTTAGGGCGATTGTATTTTGCATGCAAATTCAGTTTGCTGCAAGAATGGACTGATACATAACGATCGTAAATCTATTTCCCGCATAGTATACATTTTTAGCAGTTTTTCAACGTTGATATATGTTTGTACCTATACAACAGTTCTAGAACGGTTCTCGTAATTATTCAACATAATTTCAGCCATGGAAACTTGATAGAGATGCGAGATGCGAGTCACTCAATGCGTCTTTTTCGTTTTAGTGTGCTACATCACAGCGCTAATCGCTTTAGTGAGAAACGTGCACCGCATAGGCCGGCACTGATGCTCTCGTCTGTATTACTTTACTCGCGCAGCTCAACTGAGCAGGACCTTCACTGGTCCGTGTCGTCAGCAGTTAATGAAAGAGCTGGGGGTAGTCAGGTTAAGGTTATTTGCTTTAAATACGAGTTGTAATTTGATACGATTTGCACGCCTCTAAATTTGCGAGACGAGTTGAGCGTATTAAAAGCCTTGTGTGAGAGCATAGTCGACTCTTTTCTTCTCCGTTCATAGCCTCACTGGGGTACTGGTGTTGAGATGCTTCTGTCGTGGAGGACAGGCTAGAGATATTTTCAGAGGCCTGTGGTTTTTGAGTGCTGTTTTTTCATGTGCTATCTATTGGGGGGGGGGGAATATAAGTGGTCTACGGTTTTTGATAAGCTGCTTTCTGTTAAATTCTGCGTCCGTGTTGTGTATATTTAGGGGCACGGTGTAGTGTTCGGCTCAACGTCGAGCATTCGTCCGCATCTAAATTCGATTAGCAAAGTTGAGTGTAGCAATTCTATGCCTTTGCGAGACTCTGTGTGCAGTTCGGCCGCTTGGGCTATCCAATCGCCGAACGATTATTGCTGTCTTGTCGTGGCATAACGGCCGGCGGGATATTTGAGACAAGGCAATGCCAATATGATTGTTATTGGAATTGTCGCTTTCTCAAATTGTTACTCTCGACTTTTTATGAGGTACTGAGCTCTATTGAAGCTACAGGAAAAAAAATATCGAGTAGACGAAACGGCACATGTTGACGCAAGACAGCCGTGATGTACCCACACAGATATGGGACATTTAATTGCCCTGTAAAGGCCCGTTATGGCTTCCATTAAGGTGTGGTAGTCAACTGTTGGTCATGGCCCGATGTTGCGCTGTGTTGAAGCACATCTACGCGTGGTGAGCACAAGCGATAGCGTTTTAAACTTCGTGTCCATTGCAATAAAAACTCGTTCTGTTAACTCTCGTGAATGCATTTTGCTGGCTGCGTGCTGTGCATGCATATATTTAGAGGATCAAAGTACGCTCCGCTGCTGAATGAGAGCAACCATAATGTGTGTAGTTCAGAGCCTTTAAAACATTGCTCCACATCAGAGCTAATTCTAAACCTACAAGCCCAAAATTAAACTCGAATAGACATGCAAGATAAAACAACGAAATGCTTATTTTGTGCTGAATAGAAACGAAAGTTAAAATTTGAAAATAATGTTATAATTTCTCGTTTTTTTAAAAAAAGTTATTCTTGTAATATATTGCAGGCTATGAAAATTCAATGCGACATGCACCACGGGTTTGTCGTTTATAAAATTATGGTATTTTCTTGCGACTGACCGTGATTTCTGCTGAAAGAAGCAGCAGTTATAGTTCTTGAGTTTAAACAATTCTGCTCTATATTCATGCCTATTAATTGTTGTTGCCGTTGTTTCACTAGTATTCAAGCACTCTAGTTTTCAAATAATATTTTTTTGTTTCCTGTAATCATAATAGAAGCTTATTTACTCCTATGAAAATACCATAGTAGCAGAACTAAATTCGAACCAGGGTATTTCTGATCAAGAGTGTTTTTCTTGTCCAGGCTAGTTCCATATGTGCTGATATTTCATTCGCCGATTTTAAAAAAGAACATTCATTCTTGAACCAGCAAGACTTTGCCTTTCTCATTGTCCTTTTCCGCAAACCCCCGTAAAATGTGTTCTCGTATGACGGATTAAAATTTATCGCACTAAAAGTTTTATGAGTTTAAATTTCTTAATTATTTTCAAGAAGCGTTATATTCAAAAAACTATTCTCTCGCACGCTGTTTCACGCTTTCTTTAGTGTCTTAACTTTTTTCAAGATTATTGAATATTTAGTTGGAAGCCTTTCACGGTTTTGTATTTGCTGGACGTAAGAAGGAAATTTCAAACACTCCTTTGTTTTTACCACGGCTTACAAGTTCATTAAAAATTTTTCGAGTTTATCTATTGCGGTTTCTACGTTGGAAACATGCGCATTAGGTTTTCGAAGCTGAGATATTAATGATGGGGAGAATTGAGGTGGCATAGAGCGTATGAGAATTCGTGCTAGTAAAATGTGACTAGAATGATCCACAGTACAGTTTTCTTGTATTCGAAACAAAGGAAACGGAGAAATAAATAATGCTCATTGAAAAAATACCGTTATATTAAAAATATCTCCACGTTTCTATATTTCTATGTTACTATACTTCCAAATCAATGAGAAATTAATTTTCATAGCGTTAGTTTGGCTGCGTATGTGTATTTCTCGTTTTGAAAAATCCCATTCAAGTGTAGGTATTTTTTTTAATTTTATAATTTTTTGAAACTTGATTTTTTTTCAAATTAAATACATTTTTTTCATATATATGATTTTTTTCAAATTTTGAGAAATGTTTTCTGAACTTAAGTAAATTCTTTTCAAATTTTCAAAAACCTTTTTCAAATTGTATTTTTTTCAAATTTTTAGAAATTGTTTAAAATTTTTAGAAATCTCTAAATTTTGAGAAATTCTTTTTAAATTTTAAGAAATCATTTTCAAATTCTGAAGAACTTTTTTTTACATTTTGGGAAGTTTTTAAAATTTTTAAAAATATTTCAACTTTTGAAAAATCTTTTTAAATTTTGGGAGATTTTTTAAACTTTGAGGAACCTTTTTCGAATTATAGGAAATATTTTTTGAATTTGATAAATCGAATTTAAATTGAGAAATCTTTTAAAATTTTTAGAAATCCTGTTCAAATTTTCAAAATTCTTATTCAAATTTTGAAAATTCCTTTCCAAATTTTGAGAATTCCTTTCCAAATTTTGAGAAAATCTTTTTGAAAATTTTCAGAAATTCTTTTCAAATTTTGAGAAACATCTTTCATATTATGAAATTTTTATCATTTTTAGAGAAATCCTTTTCAAGTTACGAGAAATTATGTATAAAAAAAAGCTTCTCTACCCTCTATACAATCAAACGTACGTTTGAAAAAAATGACTTCATTTCAAACATGTATTTTGACTACCGCCCACTTTGGCTACCACCGACTTTGGCAACCACCACACATATAACATAGGCAAGTTATATCGGCAGCAGAACACTTTTTCTGAAGTTGCCGTCGCTTGGTTGCACATCATTCCGCTGCAAATCTGTGGAGTGACTGCAGTGTTATGTCTGGAATAACTCGACTGATGACCGGTCGAGAAAGCGACAGGTTTCCTTTGATATCCGCTCATGGGAAATGGTGCAGAACTTCAGAGCTCGCGTATAATTAAGCTTAATATTCTGTTGCCGGAGGTGACCGGTTCCGTGAGCAGGAGAGCTTGCTTTTAACGAGTTCAGATTTCAGCTAATTTCTTATACAATAGAGTGCCAAATGATATGTTTTGGTGCTTGTGAGAGAAATACAATGACCGTCCACGAATTTAAATAGAATGCGATTGTTTTATGGAATAAAATACAATTATTAAGTCTCAATGCTCGAACTGAACATAAGTATCACTCTTCGGGATTGCAAATTCATGCAAAATATCGCAGTGAAATTGTCATATAAGAAGCGTGATGTTTGTTTAATGTCACACAGCGACTTCATATGAAGTTATCACACTAGGTTGTGCCCTAGAAGCAGCTTCTAAGGTGTTATTGTATTAAGGTAGTAGGGAATAAATTCTGCGATGAAAGTATTTTCTATATTACGAACCTCAAGTGATAACCTACGTTCACTTTGAGTTCCTTGTTACCTTAATTGAGGGAATTACGTTCATGAGCTACTTCCTTTGTTATTTCAGAAGCACATGCACTATTAGTAAATCAGACCATAAAATATCAACTAATGGAAATAGCTGGTATATTAGAATCTTAGACTTAGTTTTACTGTCACTCTTTCGACTTATTTCTGTCTACGCGGTCTTTTTCGCACAGGAGGCCAGCTTCTGTGAAAGCAATATTTTGCAGGAGTTCTTTCTAAATTTGCTTGTTTTCATAGCAGTGCTGTCTACAGTCCATTAACTGCAGTTGAGCGGCCGAATCCCTTTTTCAAAGTAACGTTAAAAAGAAACGCTATCATGTGCTCCGGACCGGCGACAGCTGGCGTAGAAGTCCCCTAACGGCGAGAGGTGGGCCTTTAGAAATGGATTTCAAAATTCCATTAAAGGAGAACGCATGAATGGACGATCATTGGATCCAATACCGATGTTTTGTTCCTGTCGATATGGACGACTGCTGCAATCCCCACAGCAATTTAAGAAAGCATTTCTGTCGCGCGGAGCTTCCCAATTAACAGGCAGTATGGCTTTTTTTGTTAGAAATGAAATGATTTCTTGCATTTTACCAAATTAATCTTTTAAGTTTTGTCTTGACTATATTTTTTTGGGTGTTGACTTCGTTTAAGGACAATGTCAACGGAAACAAATGGTTGTTTTCAATAAATTCACTCTCACACGATTTGAACGCTCACTGCAGATAGTTTTTCATTTTGAATTTGATTGTGTGTGACCTTCTATATTCGTGGCAATACTTTCCTTACAGGAATTAAGGATTGCTTATGGGGATTGTCCTTTAGCGCATCTTGGGGACTGAGCGTCCCTCAGGGATCTGCATGATTCCTAAACTCTACTCGAGGGAGTAATATAAATTGCCCTTGTCAGTGGGCATTAGGGAACTTGTGCTCCTCATTGAAACCCGTTAAAAATTGAGCAGCACATGATGCAAGAACCTATTTTGAGTTGAGATTTTTAGTTAAGTTTAGACCTAAATGCATTCTTTACTCTAGGCATGTAGTTACGCACTCTTAAAGTAAAGAAGGCATTTAGGTATACTTTACTTTACGCATCCTTAAAGTAAACAATGCATTCTTAAAGTAAAGTATACCCAAATGCATTCTTTCCATAAAGAATGCGTAACTACAGGCTAACTATGTTTAATTCTTTACTTCAATTTGTCCTTCGTGGGAGAGTTATAGCGCTATTGCTCAGGAAGGTTCGACTCAGTGACGTGAAAATTGAAGGCTCTGCGTTGACGCCACAGTCGTGACGTTTTGAGATTCGGTGAAATTAACAGCTTCATCTCGAGAGTGTGAGAACGGCGATGCTTTTCTCTTAGTAAACACTAGGCATCTATTGTCTGACGCGTTCTTTTTAGATTTTATATAACCCTCCCAAGGGGAAGATGTGAAGTCTCGAAGTGAAGGTTATATAGGCCCTCCCTTCGTTAAAATAGAATTCAACTAATTCATATTAAACTAACATAGAAAATCTAGCGCTTACATGGGAAATTGTTTTTGTTTTTTAAACTTGGACAAAAAATCTGCTCCATGAGGTACTTCTGCAAAACTCGGCTGATTTTAATCGTCTTTTCCTCTCATATTTTTGAATGGATGACAATCTTCCTTTAAAGGTGTTTTTTCGCTCAGTGTTCACAGGTTTATCTGTAAAAGTTATTAGTGAGGTCTGCTTTCATAGATTTTTCTTTTTCCTCCATAAAAATAGGAAGGAATACTTCAAGCTTTCGCTTGGAACTCGCTGTTAGCCGCCAAACACAACTGCTTCCAGCCTGTCACTGCTATAGCCTGCACATTCAGTTGCTGATGCAGCGTTCACGCTCAATGGAGATTTATGGATATGCACCAGCCGTAATGCAGTCACGCCGAAAATGCAGTCGCAGTCTAATACTTGTTTGCCCGTTTGCCGGACGTTAGCAGAAGAGACAGCAGCAACGAGCGGCATCAATCATTTCTAACTCGAGATCGGGTTTTGTGTGGGCAACGTTAGGCGATCGTTTCATTTCGCTCTTGTGAACAGAGACGCGTTTCTTTGAATGACGCTCTGTACGCTCATGCTAATGGTTGGTAGATGCTTGATGTTATTGCGGTCATTATTTCATGGTACTATTCTTCATATTATCTGGAACATACCGCGGTCACCTGTAGTTCCAAGCCTCTCTGTTATTACCTCTACTTTATAATTAACTCTTTAATTTAACCTGAAAGTTATTTTCTAGCTTCTCCACCTTGCGGAATTTTTCCAGTTCATCACGCGTCAAAAGACGAAGAAAATTGCTTATCAAGTTTACTAAAGCACTCAATCTCTCAAATTGTATGTCGCTCCCTTTTTATCAGAAGCAACGTTTCAAAGAACGAACATCATCTTCTGGCTGAAATGAAAATTGAGGGGGATAGTATTTTTTCCGTTCTCAAAAGTGTGCTCACCATTTTCCAACCTACATCTCTCTCTGAATATAAAAAAGCACAAGAGCAAATTTTAATTTCATCTCAATTATAATTAGCGTGTTATTTCCTCGAGTAATTACATTTCAAGTTACGAGGGGTTGCATTCACAAATTAAAGTTGAATCAGTGTTGTCCTTTTCGACTTGATGAGCATTTTTGTCGCGTTCTCTCTGTTTGAATCTCTCATTAGGTATACATACCATAATTTTTTCCACAAATCTTTCTGAAAGTAACATTTATTAAGATTGAAAATATTTTAACTCATGGAAATGACAGACACTTTATCTTGTTTGTTAAAAAACTAATTTCACAACAGCCGTGTATCCTAATAGCTGGCTGAATGAAAATCAGTGTGCTGGCGTTGCTGCTACTTCACCAAGGCCGGTATTTCGTTTCGTAAAGCTGCCATTAATTGCGCCGTATGCGAGGTGAACAACAACGTTATCTTCAGCGTACTGAGCAGTCTCCACTTTATTTTGGCCTCCTACTGAGGATCGAGTCCGAGATTTTTCACCAGCTCTGAAATTACCGCTCATATGAAGCTGCGCGTGTAAAAATGCAATTTAGCGGAGGAAACGCTGATTTTTTCTCATTTGTTGTATTTTTTCCCATCAGTTCTGAACATTGATGTCTTTTATAATTTTTTATTAGGCTACTCTTATGATGTGAAACGGCACCAAAAATCAGTTCAGTTTCAGCCTCTTTCAGTCTCTTTGGGTAATTTGTAATGAAGAAATTGAACGCTGGAGACGGTACAGATAGTTCCAAGCGAGAGCGCAGAGATGAAAGATGGTGATGATTTTCGTGATAAAGGTAAAGTTTATGAAGAAATGAAGATCTAAAAAATTAGGTTTGTAAATATTGATAATTTTTTATCAGTAGCAGATGGAATCATGACTATTGACAGTACATTGAAAAATTCATTTTATTACGCAACTATCACATACAGCAATGCCACAGGCTCTTCGTTGTATATATATAAAAAGTTGAGCCCGCTAACAACGCGTGTTTTGGTTTAGCACGTATAAGAGTATAGAAAATAACTGGGATGTGTGCTAACGTTGTTTGAGTACGTCACATTATTTATCTTTAACTGTAGACTACAAAATTCAGCATTGATTCCAACCATCTCAAGTCATTTCTCTCCAACTCCATTAAAGCATCTAACTTCCATTTCCGTTTTAGATTTCTCTCTCAAAGTGCATTGCTGATAGTCTACCTTGATCAAAATTTTAACAAATTATTCATTCAGAGCTTGAAACATACCAAACTGAATAGGAAACTCTCAGGTCTGCGGTGGACTCAATCTAAGCCAACATCCATGAATTTTCCGCCTGCCAGTCTCCTCGCATGTCTCAGCAACTCGTTCTAAAAAATTCAGTTCAATTTACAAAGATTTTTCGGAGCATTCGCTGTTGTTCCGCTGCTGTTGTCGGCCCTCGAGATATCGGTTATTGCGGGGGAGTTCGGTCTGGAGGAGCGCGGGGGTTGAGATGGAAGAGGATTGATTCTGTCCTTTTTCGTTTCCGCCAAGTCGCAATCTGTGTGTGAGGCCAATACAACCTGTGCCCGGAATTGGGCTCGTCGCATGCATGTCAACATTGGGCAATCTGCCTCCTCTTGCATTCCTAGTTGGGCTTTAGCCATTGCCGTCTTTGAATCATGACTTCAAGTCACGCAGTGATGCTCTTGAAACTTTTCATCAAGAAAAGTTATACGTATGTAGCTCTAAATATCTGGTGAAAATGTCTATTTTTGCAATTAAGTTTGTTATATCTTAGAAAGTGCAGTGAAAGGCATTGTCATTTGGTATCTATGGGAATTAGTACTCCCTGGGGGAAAATGTGAGGTCTCGATCTAAGAGTAAGGTAGTCCTTTTTGTTAAAATAAAATGTTTTTGCTTTGTTAAAGGACGACCTTTTTTCAGTTCACTGCTATCCTGTTTTTAAGCCCCTACTACTTTCTTCTTTTACTTTAATCTTGTATCATGAACTTCTTTTTCAACTTACTGTTTCTATGCCCCTTCTGCATAGATTCCGCGTTCACTTAACTCCATTTTAAATTGTGTCATCCTCCCTCTCTTTGGAAAGCGTTTGTTGCGAATAGGGGGGGCTTAAACTAGCATCTAATCTAATCTCAGCCTTGTCATTCGGTGAGCTGACGGGCGTACCGTGCATTTAACTTTCCTCCCGTGTTGCAGCGCTGATAGTTTTTGTCGCCACTTTTCTCCTTTCCGCATGTGGAGATGCATACTTTATTTTCTACATTGGGTGTCGTGGTAGACTATGACAGCACAGACATTGAATATTGTACTTTTTTTGCTCTCTGAAAAATGTTTTTATTCGTTCAAATAAAATTACGGGGAAGTGGTTTATCAACAAAATATAATTACGAAATATCACTAAAAGGACACAACTATTGAACATGTGGGAATAAGTGCTCCCAGGAAGAAGGTGTGAGGCCTCAAGCTGAAGGTTTGATGCTCCTTCCTTTCATTAAAACAAAACAGTGTTTTTGTCGCGGACCAACATTTTTTCGATTCCCTGCAGTCCTGTTTTTCAGGAGCTAAGACGCTCTGCGCCAACTTTTAGAATATTTCATAAGCTTCTTGCGATTTTGCTGTTTCTTTACACGGGATATAAAGATGCACCTTGTACGTGGATTCCATGTTCCTCTAGTTCCAGACTAAATAGTGTATGCCTCCTTCCTTTCTTAGGTTTCCCTTTTTGTGATTAGAAAGGCTTAAACTGACTTATAAACGAATCTAGTATACGCGGTGAGGTAATTTCGATGAACGGATTAGAAATTCTCGAAGTTGGTGAGCAAAAACTAGACCAGCTGTAGGTAATTATGCATGAAAACTGTAAATATTATTGGTATATAATAAATGACTTCGAAACGTGAACGATTTGGAGATTATAATAAATTTCCTCTCAGGGGGATAAAACTATTGTATCTATGGGAATTAGCACTCCTAGGTTTAAAAAAATTGCGAGGGCCCGAGCTGAGAGTTAGGCAGGCCTTTTTATGTCGAAATGCAATGTTTTGTTGAGGACGACGTTTCTTCGGTTCACTAGCTGCTGTCCTATTTTTTCAGCACCTGCTATTTGCTTACTCAACTTTTATCTCGTTTCATGAACTTCTTCCTTAACTTGCTTTTTCTATGCCCCTTCTGCATAGATTCTGCGTTCCCTTATCTCCATACTAAATGACTAAAGGTGCCTTCCTCCTTCCTCTCTTCGGAACGCTTTTTTTAGCGGTTTGGGAGGCTTAAACTAACATTCAATCTAAATTATAATGAATTTCACGGAAAAAGTTAAGGGTTTAATTTCGGTCGGAAATTGGACTACACACGAAATGAACAGCTTTTAAACTTTGATTACGATACGGTATAGAACAATGAATAAATAGTGACCTCTGTGCACAGAGCGCTTCTGTGACAACCAAAAAGTATACCAAGCTGAAAGTTTTTGAAAACTACGACTAATTTGTTTGGTTACACTGAATCTTATCAGAGAACTGGTACCTGAGAAAATACTGAAATCTTATAAATCAAGTGCCTGTAATGAAATTGGTTTTCCTGAGAATTAGTTTCATGACGTCCTTCACTTCAGAGACTAAGCTAATTTTAATAGAGCTGACTTACGTGGTAAACCTTAGTTCTATCTTAACCTAAACCGTCCTGAAGCTGACCTTTGTCCTAAAGCTGACCTTTGTCCTAAAGCTGACCTTTGTCCTAAAGCTGACCTTTGTCCTAAAGCTGACCTTTGTCCTAAAGCTGACCTTTGTCCTAAAGCTGACCTTTGTCCTAAAGCTGACCTTTGTCCTGAAGCTGACCTTTGTCCTAAAGCTGACCTTTGTCCTAAAGCTGACCTTTGTCCTGAAGCTGACCTTTGTCCTGAAGCTGACCTTTGTCCTGAAGCTGACCTTTGTCCTAAAGCTGACCTTTGTCCTAAAGCTGACCTTTGTCCTAAAGCTGACCTTTGTCCTAAAGCTGACCTTTGTCCTAAAGCTGACCTTTGTCCTAAAGCTGACCTTTGTCCTAAAGCTGACCTTTGTCCTGAAGCTGACCTTTGTCCTAAAGCTGACCTTTGTCCTAAAGCTGACCTTTGTCCTAAAGCTGACCTTTGTCCTGAAGCTGACCTTTTTCCTAAAGCTGACCTTTTTCCTAAAGCTGACCTTTTTCCTAAAGCTGACCTTTGTCCTAAAGCTGACCTTTGTCCTAAAGCTGACCTTTGTCCTAAAGCTGACCTTTGTCCTAAAGCTGACCTTTGTCGTAAAGCTGACCTTTGTCCTAAAGCTGACTTTTGTCCTAAAGCTGACCTTTGTCCTAAAGCTGACCTTTGTCCTAAAGCTGACCTTTGTCCTAAAGCTGACCTTTGTCCTAAAGCTGACCTTTGTCCTAAAGCTGACCTTTGTCCTAAAGCTGACCTTTGTCCTAAAGCTGACCTTTGTCCTAAAGCTGACCTTTGTCCTAAAGCTGACCTTTGTCCTAAAGCTGACCTTTGTCCTAAAGCTGACCTTTGTCCTAAAGCTGACCTTTGTCCCAAAGCTGACCTTTGTCCCAAAGCTGACCTTTGTCCCAAAGCTGACCTTTGTCCCAAAGCTGACCTTTGTCCCAAAGCTGACCTTTCTTCTGAAGTTGACGTGTCAGCTCCAGATAAAGCTTAGACGTGGGCCATCATGCTCTCATGCGGGATAGAGCCAAATTTTGCACAAATTTTCCTTCACCTACAGAAAAAAGGCATACAGAATATTCATTACATGTTAATACGGATCACACAATTGAGACGTCACTTTTATATCTATGGGATTTCGCACTTCTGGGGGGAAGACGGGAGGCCCTGAACCGAAGATGAGGTCGACCTTCCCTTTTGTAGAAAATGAAAGAAATTTTCAAAGACCATCTTTGATTGGTTCACACCCATATTTTTTTATCCGTATTAATTTCCAAGTTATCGTTTACCTTGCTTCAATCACTTTCTCCATTCTTGCTGTTTCTATGCGCGGGGTGTGGGGACACACCTCGTGCTTAGATTTTGTGTGCTCTTTATTCCATAGTATATAAATTCCTATGCACCTTGTGCGTACTCGTATATTCCGCGTTCCCTTATCTCCGTACTAAATGTGGCTTTCCTCCCTTTCGAACGCCTTTGTTGCAGTTAGGGAGGCTTAAACTAACATCTGATCTAATTATTCCATTGTAATCAATAATAACTTTAATGAAGTTAGGACGGCTTAAACTTACTCATGATGTAATCTGGAATTAGCGCTCCCAAGGGGACTATGTGAGGGCCCGAGCTAAAGGTTAGGTAGGCTTCTTTTTTATTGTTAGAATAGAATGGGTTTTCGTTTTGTTACGGACCATCATTTTTCGGCTCACTGCTGTCCTGTTTTTCAGCACCTACTACTTTCTTCTTCAACTTTTTTCTTGCTTCATGAACTTCTTTCCTAGCTTACCGTTTCTGTGCACCTTGTGCATAGATCCCGCGTTCCCTCAACTCCATACTGAATGGTGCCTTCCTCTTTCTTCTCTTGGAACATCTTTGTCGTGGTTAAGGGAGGCTAAAACTTTCTTATATAATAATAATAATAATAATAATAATAATAATAATAATAATAATAATAATAATAATAATAATAATAATAATAATAATAATAATAATAATAATAATGCTACAACTCACCGTTTTGCTACAACTCACCGTTTTGCAGGCTACAACTCACCGTTTTGCTACAACTCACCGTTTTGCTACAACTCACCGTTTTGCTACAACTCACCGTTTTGCTACAACTCACCGTTTTGCTACAACTCACCGTTTTGCTACAACTCACCGTTTTGCTACAACTCACCGTTTTGCTACAACTCATCGTTTTGCTACAACTCACCGTTTTGCCACAACTCACCGTTTTGCCACAACTCACCGTTTTGCCATAACTCACCGTTTTGCCATAACTCACCGTTTTGCCATAACTCACCGTTTTGCCATAACTCACCGCTCTGCCATAACTCACCGCTCTGCCATAACTCACCGCTCTGCCATAACTCACCGTTTTGCCATAACTCACCGTTTTGCCATAGCTCACCGTTTTGCCATAGCTCACCGTTTTGCCATGGCTCACTGTTTTGCCATGGCTCACTGTTTTGCCATAACTCACCGTTTTGCCATAACTCACCGTTTTGCCATAGCTCACCGTTTTGCCATAGCTCACCGTTTTGCCATAGCTCACCGTTTTGCCATAGCTCACTGTTTTGCCATAACTCACCGTTTTGCCATAGCTCACCGTTTTGCCATAGCTCACCGTTTTGCCATAGCTCACCGTTTTGCCATAGCTCACCGTTTTGCCATAGCTCACCGTTTTGCCATAGCTCACCGTTTTGCCATAGCTCACCGTTTTGCCATAGCTCACCGTTTTGCCATAGCTCACCGTTTTGCCATAGCTCACCGTTTTGCCATAGCTCACCGTTTTGCCATAGCTCACCGTTTTGCCATAGCTCACCGTTTTGCCATAGCTCACCGTTTTGCCATAGCTCACCGTTTTGCCATAGCTCACCGTTTTGCCATAGCTCACCGTTTTGCCATAGCTCACCGTTTTGCCATAGCTCACCGTTTTGCCATAGCTCACCGTTTTGCCATAGCTCACCGTTTTGCCATAGCTCACCGTTTTGCCATAGCTCACCGTTTTGCCATAGCTCACCGTTTTGCCATAGCTCACCGTTTTGCCATAGCTCACCGTTTTGCCATAGCTCACCGTTTTGCCATAGCTCACCGTTTTGCCATAGCTCACCGTTTTGCCATAGCTCACCGTTTTGCCATAGCTCACCGTTTTGCCATAGCTCACCGTTTTGCCATAGCTCACCGTTTTGCCATAGCTCACCGTTTTGCCATAGCTCACCGTTTTGCCATAGCTCACCGTTTTGCCATAGCTCACCGTTTTGCCATAGCTCACCGTTTTGCCATAGCTCACCGTTTTGCCATAGCTCACCGTTTTGCCATAGCTCACCGTTTTGCCATAGCTCACCGTTTTGCCATAACTCTACATCTTGCCATAATCCAACGTTATACTGTAACTTTGCATCTTGCCATAATCCAACGTTATACTGTAACTTTGCATCTTGCCATAATCCAACGTTATACTGTAACTTTACATCTTGCCATAATCCAACGTTATACTGTAACTTTACATCTTGCCATATTCCAACGTTATACTGTAACTTTACATCTTGCCATAATCCAACGTTATACTGTAACTTTACATCTTGCCATAATCCAACGTTATACTGTAACTTTACATCTTGCCATAATCCAACGTTTTACTGTAACTTTACATCTTGCCATAACCCAACGTTATACTGTAACTTTACATCTTGCCATAATCCAACGTTATACTGTAACTTTACATCTTGCCATAATCCAACGTTATACTGTAACTTTACATTTTGCGACGAGTCAATGTTTTACAATAACTTGTCTTGCTGCTGTACCCGGTTTTCATGCTACAGCTTCTAGTTTTAATAAACCTTGTTTTCAAGTTTGGCCTTATTTAATTTATATGTGTTTTGTACAAGTGCGTAAACGCGATTCTGTGCCGTAACTCGTCTCTTTGTTAATATCTTATCTCTGGCCAATATTTCTTTTTAACCAATACATCTTCTTAGCGAATATATTATCTTAGCCAATATTTCTTCTTAGCAAATATTGTTCCTCCGCTGCTGCTACTGCTGCTGCTGCTGCTGCTGCTACTGTTCAGTCAGCGTTGCCGTTTTCAAAATGATTTTCCTTCTAGACTATTTACTTGCTAAATTTCTTCTAGGTCGTTTCTGCATTGCTGCCCTATCCAAATTGCTGCCTGCCCTATCCAAATTGCTGCCTGCCCTATCCAAATTGCTGCCTGCCCTATCCAAATTGCTGCCTGCCCTATCCAAATTGCTGCCTGCCCTATCCAAATTGCTGCCTGCCCTATCCAAATTGCTGCCTGCCCTATCCAAATTGCTGCCTGCACTATCCAAATTGCTGCCTGCCCTATTCAAATTGCTGCCTGCCCTATCCAAATTGCTGCCTGCCCTATCCAAATTGCTGCCTGCCTTATCCAAATTGCTGCCTGCCTTATCCAAATTGCTGCCTGCCCTATCCAAATTGCTGCCTGCCCTATCCAAATTGCTGCATGCCCTATCCAAATTGCTGCATGCCCTATCCAAATTGCTGCCTGCCCTATCCAAATTGCTGCCTGCCCTATCCAAATTGCTGCCTGCATTATCCAAATTGCTGCCTGCCCTATCCAAATTGCTGCCTGTCCTATTCAGATTGCTGCCTGTCCTATTCAAATTGCTGCCTGCCCTATCCAAATTGCTGCCTGCCCTATCCAAATTGCTGCCTGCCCTATCCAAATTGCTGCCTGCCCTATCCAAATTGCTGCCTGCCCTATCCAAATTGCTGCCTGCCCTATCCAAATTGCTGCCTGCCCGATCCAAATTGCTGCCTGCCCGATCCAAATTGCTGCCGGCCCGATCCAAATTGCTGCCTGCCCTATCCAAATTGCTGCCTGCCCTATCCAAATTGCTGCCTGCCCTATCCAAATTGCTGCCTGCCCTATCCAAATTGCTGCCTGTCATATCCAAATTAAAACCCTATTCAAATTTCTGCCCCACTCACGTCACTCCGTAAAAACTGAATCTTTGGAGGAGTTGTTTTGAATAAATTGCTGACTCGAAGAAATTGCTGTTACGAAAGTATTGATTTCCTGAAGAAATTGCGAAAATATTGCGGGCTCGAAAAGTTACTCACATTAAAATTCTGCTTATAAAAAAAGAACTCCCTTTAAATAGTTGATTTCTTAAAAAAATTTATCTGTAAAATATTGATCTCTCGAAGAAATTGCTTCTATCAAAAAATGGCTCGCATGATAAAATTGCTCTCATGAAGAAGTTCCTCAAACCGAAAAGTTACTCTCTTCAAAAAGTTGCTCTTTTCAAAAAGTTGCTCTCTTCAAAAAGTTGCTCTTTTCAAAAAGTTGCTCTCTTCAAAAAGATGCTCTCTTCAAAAAGTTGCTCTCTTCAAAAAGATGCTCTCTTCAAAAAGTTGCTCTCTTCAAAAAGTTGCTCTCTTCAAAAAGTTGCTCTCTTCAAAAAGTTGCTCTCTTCAAAAAGTTGCTCTCTTCAAAAAGCTGCTCTCTTCAAAAAGTTGCTCTCTTCAAAAAGTTGCTCTCTTCAAAAAGTTGCTCTCTTCGAAAAGTTGCTCTCTTCAAAAAGTTACTCGCTTCAAAAAGATGCTCTCTTCTAAAAGTTGCTCTCTTCTAAAAGTTGCTCTCTTCTAAAAGTTGCTCTCTTCTAAAAGTTGCTCTCTTCTAAAAGTTGCTCTCTTCTAAAAGTTGCTCTCTTCTAAAAGTTGCTCTCTTCTAAAAGTTGCTCTCTTCTAAAAGTTGCTCTCTTCTAAAAGTTGCTCTCTTCTAAAAGTTGCTCTCTTCTAAAAGTTGCTCTCTTCTAAAAGTTGCTCTCTTCTAAAAGTTGCTCTCTTCTAAAAGTTGCTCTCTTCTAAAAGTTGCTCTCTTCTAAGAGCTGCTCTCTTCTAAGAGCTGCTCTCTTCTAAGAGCTGCTCTCTTCTAAAAGCTGCTCTCTTCTAAAAGTTGCTCTCTTCTAAAAGTTGCTCTCTTCTAAAAGTTGCTCTCTTCTAAAAGTTGCTCTCTTCTAAAAGTTGCTCTCTTCTAAAAGTTGCTCTCTTCTAAAAGTTGCTCTCTTCTAAAAGTTGCTCTCTTCTAAAAGTTGCTCTCTTCTAAAAGTTGCTCTCTTCTAAAAGTTGCTCTCTTCTAAAAGTTGTTTTTTTCACAGTTGGTCTCTTTCAACAGTCGCTTGCTTTAAAAAGTTGCTCTCTGGAAAAGTTGCTCCCCGAAGAAATTGCTTTCTAGGGAAAATTGTTTTTTAAGAAGAAATTGCTTTCTAGAGGAAATTGCTTTCCAGAGGAAATTGCTTTCTAGAGGAAATTGCTTTCTAGAGGAAATTGCTTTCTAGAGGAAATTGCTTTCTAGAGGAAATTGCTTTCTAGAAGAAATTGCTTTCTAGAGGAAATTGCTTTCTAGAGGAAATTGCTTTCTAGAGGAAATTGCTTTCTAGAGGAAATTGCTTTCTAGAGGAAATTGCTTTCTAGAGGAAATTGCTTTCTAGAGGAAATTGCTTTCTAGAGGAAATTGCTTTCTAGAGGAAATTGCTTTCTAGAGGAAATTGCTTTCTAGAGGAAATTGCTTTCTAGAGGAAATTGCTTTCTAGAGGAAATTGCTTTCTAGAGGAAATTGCTTTCCCGAAAATTTTGCTCTTCTGAAGAAATTGCTTTTCTAGAAATTGGTTTTCTAGAAATTGGTTTCCTGTATAAATTGGTTTCCTGTATAAATTGGTTTCCTGTATAAATTGGTTTCCTGTATAAATTGGTTTCCTGTATAAATTGGTTTCCTGTATAAATTGGTTTCCTGTATAAATTGGTTTCCTGTATAAATTGGTTTCCTGTATAAATTGGTTTCCTGTCTAAATTGGTTTCCTGTCTAAATTGGTTTTCTGAAGAAATTGGTTTTCTGAAGAAATTGGTTTTCTGAAGAAAATGGTTTTCTGAAGAAAATGGTTTTCCGAAGAAAATGGTTTTCCGAAGAAAATGGTTTTCCGAAGAAAATGGTTTTCCGAAGAAAATGGTTTTCCGAAGAAAATGGTTTTCCGAAGAAATTGGTTTTCTGAAGAAATTGGTTTTCTGAAGAAATTGGTTTTCTGAAGAAATTGGTTTTCTGAAGAAATTGGTTTTCTGAAGAAATTGGTTTTCTGAAGAAATTGGTTTTCTGAAGAAATTGGTTTTCTGAAGAATTTGGTTTTCTGAAGAATTTGGTTTTCTGAAGAAATTGGTTTTCTGAAGAAATTGGTTTTCTGAAGAAATTGGTTTTCTGAAGAAATTGGTTTTCTGAAGAAATTGGTTTTCTGAAGAAATTGGTTTTCTGAAGAAATTGGTTTTCTGAAGAAATTGGTTTTCTGAAGAAATTGGTTTTCTGAAGAAATTGGTTTTCTGAAGAAATTGGTTTTCTGAAGAAATTGGTTTTCTGAAGAAATTGGTTTTCTGAAGAAATTGGTTTTCTGAAGAAATTGGTTTTCTGAAGAAATTGGTTTTCTGAAGAAATTGGTTTTCTGAAGAAATTGGTTTTCTGAAGAAATTGGTTTTCTGAAGAAATTGGTTTTCTGAAGAAATTGGTTTTCTGAAGAAATTGGTTTTCTGAAGAAATTGGTTTTCTGAAGAAATTGGTTTTCTGAAGAAATTGGTTTTCTGAAGAAAATGGTTTTCTGAAGAAAATGGTTTTCCGAAGAAAATGGTTTTCCGAAGAAAATGGTTTTCCGAAGAAATTGGTTTTCTGAAGAAATTGGTTTTCTGAAGAAATTGGTTTTCTGAAGAAATTGGTTTTCTGAAGAAATTGGTTTTCTGAAGAAATTGGTTTTCTGAAGAAATTGGTTTTCTGAAGAAATTGGTTTTCTGAAGAAATTGGTTTTCTGAAGAAATTGGTTTTCTGAAGAATTTGGTTTTCTGAAGAATTTGGTTTTCTGAAGAAATTGGTTTTCTGAAGAAATTGGTTTTCTGAAGAAATTGGTTTTCTGAAGAAACTGGTTTTCTGAAGAAATTGGTTTTCTGAAGAAATTGGTTTTCTGAAGATATTGGTTTTCTGAAGAAATTGGTTTTCTGAAGAAATTGGTTTTCTGAAGAAATTGGTTTTCTGAAGAAATTGGTTTTCTGAAGAAATTGGTTTTCTGAATAAATTGGTTTTCTGAAGAAGTTGGTTTTCTGAAGAAATTGGTTTTCTGAAGAAATTGGTTTTCTGAAGAAGTTGGTTTTCTGAAGAAGTTGGTTTTCTGAAGAAGTTGGTTTTCTGAAGAAGTTGGTTTTCTGAAGAAGTTGGTTTTCTGAAGAAGTTGGTTTTCTGAAGAAGTTGGTTTTCTGAAGAAGTTGGTTTTCTGAAGAAGTTGGTTTTCTGAAGAAGTTGGTTTTCTGAAGAAGTTGGTTTTCTGAAGAAGTTGGTTTTCTGAAGAAGTTGGTTTTCTGAAGAAGTTGGTTTTCTGAAGAAGTTGGTTTTCTGAAGAAGTTGGTTTTCTGAAGAAGTTGGTTTTCTGAAGAAGTTGGTTTTCTGAAGAAGTTGGTTTTCTGAAGAAGTTGGTTTTCTGAAGAAGTTGGTTTTCTGAAGAAGTTGGTTTTCCGAAGAAGTTGGTTTTCCGAAGAAGTTGGTTTTCCGAAGAAGTTGGTTTTCCGAAGAAGTTGGTTTTCCGAAGAAGTTGGTTTTCCGAAGAAGTTGGTTTTCCGAAGAAGTTGGTTTTCCGAAGAAGTTGGTTTTCTGAAGAAGTTGGTTTTCTGAAGAAGTTGGTTTTCTGAAGAAGTTGGTTTTCTGAAGAAGTTGGTTTTCTGAAGAAGTTGGTTTTCTGAAGAAGTTGGTTTTCTGAAGAAATTGGTTTTCTGAAGAAATTGGTTTTCTGAAGAAATTGGTTTTCTGAAGAAATTGGTTTTCTGAAGAAATTGGTTTTCTGAAGAAATTGGTTTCCTGAAGAATTTTCTGGTTTCAGATCAAATTTCAGAACAGCATGGCTTATTGAAGATAAAAATTCCACCATTTGCGGAGCCCCGAATGAGAGCTTATCCACTAATCTTCGGTGCAAGTTTTCAATATAACTTCGACTATGCCGTTGCTTATGCAAACGGTCTGAATCTCGATCATTATCAGAAACATTAATACCTGTGGCAATTACATCAATTTCTTTTGACTTTATTTGCTTACCTTTTCCTCGGGGGGATACAACTAGTGTAAATGTATTTCCGAGCAAAAAATTTGATGTCTCGAGTTGAAAATTAGATGAGGAGTCCTTTGTTGAAATTATTATTTTATTTTTTATTTAAAGACCACCGTTTTTTCGTTCACTATCGTCCTTTTTCCAACACAAACCTTTTTTTCTTTCACCTTTATCTCGATTTACTCACTTTTTCAATTTTGCCGTTTGAATGGACAGGATGTGGAGACACACCTTGTGCATCAATTTCCCACTCCCTTTACTCCTTGCTGAACGGCCTTTCTCCTTCCTCTTTGAGGAACACTTTTGTTGTGGTTGAAAAGGCATGGACTAACTCACAATCTTGTATAAAAGTTAAACGAAAAGTGCTTCATGACCTGACGGGTTTTATAAGCTAGCCGTCTTATTCTACGGACGCTTCGTTTCATTTGCCTGATCTACTGAGGGAAAATATAAATGCTTTGAGATTTTGAGCAATATCTGAACGTAGGATTAAAATTTTAAAGACCAAAAATAACATATTTGAAGAAACAGCTTGAATACAAGTTTATAGAGTATTCACAAAAACTGCAATATTCTCTATTACACAGTTGAATGAAAGCTTCACTCCACTAATTCGATTTTTGATGTTTGACCAATACATATTGTTTTCACGTCTTTTTTTATTTTTCTGTCATGAAAACGGTATTTCAAGAAAAATTCAATAAACCTTTCTTAAGAAGTATTAAAGAATTATGTCTAACGACATATCAGTTTTGGAAGCATTTACTAGCATAGCATTATCAACCATTGCTAAAATATCTGTCTTTGAGCTCATCAAATTCATTCTTTTACACAACTGCTCCCTCCGTCTATTCCGCGCCTCCGAGCTCTCTTGAACCGAGGCGAAGATAGGAAAATCTTCGCTAACTCGCGTATTTTTCTGCCGCTCAGTTGGCCACGAGGCTACCGGCGCCGTAAAATTAAAGGTAATGTGCACCACAACAGAGCAGCCTTGATTAATGAGCTCCTTCATCAAACCGGGAGAGGTGCGCAGGGTGCAATGTTCTCGCTCCGTATATTTCCCGCCCATAAGTCGGATTTTGTACCACGTAGCATAAGACTTAGGATAATTTATGGAATCAGCTGTATTCATACGACGACGTATCTTCTTTGAAAATTTTGACCCAAGTCTACCAGAAATTCTTCATCCCTTATTATGCGTTATTTATGCCACAGACGTACATGTACGGCAACTGTCGTGAATCTTGCGGAAAGACAGGTTTTATTTCTTTCACTTTATAGCAAGAAAAACGCTGCTCTTTCTAGGGGGATACAGCTTGTTTCTGGGGGGAATATGCAATCCCAGGAGAAAGATTTGAAGTCCTAATACGAAGGCGAGATAGCTTTTCTTGTAATTGATATCGAGTAGATTTTTTTTTGTTTTGTGACGGATCTTCTTTTTTTTACCAGTTTTTTGGCTCAGTTTTCAGTACCTAACGTTCTTCTTTGACTTTCAAATGGTTCTATAAAATTCCTCCTTAAGTTACTGTTTCTGTGCGCGAAAAACATGTGTGGAAACACACGTGATACGCGACTCCCCATTTCTTTAATTCTATAGTTAGTGGTGCGTCTTTCCTCCGAAACTCCTAAGTTGTGGTTAGGTACGCTCAAAATATCTTCCCTAACATTTTAATTAGAACAACGCCCGTAAATATAAAGAGATAAAGTAATTTTCCACTATAAAAATAACATTTCCTTTTGAATTTATGCTAGTTGAAGTATTGACGGCTTGGGTGCGAGTTTTTGTGACGCTAAATTGTCATTGAAAAGGTTGTTAGCCCTAAATTCTGATGGATGATGTGGTGTGTACAAAATTTGGTAATTGATTCATCCTAGTCGTATTTGGCCGGGCACATGATGGGTAAGTGGATGCGAATGTTTTTCCAAAGGAGCAATAATGAAAACCAGATTTTCCTTGTCATCGTTTAGTCATTCTTTTCATTGGAAGAGGGGAATCTAAATTAATATAAAAGCTTAGGATTAGATTTTAAAGAGCTGAGGTGAAATCATTCTTCATAAATGTTTTATTTATGAAATTTCATTTTAATCACCTAATTTGTGATATTATTGCGTTCTTAAAAGTCACACTTCAAAATTTTAAGCCTATGCAGTTTTTAAGGCCTCTGAAATTCCATTTATCCCGTTTTTCCAACAGCTGTTTCTTGAATACAACAAATGAAAAATTTGAGTTGGATTGAAAACAAAAAAATTACCTCGGTAAAGAAATACAAATTAGAAATTAACATGCCAAGATAATACAGTAAAAATCAATTTATTCTCTAAACGATCATTTGATATTTTTTGGATATTATTTTTACTTGATTACGTCTGTTTAATATATATTGAACTAAAAATGTTTCTTATCGCAGTATCTATCACGAGGAAAGAAAACCCGTAATCGTGAGAGTAAGAGCAAATGACAGTAAATTGGCACTTATTCTAAAAAGTATTCGGCATGAATTAGTCTCCGATATTTCAGTATCATGGGCTGATGTTGAATATCTACTCTGTGAAAGTGACCAACCAACTTCACTGTACAAAGAGTAATGTCGATAAAGTTACTACTCGCATTATTATCCGTCGCATTCCTAGTAGAAAAGCTCTTTTTTTTTCCAGAAGAATGAGTGTCCTAATGTTCAAGTTACGAACATATCTAGACATTTTGTTCGCAAGAAAATTCAAGTAATAGAGCTGAAGATTCTAAATACAGTGTCTGTCCTTGTATGCCATGGTAATTTTCTAGATAAACACCGCCTGTCTTGACATAAACAAATGTTCAAGCAGCGTCGCGACGGATTTCTTAAATGACGAGTGTCAAAAGAAAATGGGGACCGAGTAGTCATATTCCAGCGATGGGTAATGAAGACTAGCAGCGACGCTTTACAAAAGCGCTCTGCTCGTACATTGTCGTGCTCAGCAGAAGAATGCGTTAGTAAAGCTCATTTGAAGACTATCGTTTTCCCTCCGTCGCTTTGTGCTCGTACATCAAGCGAAGTTTCAGGCATTTGGAAGTTATTCTGTGCTCTCTTGGTGTGAAGAACACAAATTTTTCTTTCCTCTGAAGTTTTGCGGTATTTTCTAAGTCGAAGAAATTTTACAAGTTATGGTTTGATCAGTGCTTCTCAAATGCAGCACAAAAAGTTCTTTCGTCTTTCTCCCACTTTTCAATTTGACTGAAAAAGTGGATATGAAAGAGTTTTTTGCAGCTTTGTGCTTTTTTCATTGTTTGTCTCGTCAATACGTCCCATTTTATGTCGCCGGCGGTGAAAATGTTACGTCGTTGTCTTCATCTGTAGAGGAGGAAGAAGAAAATTTGCGTGTATTTTCCACTGGCTCACTTATTCGATCCTTTTCTAGTCACGACCTACATAAAAAGGTTTGCCTTTCTCGGCTCTTGGACGATATTTGTTTAAAATACAAATTTCCCAGGGTTCGAGAAATAAATGTGAGACTTTATTACAGTTTCTGCAATTCCAGGAAAATCCCTTTCCGTCGTGGTTTTGAAAATGAAAAGAAAAGAATTTGAGACTTTACTTCTGGTTTTCATTGAAACTTTAGCTGTTTCCTACGTGTATCACTCATGCAATGTATCACTTCTTAGGAGGATGCAACTATTTTATCTATGAAAATTAGCTCTCCCAGGGGGAATATGCGGGGTCCCGAGCTAAAGGTTAGGTAGGCTTTCCTTCTGTTGAAATAGAATAGGTTTTTCATCTTGTTACGGACCGTCTTTTTTTCGGCTCACTGCCGTCCTGTTTTCAGCACCTAATACTTTCTTCAATTTTTATCTTATTTCATAAACTTCTTTCTCAACTCACTGTTTCTATGCACCTTGCTCATAGATTCTGTGTTCCCTTAACTCTTTACTAAATAATGCCTTTTTCTTCCTTCATTTGGAACACCTTTGTCGAGGTAGAAGGGCTAAAACTAATATTAAATCCATCTAATGAGGCAATTTATCGTTCTAAAACAACGGTGTCTATTTTCCAATTTCTGTGTGACATTTCTTTTGAAATTTCTTCTCCACCCTTTGTATTACTACGGAAAATCTTATCGCTCAAAAAAATAGGGATAAAAAATTTAATTTAGACCTCTGTACCTCGTGGATAATTCTTAAAAATGACTCAAAGCCACTCAATTTGAAAAGTAATTAGCGTTGTTGTCACGAATTTGTTCAACATAATTTAATTGGGGACGATTAGGTAAAATAGGTTAGCTATGTAAGGTGGCTTATGTTGTTTGTCACTTGTGCTGAAACTCGCAGACTTCTCGGACAGATGCTGTGTTCCTGCTGTGCCGAACCCTAAAAATGGTAATTTCGTATCTTTTGACACGAGTTCTGATTTATGCTTATGCTTGATGTATCATTTATGAACAATAATCTGTAGAAACGTGTTCTTGACAAATAAATGAGTACCTAATTTAGTGGAAGGTTGATCTTCAACATCTTCTGTCTTCCTCAAGTGTCTAATGGCACAGCAAATCTCAACCATAAGTGATGGATCGAGTAATGTTATTCAACACATTGAAAGATAACTTTCATAGAAAAATAATTTACGCATTTCAGAACTAGTTACCTAAATTTCGCCATAGACTAAAATATTTTTATACCATCGTTTCTTAGAGTTTTTGCTCAATTAGGCGGGACTGTGTCATCTATATATACCACGATAATCATACTTTGGTGATTTTTCGTTTATTGCAAATTTATTTCCATCCATTTGGTGAGTGGTTATTAAATTGTAAGGATTTACCATGACCGATCGTGGGATAAACAGTGCATATGCTTCCGTAAGTTTTACCATTTTTTGTGAACACACCGTGATACATGCAGTGTTTTTTCAAGCTCATGTGTCTGAGTTGCATGTTTGCTTTAAAGTGTTAGCTTGAGTTTATCGAAATGCCTTTTATGAATGAATTGATTTGCGTTTTATCTATGTATGATTTTTTGAGCGCAGGATGTCTTCTTCCTCATTCATTGCATACATCCAAAACAGTTCCGCCATGAATCAGGTTAATACCCAACACAAGGTCCGCCACTAGCAGCCTGTTCCTCTACCTCTCTAAAACTTGCTGTAAAACATGCTTGGTAAAATTGAGAAAAATTTCTTCTCCAAGCCAATTGGACTGACATTTTGCTTGTTTTTCTGTCCTCACACAGAAACGAAAGAAGGGTGGCAGGGATCACGAAGATGTGGGGTACTATGCGAGGTATTATGAGCCCTCATCATGGAGTCGTAGCTATGACGAGTCTCCTCTTCTACCTACCCCACACTCTCTCTACTACGGCCCTAGTGCCACGAGATACGCCATGATGAGTGACGGTCTCACTGAAGAAAATCTCATGAAAGATATCACCAGAGGCTTGCGAGACATAGTCAAGACTCCCAGTGAAGATTCCGGTGTAGAACTGGGCAGTAGTTATGGTTTGTTCGGTCCTAGAGAGTTCCACAAGCAATATTACGATAGAAAACGCTTACGAGCTCGATTACTAGAAAACTACCCGTTCTCGAGAGAAGACTTTGACTTAGATTTGGCAGTTCCGCCGCATAGTCACGGAGACGCCTCGCAGCGCTTCGACGACCCTAGATATCACACAGCTGCTAGCCGGCTTAGACATCCCTTGATGAGAGACGAGTTTTCTGACCTGCAGTTAGAACGTCGGGAGAGATTCCTACCTAGACATCCATATGAGCACCCCGTCACATCGAGACACCATCTCGAAGAATCTCATCATCTTCATCTTGGCACTTCATCTCCTCCACTACCACCATCGTTAGCTGCGCATCGGGATGCAGTCAGTCTTCCATCAAGAGCTTTTGCCCCTGATAATACTCTGCTAAGTAAGGAGGAGTAAATTACTGCCTAATTAACAAAATCAAACACTTGCATCTACATGCAGTACTGCCTGTCTTTTCTCATTGCTGTCATAGTTGCTTGCTTTCCGTGCTTTTATTCAGCCATTCTGTTGTTTTTTTGCACTTGTTTGTATGACCGATATTGCTGTTGCTAGCATACTGTTGTTTGATAAATACAATACTTTTGTAAGCAGAATGCCTTGCCCACTGTTTGACCAAGAATGTTATTGACACGATACAATGAGTGCTCACTACGTGACCAATGTTGTTCTGTTGGAATTCTGTCACACTCATTTCATGCACGTACACCATCGCCGTGCTTTAAAGACAAACTGGTTGTTGAGTTATTTCGAAGCTAAAACTATTGGTGAATCAAAATTTTATTTCGTCAATTTCATTGCTGGCGTGCTGTTATACATCAAATCCTTGGGTTATCACTGAACCTTGTAATTCTCTCGAAGCCTTCGTTTATTAGATGAATTGCGCCTAGAATTCAATTTTTCATGTTGGGCACTCGAGAAAAACTTTGACCTGTCGGGACAGCGCGTGTCTCCCATTCTGTGACAATAGCATAACACAGTTCTCTTCAGTAAATTATTTTAGAGGGTTGTATCGGGCTTACGCCTCGAATGTATTGATCTCTGTAGCCTCGGAATCTATCGGTGGAAGTTTCCCATTTCGTACCGAGAGGATTTAGCTCTTCTCGGAGGTGGTGAGGATTTGCAGGCTGTCTGGATGAGGTACGCGGACAGCGCTTGCCTTTGTATGAAATAACGTTATGAAGACCTCCTCCGTAGAATACGCGGTATTTTAGCAAAGAAATCTGTTGTGGGGTAATTTTTAGCTAATAATGTTGGCCATGGTTTTATTATTCGTTTACACTGTTTTTCTTTATGGGCGCAGAAAGCTGTATATTTTTGTTTCAGTTGGTTATCTGTGACTGGCAGTTTTGAGTTTCTTTCATCAAATAGGTGCAGAGAGCTGTGAAAAGGAGACCGTAACTGCTTTTGGTGTCGCCTAACATTTAAAAGCAGCAATAGCAGTCAAGCTGCTGAACTGGAAGGGCGTAGACGTCAATACGATTCCCAAGAACTTAGATAAGTCAATTTAAAAAATGCCCTTTTTATGCAATGGAAACTTGAGCCATCCCCTGTCGTGTGACATCACGGAATAATTTGTGCTTACACTATAGAAACAAAGAAAAATAAACCTCTCAAATATAAATGGGCAGAAAAATATTAAGTTTGCAATTGTTTAACACCTGTAATAAACTTCTGCTTCAAGTTATTTGCGATGCTTTTCTGAAATTGTCGAAACTTCGCCGAATCGCAAGGCGTGTATTTCATACACCATGGAAACTGTGGAAATTTTTACATATTTGCTGCAAATTTGAATTTCAATTTGAATACTGCGCCGGGAATGCAAGAAGTTCACGTCATAAATGTATGACTGATCAACTCAGAAATGAAGTGAACTTCATCTTGTTTGCATGGTGTACGAAGAAAAATTTGTGTGCGGTAGGGCATTTTTGAATTGAAGTGATATTGATTTCGTACTATATTTCAAGTTGAATATGAAATCGACAGTCAAAGTTCAAATGAAGCACAAACAACTACCATACAAGCTCGAATGAAACTTGTTGATGTAATATGAACGAGCGGCTGATTTATAGCTTCTCCGGCAGCTTGCGGCTTCAGTCCTAATGGAAACTGCTGATCTGAATCAGAAATGTGTCTATATTGAGCGTCTTTTGACGAGTAAATAGCTTGATATTCATGCATTCTTTTGTTGATAATTTAAAGTGTACCCTCACTTTCTATTTCTTCATCTTGAATTTCAATTTTAGTGTTTGGAATCATCACGTTTCCATTTGAAATTGTTAAAAACTGTTCACGTTTTATAAAACTCGTGCTTTCGGCAACTTACTAGGACGAACTATCCCCCTGCACGCGCACCGCATTTCACAGAGCACCTGCGTGTACTAGGACACAAAATATTTTTTCATTCGACTAAGTTACATGCTAGGCAACGTTCGTATGAGTGGCTGAGTTCGTTCTAAGAATACAGTTAAGATCGCAACAAGATGTTTCCGCGTTGTTGAAAAATCATGGTTAACTTATCGCTTTTGATAGTAGATGACCATAGCGTTGTTACTGTGCATTCATGGTTCTCCTTTTTCCCTAACACTGGGTTAATCAATGCACTCAAAAAAGAGCGTACTAGAATAAATATATTTCTCCTAAGTTAGCAGCTTTACGGTTCACCTGTTTAGGAGGCTTAAACACAAACCATCAACCTAAATTTGCCTGTGATTTGAGGAATATTTCCATTGGTCAGTTAGTTAAATTCATGATCTTTCAATGAGGTAATTTTTCACTATATAGTCTACTTTGCTCTTGAATATCCTTCTTTCATCCAACTGCTGTTCTCTTTCTAAGTTAGGAATCTTAAAAAACTTTTGACTTACACGACACTTCGGAAATCATTTCTCTTAATGTCTTCATAATAAGCTCAGCGTATTTCACTCTTCTTTGGTACTCACAGAAAAATAGGTGTATGATAGACCTGCAACAATTTGCATCACCTTTCTTGTCGATCTTAAGTCCGTAAAATAGGCCATATTATTCATCTGCAAATACTCCAAGTGCAGCCAAAAGGGTCACGTGTTTATTCACTGTGCCAAATTATTGTATCTTACGTCCATTTATAGTTTCCATCATTTATTAATTCACACTTTATCTATTCCTCATTTTACTGTAAGGTTTGCTATCGCATACTAGATCTCTTATATAGGTTTCGCCTTTCCCAGTGCTGTCCTGACAACAGACCATGTTAGCTTCGTATCGCATACGAGGGTTCTTTTTGCGCTCGCTCGTGTAACTTCTGGCTTACTTTTATGACTGTACCAATGTACCATACCCAAACTTGCCGGCAACGTGTGTGAAATTGGGTGCTGTTACAGTTTGGCGCTTTGGACGCGGTAAGAGCCGTCTGTTGAAATACTTGCGAAGGTACGCGTGGCCATGCAATTGTAGAAATTTAGAGTAACTTTGGATGCGTTGGTCCACGCAACATTCTTGCGTAATGATACGCTTTGTCTTTGTGCGGTGCGTGCTGTTTGCATGGATACAATACGTGTTTTAAATGAGAACGTCGAGCCGAAATCTTGTTCTAATATATCCGGCATAGCATAGTAGTACGTGAATGTTGTAAGCAGAGCTTCTTTCATCGTGTAATTACTTTAGTGTGCATATTTAACTTGATGATATCTCCTTGTGGAATGAAGTAGCTGTAAATACGTTTAAGCTATCGCTAGAAAATACTGTGTATTGAAATATATTTATGTTGTTGCCGCGTTGGTCTGTTTCTCTCTCTGCTGAGTTTATTAACATATGTTTAACGTGCTAGTGCTCTATTGAACATATCTAATGGAATAATTTTTCTCGTGATACTCGAACTCCAATAGAATATTTACCCTGTACTTTTTGAATAAAGGTGTTGAAACATCACTGAACTTTTCTGCATAATGTGGTGGATGTCGTTGAGCATTTGACTCATTTGTTATATGGCTGCATAATTTAGTTCGTATCGACTGGGAACAAGACCTTTTATGATGAAGCAATGTTTACATTAAATGCTGTCAATATTACCATCATTCCAATTTTAGCTAGGGCATGTACGTAGGTCCCAACTCCCAAGGGGTTGGGAGGGTGCGCTGAAGGGGATTGTCCTACAGCGCGTCTTGAGAATTGATCACTCTTCGATGATTAGTCCAGAAAGGTGTGCTATTAGTGTCGCTCCTCGTCAGTGTATCTTGGTGAACTAACATTCCTTAGTGGCAACTCCAGCTACTCGTCACTCGGAGACATCCATTGCCGGGAAAAGAAAAAAAAGAAAAACGGTTTAATTACGGTAAAGTTGTACCATGAAATGTTTACTGTACATTGTTTTTTGGAGTCTCTAGCGAGTATAGGTTTGTAGTAAGATAGGACTTTCCTTTTGTTTCTAGTCGCTCTCACGGCAGTGGCAGGGGTACCAGGCAATCGGTGTCATGTAGGAATGATCTCGATTTTTTCTTTATTCCCATTTCATATTTTTATTTCATTTGTACGTACGTTTTCTCTTAACTAGCGGTGCCAATCGAGACAGCTAAGTTTTGCGCTCTTGTGGTGCCAGTTGAATATTTTTAGGTTTCTCTGTTCTTTTCACTCAACTGAGCGGAAGCTGAAGTTAATTCTTAAATATTATGAAAAACTAAATAGTAATAATAATGATTATGAAAATGAGTAGATTCTATTTGAATTAATACCCACTCAGCGCCATTCCTTGGTTGCATTTTTTAATCTCCTTTCCTTGCAGATTTTATCAAATTCAGGTGAGTTTCATAACCTGTGAGCCTTCTCACGTCGTGAATTAAGGGTGTAACCCCCGTGATTTCACCTCAACACAGGTTTCTCTTCTCTCTTTTTCGTTACATTTAAACACAGAATTTTTCTGTTTGCGAACGGTTTCGACTCCAAGAAACTGTACTCTACAACTTACGTACATTTTCTTTAACCACTAGAAGTGAGTGGTGAAAATTTTACCGCGCCGCTGATTAACGCAAAAAACAACCTGTTATGCATCTGAAATGGAAAAACGGAACTGTTGACACCTTGTTTGCGAAATTTCAGGGGAGTATTTTGTCTAATAGAAGACGTTGCTTAGTGATAAATGTTTGCTGTAAAAATTCAGTCGAAGTTGACAGAATGGCTTGTAAAGGTTTCATATTTACGATCGTAATACACACATAATTTTCGAGGAATAATATTGATACTCTAACCAATTAGCGCTAGATTGTTATCTCAAGATTTTACAGTCAATACGTGTCGAGAACTGGTGTTTTGAGTTCATGATGTTATTTATAATGAAACATTGAAAGTTTTCGTATGCTGAAACGTTCAGCATCTTCAGGTTTAGAAAATTACGTTTATAAGAAATACTAAATTTTCAATGTGGATATGTGTTGTGTAGCATTAATTTTATGTCGTCCAGTCCCCTCAGCTAGCATGGGATAGGCAATAGGCGTAGCGTACTTAAATTTGTCTAGCCTAATGTGACTTGCATCCCCAGGGGGATACTGTTAAGTTATCTCCGCAACAGACACTTCTGGGACTTCTATCCTTCGTTTTTACTCTTCTGATTTGCGTTTTCATGACTTCTTTGTTATTTCTTTTTTGTCTTTTCTTCTTTTCTGTCCTCACCCTGCGGATTCCCCGCGCTGGGTAACTCAAGAGGGAGCACTGTTTATTAGGTCTTATACTTAGATTCTCTTGTTTTTTCATTCCACACTGAATGGTTCTTCTCTTCGCTCTCTTGAAGTCGCCTTCGTTGTGTTTAGGAAGTCTTACGCTAACTAATATGATAATCAAAAGTATAATTTACAACCATCAAAATATTTTTGTCCGTGCCATTCTGTGTGAATGTTTGCCGTTTGTGCAGTCAACTCACTAAATTTATCGGAATAGCACAGTTCAGTTCGTGATTTTCTTAAGCCAATTTTGGCTATTCACTTTGTACTGAGTTCTCTCTTATAGGTAGGATCATTTTTCAAATCAGACATTCGTTCAATAATGTTCTGGAAAACACGTTTACTCGAAAAGAACTTTCCGTTACGGTCTTAAAAATGTATTCCACCACCATTATTAACAGTGGATTCCAATGACTACTATTATTAACAATGACTTCCTCGTCTATTATTCTTTTCGCCTTGATGGGGAACGTAACTAATGGTTAAGTAGTAACTCCACATGGTTTTTCAGTATCAAGCCTGTGGCGCTTCTGTCAAGAATTTTCCACTTCTCGAGCTGGAGATTGTTCTATTTTTTTGAAAATATCCAACGCAGAACTTGGCCATGGCAAAGGAAAGATTTTGTGGCATTTACATAACTTATGCAACACTTCCACTCTCTGAAAACAATAGTTATATCGCACATACACACGCATTCTGAAATAAAAGAAAATTTCCTGCACTACAACTCAATGAAAGCTTGCGAAATGGGAGGGGAAAATTTTGTGAGAGAATCTCGGTGTCTTATATGGACTAAGATCTTGAGAATTTAAATCCCAGCTATTGAGCAGCACGGAACGCTTGTAATTTGATCTTGGGATCTTTTCAGTACTGCGACTAAAAGTCCTTTGAAGTTTTTGTTTTATAATTATTATGGTTTTCTGGTCATTTAATTCATCTATCTGTTCTTACGACTTTTTATTGGTCATAAAATCTGCTCGTCAGGTAATCAGTTGTCAATTTGCTTTCTTCTTTGTTTACCTGCTCTTCTGATGATCAGTTTAGCTACTTAAACTGTTAGTAACTCTACCTGTTGGGCAGTTTACCTCATGGACGATTTACCTTTTAGTCAATTTAAATATTGCTGGTTGTGCACACTAGTGATATTGCACGGTGTATCCATTAATAACTCAATTTTATGACTTCAGCGTGAATTTATACTTGTCGAAAGATGCTTAAGTTGTGACGAGTAAGTGAACTATGCATATTAAAATCCGTAGACTGTTTGCACACAAGCTGACTATTTGATAGACGAGCAGATGATTGTCCATTTTGGATTTAAGAGTCCCAATTAACTCGCAAAGCAATTCCTGTGTCGAAAAAGTACTATCTCAGCAAATTTTATGCGCAACAGATTTTAATTTATTTATTTATTTATTTTATTTTATTTAATTAATTTTAATTATTTAATTTTATTTATTTATTTAATTTATTTTTGGATGCCTGAGCTAAAGGTTAGGTAGGCTTCCTTTTTGTTGCAATAGAATAGGTTTTTTTTTTGTTACGAACCATCTTTTTCGGTTCACTGCTGTCCTGTTTTTCAGCACCTACTACTTTCTTCTTCAACTTTTTCTTGTTTCATGAACTTCTTTCTTAGCTTCCTGTTTCTGTGCACCTTGTGCATAGATTCCGCGTTCCCTCAACTCCATACTAAATGGTGCCTTCCTCCTTCCTCTCTTAGAACATCTTTGACGTGCAGTTAAGGGAGGCTAAAACTTTCTTATATAATAATAATAATAATTCAACTGGAATTTGATTAAGTGCGTTTCACCCACTCAATGTTACGGTGTAGATTGCATTGTTTGAGAATTGTTGATAGGTTTCCTAGTACTTTCAGTAATCATGCTTTGTTTCGTGCATAATTCGTTTTACACGTTATCAAGCGCTTCCTATTATGTTTGATGAATTTAAAATTAATAACAAAAGTTTCATTTTCATTGTTACATATTCGACGCTAGCTATAACTAAGCTACCAATTTACTATTCGCTGTGTAATGGTGCTTTCAGCAATGTTTCGCTCTCTTCCTGTAAAGCTATAGGAGTAGTTTATATATTATGTTCGAAAATAAGTATCAAACTAAGATAAATTACTTATAAGAAATATGCGGACTTTTAGTAACGTTAAAGTTTTTGACGAGTGAACGAATTTCCTTACGAAATAATCTAGGTGTGTCCTCGGCTCTGCAGACTTGACAGAGTGGCCTGCCAAGGATATGCTCCTGTATTTTATGCATTAGCTCTTCACTGCGTCTGAGGAGTTACCGTGCAATCGACACGGGCGCTCTTTGTGTGAATGTTTGGCCAAGGTCGTTCTAAGAAATGGATTCGCAATTTTTCCGTTAATTTTTTGCAGTAGTTCTCAATGAAAAGATTACTATTCCCGAGTTGTTGAATTGAATATTTTTTTGGATGGTCTTCATCGTTGGTGGTCCTTTCCATCTCTGGTTATATGTGTGAGCTGAAAAGCAATTGAGGTGCGAGGAAGTCACTTTACTGAGAACCTTGATTAGATACCCCAATGGTAAATTTTTACTCTAATTCTAGTTCGTTGCTCAATTATGTATTGTATTTTCTTGAGAAGTCCGGTTATTGAATATTTGCTCGTGTTGACACGTGCGTTCAATATGCAAAATTTACGATCAAAATACTGATCATCCGTTACCGTGCACTCCCTTCCTTTGAATGACGCTTGCTGGCTTGGACATGCTTGTGTACAGAGTTTCATGTGTGAGTAAATGTAGCGTTCGACGCACAAACTTAATCGTACTGTGACCATGTTATTCATTTCAATATGTTATTCTAAGAGACGTGGTGTATGATGTCAAGTGGCAATTTTCTTTGCAGAAGACTTTTCACGGAATCGTTCGCAACGAAATCGAGGTTTCAATACAAAGAAGTACTAAAACTGATTGCGTTCGTCGACAGTCGCTGAGTGCGGAGGATGTGCTTTTTTTGTCCAAAATTTTCGAGGAATTTGATGGCTTGGTTCATTTTTTTCAGCTAGTGATTTATCGGTGCATGGAAAGGGCGTTGAGAGTCAAAAGAGTGTCGAGCAAAATGAGCATTGCATTTTTTGTTGCAACGACGAGCGCTTCGTTATTAAAAGCGAGGGTCTCAACTTTCGGCATCTAACTTGCGTAGGCATGAAGTTTCAACACTCGACTGATTTATGAGCATGAAGTTAGTTCCGATTTCTGGAATTAAATATTCATATAAGTCCCCACATAGCTCTTTGTTTAAATGTGTTTGTATTTTCTTCACTTGAAATTTTACACTATGAGTAAATCAGAGTAATCGGAGCATCACACAGAGGTAAAAGGGTTCTATCGAGTTTCAAATTTATGTAACAGGGACCTAATTTTTAAGCAATTGGATATTATTTGATTAGCGTAATAATGACGGTCAATTTATCCTAAAAAAATATGTAATTTGCAAATGCAGCACTTTAATTACGAACGTTTTTGTTTAATTAACGATTTTTGGGTATAATTTAATTTATAAAAAACTGGTTCATTTATGTACCGATGGCATAACGAGTCCTTCAGTATTTCAAAGTGGCTAGTTCGGATAAAATCTGTGTGTTTTATGTTAAGGGTTCAGGGCTCATGGAATTACTTCAAAAAATTCGTACACCTCTAAGACGAATATGTTCTAAAGAATAACATTTTACTCCGAAATCAGAGGTAAATTTGCAGCTTATAACAAAGAAAGTAGGTCCTCAAAAAGTAAATTTTTTTGTTGACCCGCCGATCACTTCGTCTACAGGAAGAACAAAGGCAATCGTAGCTTTAAAAAGGAAAACCACGGCTTTTCAACGAAGAATCTGGCTCATCTTTACGCTTAACACTTTGACTGCGACGGGACCCACCGGTGGTACACGAATTGGATTTTCATAATGCTGCCGACCAACCAGTAGTAACAAACTCACTTCTCATTAATCAAAGCTAAACGAAGGTACGATCCAGTTCATGTTTACTATTTTCAAAATGGCTTACTGCAATTGACTTTAGATTTAAATTGAATAATGAACTTAATATTTACGTACCACAGTCAAAGTGTTAAGAAACAAAGAAGTCGTGTGAGTTCATCAGAATACTAACAAAAACAGCGGTTGTTTGTTTAGACTGTGAGCACATCACCTTCTCCAAGAATAAGAACCTTATCGGGTAATTTTAGGTTTATCGGGTAAGAGCCTTATCGGGTAATAGGAATTTTAGGTGTTCACTTTATCTTTTCCCCTCAAGAGGAGACAACTATTCTGTCTATAAGAATTAGCGCATCCAATGGGAATATGTAAGTCCCAAGCTAAAGGTTGGGTAGGCCTTCCTTTGGTTGAAATAGAGCAGGTTTTTTGTTTTGTTTCGGACTATCTTTTTTCGATTCAATGTCGTCCTGTTTTCCAACCTAATCATTTTTCTTTCAAGTTTTATCTTGATTTGTGAACTTCTACCTCAACTCACTGTTTCTATGCACCATGTGCATAGATTCTGTATTCCCTCAAGTCTACACAAAATTGTGCTTTCTTCGTTCCTCTTTTTCGGGAGCCATTGGTTAACGGTCAAACTAGCATCTGATTTAATCACATTGTTTTTTGGCAGTATAGAAGTTTTTAAAGTAATGTCATACTTCAATCATGTGTTCAGAATTGATGTCAGATTTCTAAAGCTTCTGTAGCGCTGATATAATTTCATCCTTAGTCATAAAATTGCTTAAAATCGAATAATATCATAGAATTGATAAATATAAGGAACTTGCGATTTGAAACCAAGAGCCAACCACGAAAGCTGTCGCCATTTGTTGACTTGCTTATCCTTGTGGGTCCAACGTTATAGACGAGTCCTGGAGTTAAAACTGCGTGAACACTCCTGCAATAACGCTTGTCGAGACATTTCATCAAACTGGACAGGAATCTGAGGATCAAATCAATAAACGCGGGACACCATCACCGGGAACATCCACTTTCTACTCGTCTGAGTGTGTGCGCATCGGGACACAAACTCAATTAGTTTGGACGTTTACATACACCGAAAGGGTTCAGCTTTCTGCTTTTGATTAGCATAATAAAAAGAAGTTAATGACAGCTTCGACAAAGGAAATATTTTCTTTCTTTTGTGCCTGCTTTAAATTGGGTCAAAAGCACTTTCTCATTTGGTATCATATTGCTGAAAAATCCGATAAATTAACAAATATGTGTACGGATTTGAGCGAACTTAAATTTTCGGTTTAATAGGCATTGTTGGTTTGTTGCTCGAGTTCCACGTAAGGGTTTCCTATTCCGGTTTGATGATTGGAATAGAAACCTCCACGCGGAGACACAGAGCATGATACGCTGCATGTGGCCCGAGGTTTTGTTTAGCGCGTGTCGCTGTGGTGCTTCGGTTTACCCGTGTGCAGTTGAAGCAGCTTATAGATTGTGAACGTTTGTAGCACTTCGCTATGCATTATATCTATGGAGAGACGTAGAGCCGAGTATCAGCCACTGCCACTTGTCAAATATGCTTACATTTAATAGTAAACTAATAGAAACTTGCATATTTCATGCTTAGGCGTAATAGTGGCTTTCTCTATTAAAATATTAGTCTATTTCCTCAATATATGCTGTATTTGACTGCTTGAGAAAATGTAGTTTGAGTTGGCTTAGAGGTGAAGTAATGCTGTACTGCAAACTTACTAGACTAGATCTTATGGCATCTCAATAAACCAGTCTCCCAACCGACTTCTTACGTTTTCTTTCAACTCTTTGCACCAGATTTTGAGCACTACACTTTCGTGACCTTCGCTTGCTATTCACGCAGCACTGCAGCACGCTCAATAACATAGTAATGAGAGATCACTCTTATAGCATATACGTCGAGTATTACGAGTATAATTTAGCATATTTATCTTTTGAATCATCGTACCTTGAAATTGCACGTCTTCGAAATACTTCGTAAAAAGGCACGTCGTAATGTTGCTTGCCGTTTCATTTCACACAAACAAGCATTTTACATCAATAAAAGCAGAGCATACTGCTCAATACTACAAGGTAGGTTATAACCAAAATATTTTTCTGGGCACTATACAAGGTTGTTGGGTCAAGAACAGAAGACACAGATCCGTGATATAAATTAAATGTTCCACTACTTTTTTTTTAGACGATATAAGCTCTACTGTATAAGAGAAACTGGGCAAATTTTAGGATACTTGTGATAGAGTTTCTGGCTATAAATTTATGGCCCCAGTATAAAAAAAATTACAATTTAGATCGGCAATATCAAGAAAATGAAACTTCAAAACCACAATATTATCTCTGGATTGCAACGTGTACTCATCGTAACTGATCATCATTTTATCTTTTGAAGCCCCGCATGGGAAAGTACGTTTATGGACACGTTCAAAAATGTTAGAATGGCCATTTTTTGCGGAAATATTGGAATGGCATGACTTGATATGAGGTTGAGAAAATTAGTTTTGAATCAAAGGCCTTCGGTGAAATTATGGCTTTCAGAAAAGGCATTAGAAGTATTATTCGGTACCATCATGCACTATAAAAATAAAAATAACTTTATAAAAGATGATTCATTGTGCTTCGAAGAATTATTTATAAATTGTTGTATTGTACGGAAAAATGGTCATATAGCTCATAACACTAAGAGTTAAAATTACCAAAATTGCTTATAGTATAAAGAATTAAAATGAGCTAACCATTTGGCCCCCATGATTTCCAGAATTTTTGTTTTACTGACTCATTTGTATGATCGGAACTCGTAAACGCGTCTCGCATGCTGAACTTTTGAGCTTAAGATACTGACCATGGATATCGTTGTGAACACCTACAGCTTCATTCACGTACTTTTTTCTGAAACGTGTAACTAAGTAGAGCTAATTAATTACTAACCTGTGCTCTCAAACTGAGTTATTCATCAACTAAGCTTTGCAATCGATGGAAGATTTCCTTGAAACACTTGAGCTGGGTGATCCAGCTCCCCTCTCTCAGCGATAAATACATAATCCTACGGCGGCTAGAATTACTGTGACATTTTCTCGCAGATAGCGAGATGGAAATCGTGTGCGGAGGAAGAGTTCAGCGTTCTATTACGCCCAAATCAACGTCGGCAAATACAAATGCAATCAATGTTAAAACGCCAAAACAAAAAAATGAAAAAAATCGTTTGTACTCGTGACATTTAGCGCAGTAGAATTAATTCAAGATTTCGTTTAATAAGTTTAGCTTCAGTCAAATGACATATTCAATGTCAGCTTAACTTTAATTTCGTATATGATTCGTTACAGGTAGGCGTTCTATATTGTTTTTGCTGTTCAATTTCTATGAAACTCGGGTTGAATTCATCCCTGTAGTGAAATCCGAAAGAAGCTCTGATAATTGGATATTTAGTTGAGTTCGCTATCATACAGACCATAGAAATGAGTTTTTTCCCCAGGAGGGTTTAGTTCCTCTTACCAACATATTGTATTGAAATATATACGAAAAGAACTTGCTTGCAAAAATGACACTGAGACGAGCTATTTGAACTGATTTATTAAATGATTTATTTATGTTTGAAGTTACATACAAAGGATCGAGTAACCTTTTCAGGTTTATCTTAGAGGAAAACTCTTGGGTAAACTAACAGGGGATATCACACAGATTTCTATTGCCTAAATAAAGAGTTCTTTGTAGTAATGTTCAAAAAGGGACATCAGCAAGATTTATCAGTCCGCAGGTGTTGAGCTCAGTTCTCACGCCAGTAGTGGGTTTTCGTGACACTTAATAGCAGTTGTCAACTTTCTTCAAGTGATTCTGCCACGTATCGAATGTCCAAAATTTTGTTGGCTCTAAATATTTATCGTGAATTTGCAATTAATGCCACTTTATTAGGCACGTCTGTCGCTTTCATTTCATTGAAGCCTTGAATACCAAAGAAGTCAAAGTTTATACTGAAAATTACGCAAACCAAGAAATGGTAAAAATACTTCATCATGCTAAATTAAATATTAAAAAACCCGAATTAGAGTAAAAGGACAGGTTTCAGTTATGATCCTTAATGAAAAACTGAGACAACATTTGAAAACGTTTAGGAAATTAGCTCATACGATGTAAATCAATCATGAGCATTGAACAGAAAATGCTACGTTTTGTACATTGTTTTCAACAGTCGAGATATTACGAAACACTGGAAAAGATATCCAGTCTTATAAAATCAGCTTTTAAAGTCGAGCTCTATCTTCCGAAATAAACTTGCACAAATGCCTATCCCAACAGTGTCCTCCCCGGTCGAGTATGACGAGACGCAATGGCCGTCGGAGAAGGCTGAAGAAAGAAGACGAGGAGGAGGACGACGATATCGAGGAGGGGACGGCGCGAGAGAAGGAGATTCCGTTCTCGAAGATCGAGGGTCGGTCTGGCAGTCCCATGAGGTACAGCCGCAAAGTTCCTGGTGCTGTGGGGGATACTCGAGCAGATCATTTGCTGGACGATCCGAGAATGGATGGGTCGGAGGCCATCGAGAGGGAGGGGATGACCAAAGATGGAGAGGGTACGAAAGCGAGGGCTGCAGCCTTATGCACAGACCGGGAAGAAATCGTCGACTCGAGAGATGCGGAGGGTCGCCAGCAAAACTCTCGTATGACCTCTGGTCGCCTATGCGATTCGAAGTTAAATGCTCGCCCCCTAGACGAACGCGACGGACACACCACTCACTTCAGGAAGAATCCGTACGACGACCGGACGGCTATGCAAGAGAACCAAGAAGTTTTGGGGTACGAGAGCCATTTCAAACAGTCAGCTCATCGTCAAGAAGGGCGCAACATCCTAGCGAGTTCCGGCTTGAGTTCGACACCCACAACGTCAACGATCACGAGTCAACACATGTCACCTACGAGCGCAGGAAACATCCCCATCAGTTCAACAGCTTACCGTATCCCGTCGGTGAAGGAGAAGAGAGATCACAGAGCAGATGGGGCAGCCAAAGATATAGAAATGACGGAGATGAAATCTCCTTCCGCTCACTTCCTCACAAATTCAAGTCAGGCTCATATGACTCACGTAGCAGATATTCTGTCCCCGACGAAAAGTTTTCCACAAACGACCGCCACTTCGACACTTTTCAATACCCAAGTACAATTCCACCTCCACCAGGATTCGGACCATCACCTCAAGAATTTTGGTCACCGCCACCCACAGGATTCAGCCCAGAAGACTCAAGCACGCGAACATATGATGCAACGTGGCCGATCTATCCCTCGAAAAGATCTAGATCGCAGCCTCGACCGCGAACGAACACCTCAGTACCCCCGCAGCTCACGAGATCAAAGTCTACACAGTCTCGATCGGTATCCAAGCCACAGCATGGCTACGAGCAGCGCAGATTTGATAACTTCGACCAAAACATTTCCCAGCGACCCGCATCTTCACCTTCACCAATCTTCATATCCTCATCACCGCCCGAGCAGAGAAGAAATCGCCCGTTTGTTGGTGGAGAACGCAGCATTCGGCACTCAACGCAGTACTTTTCGAGATCTCTCCCTTCTGTCCACGCCCCTCAGTCTAGCTCGTTTCTCTCGAGCAGACGATCAGAATCCCCTGTACGGCAAAACCTACGAAGAGAACTACACGGATACGACGTTTCTGACAAAGCACGAAGAGTTGGACCACAAGCACAAGGACTTCAAAACAGCTTTAAATCGCCTGCGCACTTCAATCGACCTCGGGTCGGCATCGCTGAAAGACCACCAGGCCATCATTCCTCAGTATTCTCTTCTGAGCCTCAACCAATCCCTCCAAGATCTGAGACCAGAAAACAAAACGTTAGGCAGCCACCGTGGGTGTAAGTTTCTTCCCAGAAATTCCATGTCTCGCTCAGTCAGCAGGCTTTTTCCAAAAACGGGAATAGGCGAATACTTTTCTTGTGACCAGCTATTGAGCAGCGTGAGCCGTGATAACCTCGATGAGGACCTCATATCTCTGTATAACTTGGAGAAGCTGGCAAAGGAAGAAGACACCGAACATCCTTCATCTGAAGGTGAATTCGAAGGAGATTTAGAAGAATCTGTCGAGAAATGGTTTAGCATAGACGACTGCCACTATTCGAGCACAGAGGAGCTCTTGAGGCGAGGCTATTACAGACAAGAAGCGCCTCGGATGATAAGACGGCTGCTGGAACACAAGTTCGGACTCGCGGACATCAGAGACGCGATCGCCGATACCGACATTGGAAGAATCATAGACAAACACACGAAAAGCTACGAAGACGAGTACAGACGAAGAATAGACAAGGATCGAATGATAGACCAAGAAATTCGGAGACTGGAGGAAGACATCAGGAAAGTTGATGAGCTTCACAGACTGCGGACTGAGAAGACCGAATATCCGGAAACGCTGCTGATGACCGATGACGAAGATCAAGCACGAATAGAAGGATTATCTGTAAAGGCAAACACGGTCCACGAGTCGAGATGCCGGACCAGAAAGCAGAGCTACTCGTGTCGGGACATCAGCAGCGTGAGTCCTTGTCGCTGCGCCTCGCTCACCAGGGCACAAAGAACCGTGAGTACACCTCGACTTCTTAGCAAGTTTAATCAATGTTGCAGTATTTTTCAGGTTAGCTTACGTCGCTATGAAAGAACAATGTTGGGGCGTTAGCAATGACTTTGAAATTAAAATAATTTGCTCGCTAAAATTCTGACATATTGCAGACGCCTGAAAAGCAGTGACTTTTAAATTCGTTTGAATACAAAGCAGGTACATGTTTTGCCTATTTCAGAGAAATCCTGACTGCATTTAGGTCGGATTGTCCGGGCGTAAAAATTTTCAAGTACTTGAGAATTTGCAACGCAATATTTCATATTATTTCAACCAAGTGCGACGACGTCCTTCGCTGAATGTTTATTTAAAAATCCACAAAGTTTTTTCACATGGAATAGGATGGGTATAAATGTGTCTTCTTCTCTCTTCTAAGTCTGGAAGAACGCCACGACGGTAGGCTCTAAATGTTACCACTTAGAGCGCGCGCGCGTTGAATTTTTGGGGCTCCCTAAGGTTACAACACTTCACTAGCCTTTCCCTTTCAGAAAATACTCAGAAAATATGAAAATAAAATCTTGATGTAAAAAAACGTTCATATATCACTGTATTAAAGAATGTTTAGTTTTGAACGCAATAAATAAGACTGCCTTGAAAGTGCAGAGCATTTTTGTATATACTATGAAATCAGAGCTATTATCATCGTATTTTTCAATTTGCAATAAATACCCAGTACATTTTGTCGCTTATAATTGTATCATGATCAGTAAAACTTCATAACGCATCCGACGTTTGCTATAGAAAATGAGAATGTGTACTTTAAATTTAAGAAAAACTTGACTTTTTTTGTTCTTATTTTTCAAAGGCCTTATCTTTTCATGCGAGCCACTGCGGGCACTGGAGAAAGAAGGCAAATATTATAGGGTCGAAGTAGGAAATAAAATTTCTGACATCCACATCTTCAACAGGCATACGTATATTCACGATTTTATTCCAAACAGTGATAGATTATTACATAATATTTTATAATTCAAATAAACTGCGTGTTAACCGCTCACAAAGTGCTCCACACCGTCTGGCTCTTTGAAAATGATACAATAATGGCGCTCTCACGCTATGCTATTGGATAATTTTCTAACATATCTGAAAAAATCACCCTTAGATACCAACAAATAATCTAAATATTCGCTAAAAGTATAAAGTTCGTAGTTGTCAACAGATTAAACGCTGAAACCGCTAGACATTTGTAACTTGGAACTAACTTCGTGACGTACGTTAAGTCTGATCAAAAATGTGCTTAAACCACCATATTGCAAACTTCAGAAAAGCCAAATTCAAAAAGTTAAATTTCAGTATGATAAAGGTAGGGGACCGTGTTGAGTGCTTGCATTAACTTAACGTCAGATCAACGTCAAATCTTGAGTTTTCAAAGTCACTATCTCCTTACACATAACTGGAGCTCAATTAAAAATTCCGTTAGCAAACGTGCGAAGTATAACGGGACCTGGTACATGTACCAAAATAGCTGACCCTGATAACATTGATTACGATTTCATCGACTATGCTTTCATTTCTCACGAGGAAGCTCTGTTGTGCTATCATCTGGCAGATAAAGTTGCCCTTAGCGCCAGGGCCACCAGTCTCGGAATTCTTACGCTATACACTGTAGCAAGTTGCCTAAATAGAGCACGAGTATTTCTTATGGATAAAAATCGCGCCAAGTTTAAGCAAAAGGTAATTTTTGAAAAACTATTTGATATTCAACAATACTAACAACTGTACACGTATTGGTGAAGCAAAGGAACGGTACTTGGTAACTAAAAACATAAATCCAACTTATAAATACTCATTTCTACGAATGTTGTGGGTAGAAATGTTCGAAATGCCTATGCCTGTTGTGAGTAAAATTTGCATGCGATGCTCAAGGTACAAATACGAAGGCCTTGGATTTTGACTCAGGCTCAAAAATTCTCTACACACAATGTCTGAAATAAATGACTTGATCATAAAATATCAAGTACACAAACGATATGAGTACATTGAGAAAGATAACACAATCGGTCTCCTCGCCGAAACTTGTCCAGCTATGCACAACACCGGCAGCTTCTTTTCACAGCCGAGTGGCCAGTTCGTTATTTTTGCGTACACAACCACGAAACGGAGATAATAATCTCAGCAAACGACAAATTCAGTCAAAGACTATATAGTTTTCGCAAAAACAGTGAGACACTGCATGCCCATTCATTAAGTTACCTAATACCTTCGATAGCATTCATCAATCATCTGACCATAACTGAAATGATTGCAATTTAGTGGGATAAAACCCTGCCATGAATGTTATCCCGTACACAGTAACGCGTAGTTGGCGTTGAGCAGGTGATGAAGTGCGACAGGCTCTTCGTTTCTGCCACACATGGCATCAATCAGCCTGGGTATGAAAACCGGGGTAAAAGAACACTAATTCATATTACAAGATGTTCTTTCCTAATTTTATCGCGCAGTCTTGTACCATTCATTCATCCATAATTTAAGCAATATTACGCATAAATATTAAACACGAGTACAAGGCCTTTTCACATCTATAGCATCACACGGGCAAAATCTTCAGACCAGCACAAGCATTGCAAATACATTTCAAGGAGTTTTCAAGAAAAGCATTAACGGATTTAACAGCACTAGTTACCTTCATTCAATTCAACGGACGTTTATCCCCTAGCGTATATGGTTTGAATATCAAGCACTTGAATATTAAGCACTTGAATATTTTTCCCGAGAGAAAGTTTCTCGATAAGCTGCCGCATGGAATTAAATCTTATTTTGTCTTTGAATGACGAGATAGCCACAATTGTAGTGGCCCTCTCCCAAAAATAACAAAATAAAAACAACATTAAAAATTAGTATTTCGTACATGTAAAATTTGTTCGCGCATTGCGACGAAATAATAGAATTTTTAATATTAATTAGAAACATACCACGGAGCAACTATCGACCAAGGTTAATTCAAGGGCTCAAATTATCAATTTGAATTACAAACATACCATCAAGCAACAATCGATCAAGATAAATTCAGTGCTTAAATGATTATACGCGTACTGCAAACCAAACGTACCGCCTCACAAGAGCAATAATATAAACTAAATCCCACAAAAAATTGTGTAATTTCATATATCTCGCAAAGATATGAAAATAAACAACAAAAAATTAATTGCATTTGGAAGTAGAATTAATAGAAATTATGAAGAAAATCATCGACATCAAACAAAAAGTTTTCCTAACGTATCCAAGAGGAAGCCTAGTTTCCTTCTTCTACTTTAGAGAGGAGTTCGTGCGCGGGAAAAGGTTTGTAGCAAAAATTTTCTATTTTAGGCTCGCAACAAACAAGATGAAAACGGGTAACCTATAAAATGTATACCCTCACACATGCCACGAAAGGAAATTGCAGACGCATATTATATTTTATAATTACTCATCGACAAGATATCTAAAACCAACTTCAAACCCTCTTCTCTACAAAGAGCATATTCTTATGAATGAAATCACGGGTATTTAAAACTAGGCTTATGCAATGACACACCAGCGCCTACACTGCTCTTAACAGGAAAATTCCGTATACCTATCGCAAGCGTCATGCAGAATTAGGCAGCACCTCGTGCTGAAATAATCGACGCTATATCAACATCAGGTTTGAAGGCGATCCAGCTTGTATATTTTCGACATAAACTTTCCAAGCTTTAGCTTATGAACTTTTGGTATTTGAGTCAACAGGCGCCACCTTTTCAGGGGTTACAGCTATGACATTTTGCTTAGGTAGAGGGTCAGCCACGACCTGAGCAACATCAATTCCATTGGCAGGTTTAGAAGTTTCTGAACTGGCCTTTGATGATGACACCTCCTTAGTTTTGTCATCGATAGATAAGGCCTTAATGTCCAAGTCATCGTCGTAATAATCTTTAGGCGGTTCTGCAGGATAATCATTCTCATTATAGGCGTGATCATTCCGACGAGAATACCGAAGGCCAGACTGGAATCTGTCTACATGGCCAGATTCCCTGAGACTTCTGCCGGAGTCATGGGCTCTGCCGTTCAAACTGCGGCCGCCTTTTGGCGCTTCGCTGGGGTTCTTGAGTTGACCTTTCGAGCAGTAGAACTTCGGCCGAGGGATTTTGATGACGCGCACCTCCGTCAGTAGAGAATCCATCTCCAATCTGGAAGAAGGTCTTAGTATTAGAATGTGGAAATTCAACAGTGATATTTCAGCTACGAATAAAAACCGCAGCAAGAAAAGGTGGATTGGAAAAGCCTACCAAAATAATGTAACACGAAAATGTATCAGAAGTTAGTTAAAACTCCCTAACCACAACAAAGGTACTCCTAAGAGAGGAAGGCACCATTTATTATGAAATTGGATTCAGTCTCCCTAACTACAAATAAGGTCTTCCAAACAGAGAAAGGATAAAGGCACCATTCAGTATGGAGACAAGTGAACGCGGTATCTGCTCACAAGGTGAGTTCTAACACAAGATCCCTTGCGCATAGAAACCGTGTTAAAAAGGTTATAAAATAAGATAAAAATTGAAGAAGAACGTGAAATGTAATGAAAAACAGGACAGCAGTGAACCGAAAAAGATGGCCCTTCAAACAAAAACATTTTATTTCAACAAAAAGAAGGCCTACCTCCCAGCTAAGGCCCTCGCACATTTTCTCCCTGGGAGTGCTAATTCCCGTAGATATAATAGTTGTATATCCCTAATGGAAAAGAAGTTTATGAAAGAAGACAAAAGTTGAAGTAAGTTCGCAAAAAAAGTCCACAAAAGAATAAAAAATACACTATTCTATAATCACTTTAAGGAAAGCGTACCTAACCTGAAAGCGCTAATTTCCATAGGAACAATAATTTTATTCCCTTCGAGGAGACATAACGTAAACAGGTTGTACATTTGAATTGAGTCAAAATATAGAATGGAAGATTAAGTACATTTGATAGCGCACGTGTCAACAACATTTGGTCAAAAGTTTAGTTTTAGTTCACGAAGGCACTACGTATTTAAAAGGCCCATTAGTATTTAATGTTTAAATATTGATTTCAAAACATCCGTCCGTAATACAAAGACAGAAGTACTCAAACATCTCACCTGCTTTATAAAGTTAAACATGTTTGCTTTTCTGGTACTTGGAATTGAAATAAAATGTTCATTTTATGAACGAATAAAATTTGTGTTACGTCCTACTAACATTATTTTCAATTAAATTTTACCTCCTTTGTTGTCATTTTACGAGCATATTTTTCTGACACATTGCGCAAAATGTATTTTATGTAAATCGTCAAAAAATCTCGATAATACGTTCACACAAACTCAGCGAAGTCTGGCAGAATGAACGGAAACCATCCATCAGCGTAACATACGAGCGTTTAACAGCACAAGTGACCAGCCTTGGTCCCGCCACTACGTTCCATGAGCTACAGAGCCATAAAACATCAACCGCATTTTCATTACATCCACATTTAGCCAGCACTCACACTTGTGTAGCAGAGCGGCAAAAATTAATCGCACATCTCAGTTTAATTTTTTTTGCTGAATGATCAAAGATTTTAACAGTGAAGTGCAAAGGAATAATTGGGCAGCTTAATTCATAAATTTTCTAGTGCAAAAGTAAGATTGGGGCTTGGCTTTGATCCGCCGCATTTAAAATGCAAGATTTGCTCAAAACACTATGGTAATTCCATGTATGTAGTCCATAGTAGTATCCTCGAAGTCAGATTTAAATTGACACTCACGAAATTGTCTAACAATATCAAACATGACCATGTGCTTAAATCATGATTCAAACTTCATTGCCTCTTCGCCGATGAACGTTGACATGTTAAAGAGTTTCTAATCTTAGAAAATCGCCAAGAGAACACACAAACCGGTGCACAATTCATCATAAACAGCCCCTAACTTCACTGATCGCATGCGGCACGAGACAAAAAAGCATCGATCTGGTGCCTCCTTCGATCAATGTAGTCCTGCGGGAGATACGCGTAGCCACTAATTAAGAAGCCCTGCAACACTTCGTGTAATACAAATTTATGCAAGTCTCATAACTTTCAAATGAGATAATAACTCTTGAGAAATCCTGCGCAGAAATTACCATACCGCTATTCAGAAATGCAGAAACTGACTCTAAAATAAAATGACAATAACAAACTGCTTGAAATCTCTATGGCAACTAAAATAAAGGCACAACCATGAGGAAGTTTGACATTTTCGAATATGACTCCGGAGCAGAAATATTAGACGCCTTGAACAAAAGCACACCGAGCCGCGCTCCGGCAGTAATTTGGAGCGCATTAGGTGAGATCTGGAACAGTGCGGCGCTTCCGTGAGGGGGTTTGTTAACCGCAGCCAAGGTTTCATGGATGTTATATGACAACTCGCATTTAAAGCAAATAATCATGGCACGTAAACCACGAGCTGAAAATATGACAGCCCATAGTTTCCCTATCAACTTCGGAAAGCAAGAACGGAGTGATGTATCCAAGGAACGGTTTTTTATGACCTAACATTTTTTCATAATAACAACATCCAAAGAGACTTGATTTAGTAGGCAAAATATAACGGTAAATAAGGCAGTAAAAAAATGTTTAGTCAAAAAATAGTCGCAAGTAAGGTGTGCGGTTGACACGTTAGATATCTCACAAGAGAAAAAACAAACTCGAAGTATCTTGAATTTTACATTAAAACACAAAAGACTCGTGTAAGAAAATCAGTTGATAGCTAGAGGCACCTAAAGGCAATTTTCCACGTAAACTGGCATCATTAACAACTTTTTCACAGAAAGAGCTTTGCTCCACAGAGTAGCACACATAAATCTACTTCCAAGATTCGTTGAAGGAAAACTAATTCTTTCCCCACGAAATTTATCCCGCTACAATACTCAATACTCCTGCATGTGAAACCGAACGAATTTATTAAGCCTTATTCCCCGCAGAGTTTTACTAACCAGCATCAAAATGAAGTGATGCGTATCTCCTGAATTTCATACCTCCAAAAATGCTAACGAAAATTAGTATTTTGTATAGACTGACCAAAATTAATAATTACGCTACAACTTCTGAAATAAGCCAACCTACAGGTCAACGCTATGACGTCACAGCCTTACAAAGAACCCTCAGCATGGAACCGTAGAACTCGAGCCTGTTTCGTTAGAAAAGAAACGAGTATAAATATTTTAGAGGCATCAGACATCACTTCCGCAAATCCGATCTCTCCTAGATATCTGTTGCAATATGAGAGATTTCAGTCATCACTTCCGCAAACCGGATCTCTCGTATATATCTGTTGCAATTTGGGAGATTTAAATCATCACTTCCGCAAACCCGATATCTCCTAAATATCTGCAGCAAAAATATAGGTTTGGCTGTAGTGTGTAACTGACGTAGTGAGTTTTCGGCGCACCCACACAGCTCGAACCGTAGCTAGGCTGGCGCAACAGCAGCAGCGCCATTTCTCCTAGATCTGTAACATCTCTCCGACCTCCCGTAGATATCTGTGCTTGGTATCCAGGTGACGCACTGGGTGCGCGGCGCACCTACACGGCTCGGATCGAAGCAAGATTAGCGCAGCAGCAGCAGCGCCATTTCTCCTAGGTATGTTACATCCCTCCGATCTCGCCTAGATATCTGCAGCAAAATATAAGTGTATGGCTTTAGTCCCAAAGTGACGCAGTGGGAGCGCGGCGCACCTACACAGGTCGGACCGTAGCTAGGCTGGCGCAGCATTGACACGCCGAATGACGCTCACGCAACTCTACGTCACGACCATGACAGCCACCAACTGTGCGAGCGGCACACACAACCTCGCGGTTGTCGTTTGATCATCGCCGCTGAACACAACACAAACTCGCCATCTAGTGCTCATCGAATAATGGGCACACCAGTGTATTCGAAATGGTTTCACCAGTACTCATCCTCTAAAGCAGTGGATCTTAACCTGTGGGGAATTTCGTGCATTTGTTTCCACCCACAAAAAATCGATAGTATTACAAAGTCTAAAACGTCACATCCAAATGATGACTTACTTTACAAATCAAAACCATTTACAAACTGTATTAATTACAAAAACAATCCTAATAATGCGTGGTAAAAGTGACAACAGTGCTGTGTTATAGGAATGTCATAGATAAGTAAAAGGAAGATGCTGTGGTGGGGAGTGGAGAGTTGGCTCACTAAAAAGTGAGGAATTGGAGAAGAAAGGTCAAGAACCAATGCTCTAAAGATATAAAATCTACAGGTACAGCAAATGTACGCAATATTTGACAACACTTAGACAGTAACGTAATTCGCGCATATATGACAGCAAACGTAAACATAGTAACGCACACAACAGTTCTACAAAAACGCACGTAATGCTAGCGCACACACATCTTGGGCCTACTTAGGCTGACACAAATGCATGCGATTCAGTGATCAAAATACAGCAGTAGATATGGCCGTCAAAAATGGCTTAGTAAGAACATAATATAAAGCGAGATGCTCGATACAGAGGTCAGCCATACCGCAAGCGAAAAAACTCAAAACCTTACAACTAATTGAAACCATGAACTCTGGAAGAACACCAAACTAAAAAAAAAGAAGTGTAATAGAATCGTAAAACGTAACCCGTAAACGATCGTGAGGCTTGCACACTTCACACAAAGAAAGGCGCCTTGGAAGAAAATAATTCATAGGTTTTTTTTAACTCGCCAAGTTACCTCGGAAATAAATTCTAAAATTGATATCGGAAAGAAATTAAGTGAACTACGAACTACGTTTAAACGAACAACCAGTTCGAGATCTATAAACCTAAAAGATCTATAAACCGAAAAAAAAAAAAAATTTTTTGTCGATTGATAAATTATAAGCTTAACAACGGAAAGAAGAGGTAGTCACCACCACAGGAAAGTTTCAAACAGCAAAAAAATTCAACAAACGAGTTCCAGAGCATAAAAAAGTTTCAACAAACGAGTTCCAGAGGCATAAAAAAGACGGCCCAAGTTACCAAACGCCAAATCTTTACAGCGCAGCACTAGGTCGCCCGTGCAACTCGAACGCCACATTCGCGCAAGTAAAACGGTGAATAATAACGAAAAAACATTCTAATGCCCACCACGTGAAGATTTAAAGGCAATCTACACATAATCACCCCTGCCACAGGAAGCGGTTATGCAACTGCAGGGCACTCGCAGCGCGTAACAGAACCAAGGAAAAAAAGTTAATCGAGTATCCGATACTGAGTTTTAACTGAAAGCTAAATACAGTTATCCAAGAATTGGAAACATAACTAGCGGGCGAAGAAGATAGCATACTAATACTTTCTGGCTCTGACAAAATATGAAGTCACTGGAAGTTTTGTGAATGTTTCAACACATTGAAGCACAATGGTAATAAATTGTTCATGTGTTCTAAAATGAAACTAAAAATATCTAAGTAAAACTAATTATTCAACAGTGAGCAATAAGTCTGTGCAAGGTACACAGCTTCAACAGTAATACATGAAATATGACAGCATCACAAAAAAAGAAAAGGATCAAACGTTTCTTCTTCTTCAGTGGTAATCTTCATTCTATTCATCCACCAAGAACAAGACTAAAATACTGCAATTTCCATCTGAACAGTTTATTCCCTGAGTGCTAAAATTAGCTCAGTGCATGGTGCTCGCAGCTCAGATTCCACAAATGTCGAACGTCAACAGTGCAAATGCGTTGAACAAGAGAGGCAAATATCGCACAAGGACTCACTCATAAAAGTGAGAATTACACACAGCATGACTTGTAGAGCGAACCATATCCTAAGGCTGCACGCGTCAGCTTTATAAAAACCCAGAACGAGCTCATTGAGGGCGCCACAAACAAGCAGCGTAGGCACGAAGAAGTGGGTCAGCTGGAACCTGTTGCTTCGTAGGCGTTGTGTGCCGCTAATGATCCGTAGAACGGAGAGCTACTCACTTAGTACTCCATTTAGTTGTACCAACTTATAAAAGATGAAGTAATGCTTGTCGCAAGGGATTCGAAGCATCAGCTGAGGATTCTTGATGATAGGAATAGCTTCTCATCGACAAAAACCAAGAGCTCGCTCAGCCAGGGTTGCGAAGCTTACTTTTTTTGGTGAAAATTATCTAAGTCTTATTTTCAAATAAAATGTGATCATGGTCAAATTTGATTATTTTCGCAAGAAAATGCACAGGCTGGCAACCCTGTCAGTAGTCAGTATGCATGAGCAGGCGCACAAGCATTCCGTAAACAAACTCGAGTTCACCTCTCAGGTACACTCGGCACTTGTTTGGGAACTGGTGTGTTTTCAGCGGAGGTTCGACCGTTTTGGTCATGCTGCTGTGTAACGGAAGCAGCGCAGCCTCATAACCTCTATTTCTAAAGGCCAAAAAAGAACTTTCAGACCACAAGAAATAAAAATAACGAGAATTAAGGCCCTACGTCTTCGTCCAGTAATATGGAACTGCGCTGAGCTTTCGTAACTCATGCCTAGAATACATATAGCTCGAAGCGCTCAAAGAAAAATAATTATTCTATTCGCTACGTGAGAACGATGCACTGCGGAGACATCAATTTAGCACGCATGAATCAAATCACTAATTTTCTTCAAGTAAACACAATAGATCGGCATCTCACCTCTTAAATTCCTTTTGTCATTATTGCGTGAACATAATTTAATGAATTTCAAAACATTTGCCTCATTACTACTGCAATAATCATAGTAGAATTTTTACAGTCACGATTGATGAAAAAAAGGAAGATATGTAAAAGAGTCTCATTTCCCTTAGGTTCAATTTGAAGCATTCATTTTCATTTTAAAATATCTATTTGATCAGAAACTCTGCAAATCTTGCATTCAGTTGTTGTGCCGTAATTTAGGTAGTGGAAGATAAGCAACATCAAAAGAGTTGCGAGCCTCCACAGATTACTCGACAATAACTCAATAATTGTGAGATGGAAGACGAATACTGAAACACAAATGCACAAGGTAGTTAAACAACGCATTCCTCGTTATTGATCTCCCGCAAAGAAACTAATCTAATTCCCCTTATGTTCGATAACACAAGAACTCAGTACATTGGCCAAATAATCGACAGAAGCACAACCGCAATCATTGTCATCTCTGCGATAGCAGTCCATTATCTGCCAAAGCATAAACATGTTGCAAGATAAACCTCAGGCCAAGCGGCACAAGTGTTCCGAGGAATTTCCTACAGGGTCGTATCGAAAATCAAACTTATGACGAAAACATCTATTTTCATGAAGAGCGCATTGAAGGCCAAGTTTCCTGTTTGTGCATTTTGATGCAAAACAGGTCTCCGATGAAGTGAATCAATGAATCTGAGGACACGTGTTGCTTTAAAAATTCAGTCGGTAACGATACTGCACTTCGTAAACAATAACAGGTTAACGAACCTTGTTTACGATAAAAAGCATTGTTACTGAAGCAATGAAATCATGCTCTGTAAACTTTTAATTGGATAGTTGTGATGGGAGGTACATTGTAAATTTTCTATCATTACTAGGCTACTCTTCGTCCCTAACTCAACAGCAAATCCCTAACTAAAGCATCACGATCATGTGTTCATAATACTTGATAAGCTAAGAGTAGGAATAATACCACTTGTTCATATTTTAAAACTAGATTGATTGACTATAAGAAAAGTTTAGCCTCCCGTCCCACAACAAAGATGTTCGAAGAGAAGAAGGAGGAAGGCACCATCTAGTATGGAGTTAAGGGTACGCGGAATCTATGCACAAGGTGCATAAAACAGTAAGTTGAGAAAGAAGTTCATGAAACAAGATAAAAGTTTAAGAAGAAAGTAGTAGATACTGAAAAAGAGGACAGCAATGAACTGAAAAAAGGTGGTCTTTAGCATAACAAAAACATTTTATTTCAACAAAAAGAAGGCCTACCTAACTCTCAGCTCGGGCCCTCACACATTTTTTGAAAACTAGATACACGTTCTTTGGCGGAAGAGACGTGTATGAGATACTGCTAAATAAAAACAAATATAATTCTATGAAAAGAAAAAAATTATCCGTTATATGACGAGCAACTGAATTTATTTCGACACGTACCCGTGAGTACTCGTGATTGCAACGTGGAAAACAACAGGCGAAAAAATTGAAAATTTTTACCGTTTATATCATCAGTGAAAAATCAAAACGAGAAAAGCAAATGTAAAAATACATCAACAATACTCGTATTTGAAGGAGAGGGCCGGTAACATTTCAAGCTCTTTTAAACTTTATGAACGGATGTATGATCTACAACATCGGTATACATTGCATAAACTTGCATGTGATTCTCCATTCAAAAAACACCAATTTTCACATGGAGATTCATTTTTCCCCTCCATCAACAAGTTAACAAAACTGACGAGGGAAAAAATTCCACAAACAGGGTCCCTTCATTATCTGTTTACTCGAAATTTCCCGAGGATTTTCAAAATTTGAACACTGGAACTAACGCGGAATGATCACAATGAGGCTATACTGCAGCAGCATGAGGCTCCGCTATAGAGGGCGTATAGCTGGAGGCTAATTTTCGCGCAGCGCGGCCGTTTTTATTGGATCCTGACTAGGCTGAGATGACATCATGCGCCGACCGTAGCACCGCCCGCAAACGGAGGGCACTGACCGGAAACATGAACTTCGATTTGTTAAAAATCAATTTATGCAACCGTAAATTTATGGCCGGTATAACTGTAACAATATTTTATAACCGTAATAACTGTAATTTTTTAACCGTTCGAGATTTATTATACCTTATGTGATCGAGATGGAACAGTAAATTATACATATTTTTACTAGGTAGAGTAAATTTCTAACCGTTAGAGATTTATTGTAAACGATCGAGACTTCTCAGTCAATTCTGAACATTATCTTAGAATGCAAAAAAGTTAATGTAACATAGAAAAACTAAAGTTCTCATTTCATATTGATAATGATTTTTAATGTTGTGACAGCACGATATCAGATTAGAACAAGGGGATGTTTTTAACACTTCCAAACTCAATGAACAGATGTACGATCTACAATATTGGTATACACTGCATATATCTCATACGATTCCCCATTGGGAAAAACATCATTTCCACATGGAAATTAATTTCTTTCCCTGCATCAACAAGTTTAACTAAGTTCAAGAGGGAATAAATTCAAGCCACAGGGCGCCTCATGCCGATGATGAAGTTAATTTCAAGAAATGCTGATGATGAAGTTAATCTTAAGAAATGTTGATGATGAAGTTAATCTCAAGAAATGTTGATGATGAAGTTAATCTCAAGAAATGTTGATGATGAAGTTAATCTCAAAAAATGTCGATGATGAAGTTAATCTCAAGAAATGTTGATGATGAAGTTAATCTCAAGAAATGTTGATGATGAAGTTAATCTCAAGAAATGCTGATGATGAAGTTAGTTCACATATGATAAATTGAGTGTGGAGGCACTTCTATTTGAAAGCAACACGATAATTTCACAGGTTTATCATAACCAAATAAACTCCAAAGTACTTAAGACTCGCGCACTAAAAAAACTTATGTACTAAAAGTGCAGTGCATGATTTAATTTGCTTAAAACTAATTTTTGCCTCTCGAACTATCAATGAAAGACATATTCTCGATTGATGCAGCGCATAAAATAAAGAAAACTTACTAGTTCAGTCACTTCTGGTAAAACTTACAAATCAGGTATCATGACACGGCTCTTCGGAATTATTTTACTGGTTTGAGCTGGTTTGGAATAAAATTTTTCGGGTTGGATTAACGCGTACATCTGGTAATTCGCATAAAAACTAAATGCTGGAGTGCAAAATCACTCCCCATCACTAATAGACCTACGAGGTTTGCGGCATGCACCAAGAGACAAAATGGCTGAATCAGGGTGTTACAAATTGGTTCTTTTAGCAGCGGCCCTTACACCTGGGATTTCATGTAGCACAAGTTTTCAAATTTTACTTTTTTTCAACAACATCGTTTTATACGGCGAAATTTCAATCGCAAAGGACCAAATTCTATAATTCTGGCTTTGAAAATGTTAGTCTGTTACTCTAACAAACGTTAGAGTAACATTTTCATCTTCTAACATCGAAAATTTTAGTCTTACATTTTCATTTTCCCACATCGAAAATGTTGGTCGAACATTTTCATTCACTAACATCGAAAACGTAAGTCTAACGTTTTCAAAACGTCGCAAATGTTAACGTGATGGCTGAGTCAGAGAAGGCATGCGAGCGATGCGAAGGCAGGCAGGCAGGCAGGCAGGGAGCGCCACACCTCCATTGCCGGCATGTAGCACTGCATCGGGGCGGCGGCGGCGGCACACAAGGATGACCTCTCGTGCGTTGTGAACCCGCACCGCTGGCGAGGGTCTGTTGCGACATACGCTTGCCTTGCTGCATAGTGCGCTGCACAGGTACCGTTGATTGGTGCCTGGCTGCATGATGCGCTGCACTGGTACGGACAATTCAGCAAGGCGATAGTTGCAGCTTCAAGTGCAATAATTTGATTCACTGAGAATTGGCTGTTTAGAATGCATTTCTTATTTTTGATTGTTTTTGTCAGATTGCGTTTATATAGTTAAAAAATACTGAGTATTGGTTGCGATTACACTCAGGCGGCGCACGTTAGTGAAATAAATCGTACTCTCCATGAGGTGAAATTTTTCACTCTAGAGAAAATCAACGCGCTATTCACAAATAGAGACAAAATAATTACATCGAAACAAATGGGCGTAGATTGAATTAGTCGTTAGTTTTAGCCTCCCTACCCAGTAACAAATGCGATCCAAAGAGAGGAAGGAGGAAGGCATCATTTAGTATGGAGTTAAGGAAACGCGGAATCTACGCAGAAAGGGCATAGAAATAGTAAGTTCTGAAAGAAGATTATGAAACAAGATCAAAGTTGAAGAAGAAAGTATAGAAGGAGCTGAAGAACAGGACAGCAGTGAACCGAAAAAAGATGGTCCTTAACATAACAAAAACATCTTTTTTCAACAAAAAAGAAGGCCTACCTAACTCTCAGCTAGGGCCCTCACATTGTCTTCCTGGGATTATTATTATTATTATATAAGAAAGTTTTAGCCTCCCTTAACCATGACATAGATGTTCTAAGAGAGGAAAGAGGAAGGCACCATTTAGTATGAAGTTGAGGGAACGCGGAATCTATGCACATGATGCACAGAAACAGTAAGCTAGGAAAGAAGTTCATGAAACAAGAAAAAAGTTAAAGAAGAAAGTAGTAGGTGCTGAAAAACAGGACAGCAGTGAACCGAAAAAAAAGATGGTACGTAACAAAACAAAAACCTATTTTATTACAACAAGAAGGAAGCCTACCTAACCTTTAGCTCGGGCCCTCACATGGTTCCCCTGGGTGTCTTCCTGGGAGCGCTGATTCCCATAGATACAATAATTGTATCCCCCTGAGGGGACAAATGGGCGTAAACATTCGTTGACTGTCATTACTTCATTTAGGCAGAAGTTTCTAACAATTATTTTTCTGCTGAATTCTAAGTTATTGATCATGATAATTTCAAAGAAGCATTTCGCATTACTTTAAAACTTTTCTCGGAGAAAACAGGGCACATTTTTCGAACATTACGACTGCTCAGTAGCTAGAATACCAATACGAAATCCTCCGTACCGTCTCCAAAAAGTAAACGACAGATATGGAATTTTGTTCACACATGATAGGCATAACAGGTATTATGCTGCTTAATTAAGAAGGGAAATGTGCAAAGTATACCATTACACTGGACATGACTTCATCATATCAATTAGATACATAGTTTTCACAGAGAGCTTCTCTGTCCACATAGTTTCCACAGAGAGCTTCTTTGTAGACATAGTTTCCACAGAGAGCTTCTTCTTCTCTGTCCACACAGTTTCCACAGAGAGCTTTTCTGTCCGATTTTTGAACTACAAAGAAATAGAATACGACTGCACAGTAATATTATTTGTCAATTTTCTTTCCGTAAATCAATTAACATACTTTTCGTTTAGTTACTAAATAAGAAAATTGGAGAAAGCGACGGTGATCATTTCCAACAAGAATAAATTAAAGATGATGTAACTAAAAGCTAGAATCTTAGCACACATCAGAATACATATCTAACAAAAAAATTGAAATATTATGAACCAAAAAATCATTGTGGTCCCATCAATCACAACTGATGGGGTATTGATCACATTGTACTATTTTCATGAATAGTACCGGCCACGACGCAATAAAGCTAGTCGAAATGAATTATCGTTTGAAATAATTTTAGACACACAACATAATCTACTCGCAGCACAAGCTAAATAACAGAACAATAGAGAGCCGAAAAAGGATGGACCTCAACAAAACAACAAACCTATTCTAATGCAATGGAAAGGCTCACCTCTCAGCGCAGGACCTTACATTTCCCTCCTGGGAGCGCTAATTCCCATCGCTACAATAGTTGCATCTCCCTGCGGGGATATTGCGATATTTATGTATCGTAAATTAATATAGTTTGTTACTGATCAACAGATCCTTCAAGAATGATTGATGACTAACGAGTTATATATAATTCAAACTATATTTTAACTGATTCAATTTTCTTCAGTGAAGTATGAGTAAAATAACTATCAGATGACAAATAACAAAAATGGTCCAATCATTGAGCTGCTTAAGACGCAATAATTTCAAATTGTTAAATAGTTTCACACTCACAAGGCTATATTACGTTAACAGCACGTTCAAGAGAAGACTGAATAACACCAGTCTATTTACTACCTCGATTTTCCCACTTGTATAATCGCTTTGTTGGTGACTTTCTCACTTCGAGTACTAGAACTCGAACAAAGGCTTGATAGAGAGTGAAAGCGGTGGTGGGGTCACCAATTCTTGTTGCCGACCTGAATGAAACTGTCCACTGCACCAGCAAACAAAGAGTGAACAAGTGAGAAAGCAAGGGAGTGCAGTGACCATACAGAGAAAGTTTATATTCATCGAACGAATGGCCGGACCATTTTGCCATCCTTTGTAGCCTTTACGTCAATGTTGTCACTTTCACAACATACAATGACTTATTAAGATATTTAGCAGTACAGACCGGACTTTCTGGAAGATGAAACACGTTTCGTCAAATCGAAATGATCGTAGATAATTAATTCCCGATTTTTTGATTGAATTAATCGGAAAAATGTTCAATAAAAAATCAACCAAATAAAAGGCCTAACAAATTTCCCCGCATCATTGGCGTAAAAAATTCTAACTTTTCAAAAATACTAGTAAATTCACTCGCCAATTTGCCAATCTCGTTTAAACGAAAACATGCTTCGTTCACAAGAAACATAGCGCAAAATTATAAAAATTATTATCCATGACACGAACTGCTAGGTTTTTCCAAATGGAACTAAAACAAGTTATCATTAAAATTTCCACAATGAATGAAATAAGACTCCTAATCTCTAATGCGAAATTTGTATTGAAAGTTGTAGTTCACAAATGTTATACCAGAAAAATATCAGTCCGAAGAACAAGCACCGAAGCGACATTGAAAGAACAGCTCACCGACAGCCAAACAAGCAAGCAGGAAAGAGAAAAGTACGTACGACTGATCGCGTGTTTGCTATGGCTGAATTAGTTACCACGTTTCCTTCCTCAGGGCAAGAAAGACTGTGATTTTAAAACAGAAACTCTGCTGAAAGTTAAGAGGGAGTCACGCATTGCTTTCGCTCGGACTAACGAGCTACTCTCCGAACACGCATTTGTGTTTGAGGAGAAACGCTAATAAAAGAGGCATGTTCGCGCAGCACCGGAACTTGCCGCAACACAAGACAGCAGCGCTGCTGCAACGTAAGGAAAAACTCAGCTAAAATTTAGAACAAAGGAGAGACGCTTAATCGTCCATTTCAAGCGCTCTGGTAACCGCAAGAGAAACACAATGCAGGAGTTATTAGATGGAGAAAATGCAAGTAAAGAAACATGGGATCTATTACATGAAAATAGAAACGCCACAACTCTCAAAAGGAAAAAACGCTCAATTAGCATTAATGGTAAAAAGGTTCAAATTACTATGATGAGAGAAAATTTCACTACGCAGTGTGAACTTTCACTCAATCCGAAATTATTAATAAACAACATTGAATCAAAAGTAAGGAAGAACGTTAATTCTCTGCTTTATGTGTTATGACAAATAAAGGTAAGAACGATGAAATTCAAAATAACTTTTATACTCAAATCTCTCAATGAATGCAAATCCCAGTTTTAAGCCTGAATCAGAGGAACATCGTAACTACAGTATGCCCCACAACATGCCCGACTAAGCTACATAGCAGCTCATTTAAGAGCACAGGCTAAAAATTTGACCTCAAAGTCTTGCAATTTGTTACGAACACAGTATAACTTATGAAGGAATTTTGTCCAGATATTTATCCTACGTCATAAGCACTAAACTCTTGGCATAGATAGTACCTCAAATTTCTCAACTAAACATGACCATCACATATGCTTCGGTCACAGTTATAATTGCTTAGAGTCCTAGACTATTATATCGCTCATGGCTTTCATGAAGGTTCATCTCCAACTGACGTATCCCACCTACGAAGAGCCCTAGGTAGAGACCTACCGAAGGATAATTTATATCATAGCCTTTTTCCTCTACTTCGAATCAGGTGATCTAAGATACAATGGCTCGAAAACTGAATATTTAATAGTCACAAGTAGGTTTTTCACCCCAAGAGAATCCCATTTCATGCTCGTTTGTACGAAAAACAAACCAATTCAACAAACTGTTGACGTCACTCGGTAAGGTAGCAGCCAATGTAAAGACACACCGTGAGCTCACAGCCTTTTTGGTGACTAATGTTTTTTCTAAACTCTCTTGATTTATGGCTGAACCGCAAAAAAAAGTTCAACCACAGTCACAACTGTTTCATACTCCATTTTTTTAACATAATACCCAAATAAGTTGTCTACGGTAGTAAAAATTTTACAGATTAGATTAGATTAGATTATTAGTTAGTTTAAGCCTCCCTATCCGCAACAAAGGCTATCTAAGAGAGGAAGGAAGAAGACACCATTTAGTATGGAGTTAAGGAAACGCGGAATCTATGCAGAAAAGGCACAGAAACAGAAAGCTAAGAAAGAAGGTCATGAAACAAGAAATAGTTGAAGAAGAAAGTAGTAGGTGCTGAACAACAGGACAGCAGTGAACCGAAAAAAGATGGTCCGTAACAAAACAAAAACCTATTCTATTTCAACAAAAAGAAAGCCTACCTAACCTTTAGCTCAGGCCCTTACATAGTCCCCCTGGGAACGCTAATTCCCATAGACACAATAGTTGTATCCCCCTGAGGGGAGTAAAAATTTTACAATTTGCAAATTAAAATAATTAAAAAAATCATCCATGGTCGCAACGATTTCATAATTATTCCAATAAAACGGAAAAATAAAAATCATCCACGGTACCAGCGATTTCACGAGTCCATTAAAATGCAAAAATTAAAAATTACCCACAGTTGCTTCATATTTTCCATGCTACAATGAAAACACGAACATCATTCAGCATCGCGTCGATTCCTTGCTTCATATATTAATTGCACGAAGAGCATAGCACAGAGGAACAAATGACGGCCGCTTGGGCGTAATCTCTCTCATTACTGCTGATCCCTGCCGCGCTGCCGGCCTAATATGCGACTTTATTTTACAGCTCGGCAAATTGAAATGAAACTAAGCAACATATACTAAAGCTGGAGTTGTTTCATTATGTTTCACAAATGAGATATGAAAAATAGTTTCATGCAAAAATAGCCATGTAGGAATGAGTGATGTGATTCGTAAAACATGCACGAAATGTAGACCGTAGGTATATATGTATTAGATGTATGAAAATATAAGATGTGTAAGAAACTTCTCACAGCGAGTTCAAAAGTGATACACTTGACATTTATCAAACTATTTCACGGCTGCCTTTTTTCGAGGCTGATAAATAGCAAATCTCCGCACTCGAGGCGCCTTTCAGCGTAACCGACGTAAAGACGGCAATAAAATTTTTAGAGTTGTGATTGATTACAATTTAGTTTTAGCTTCCCTCACCACAACAAAAATGTTCCAAGAGAGGAAGAATAAGGACCATTTAGTATAGAGTTAAGGGAACGCGGAATCTATGCAAGAGATCCCGTAAGCATAGAAACAGCAAGTTAAGAGGCAAGGTAATGAAATGAGATAAAAGTTGAAGAAAAAGTCAGAGGTGTTGAAAAATAGAACAGTGAACCCAAAAAGATGGTCCTTAACTTGACAAAAACATTTTGTTTCAACAAAAAGAGGGCCTACCTAACTCTCAGCTCAGGACCACACATTTTCCCCCTGGGAGCACTTAGGAGTTCTGAGTGTCACAAGTTGCGTACAGGGCGCGAAGGAACGCGCAGTGAGCTATGGAGGCATACAGGTAGCAACTTGGTGTCGTGTTTAGGTTGTCTGACTTTCTCAAATTGTTCTAATTAATATCACAGCAAATCTTGTTCGTATTTTCAAATTTCTTCAAACAATTAAAACCTTGCGCAAATAGGTTTGCAATATTGTTCAAATGAATATGATCCTTTAGCTAATTAAAATAATCTGAACTATTTGGCTCGTTTACGTTATTATTATTATATAGGAAAGTTTTAGCCTCCCTTAACCACGACAAAGATGTTCCAAGAGAGGAAAGAGGAAGGCACCATTTAGTATGGAGTTGAGGGAACGCGGAATCTATGCACGAGGTGTACAGAAACAGTAGCTAGGAAAGAAGTTCATGAAACAAGAAAAAAGTTGAAGAAGAAAGTAGTAGATGCTGAAAAACAGGACAGCAGTGAACCGAAAAAAGATGGTCCGTAACCAAACAAAAACCTATTTTATTACAACAAAAAGAAAGCCTACCTGACCTTTAGCTCGGGCCCTCACATAGTCCCCCTGGGAGAGCCAATTCCCATAGATACAATAGTTGTATCCCCTTGAGGGGGTGGCTCGTTTACGTTTAAATTCATTGAATTGCGACAAAATTTCAAATAATCTAAATGAGGAGGAATTCAAGCAACAACTAGTCATGATTTAAATTATACATGAACGCTTGAAACATTAATATGCATTAATATGCACAAAACACTTATACCGTCTCGAAGCATAGCAACTTGCCACGCCGATATTTCTAACGCACTGAGGAAGTATAGCTCTTTGCAGTAGCGGTGAGGCACAGCACTGACGCCGACGGTAGCGGTCAGGGCTGGCCATCTGGTGCTGTGCACTGCACCGTGACACTGCACCTGCTCTCCTCACTGCATTGTGACTTTGAGAACATACATTGCCTCCTAACTAGCCTTCATCCCTAAGAGTGACACTGCTTCAAGATCAAACGTCTTGCTGCAGAGATATTGTTGGAATTACACTGTGGAACATACATTCCCAGTCTAACTTCTTCGCCGCCTGCATGCATGTTTTTCGCCGCCTAAGCGAATTAATCGCTTAAATCACTCAGGCGGCGAAAAACATGCATGCAGTCGGCGAAAAAGTTAGACTGGGTTGCGTCTTAACTATCTTTTTGTTCTAACAGTGCCACCTTTTCAAGATCAAACGTCTTGCCGCAGAGATATCGTTTGAACTACATCATGGAACGTAAATTGCGTCCTATCCTTGCGCCCAAACAGTGCCACTGTTTCAAGAACAGTGCGTCTTACCGCGGAGATATTCTGCGCACAAATATCATAGAGCAGTACAGCTGCATTACCTTATGACCGCATCATATTAACCTGTTACTGCGGTGAAGCTGAGGCCCATCCACACTGTCATTTCAGTGACAGGCTCCAGTTGTTAAACAGGCAGTTACGTGGACAGTCACAATCATAGATAGATAAAAACACCATGCGTCTACTGATATGGACAGATGCGATTAAGGAACACTTTGCTTGAACCAGTGAAGTGGACAGTGACAGCGCAAATGCAACTTACCAAGGGCAGATACTTGTGACTGGACACTGACGGTTACAGGATAAAGGCGCATTAAATGTTCTGCGCAATGACAAACATCACAAGCAATCACAGCGCGACGCACAACACGCTCCTCTGTGCCATGAACTGCCTAGTGCATTCTTAGATTCCTTCAGTAAGTCCCAAACAATAACATACATTACTGGTCTTTCTATCACATTTAACGACTCCTCAACTTCGAACACTAAGTCACAACTAACTTTCGCAAATGATTCCGAATGGCACACCGATAACGCTGACGACTGATGTCATTCACAATAAAAGCCAAGTGTCACCCACACTGTAATGGCTTTCCTTAATCCAGTGGGATTCATTGCGCGGCTCACAATGACTCAATTCATGGCTCCCGAAAATATAAATTAATGAATTAATATATAATTTATATAACATACGCGAACGTGCAGTAGCTGCGGCTCTCTCAATAAATGCGTTTAACCGAAGTAGCTCTCTTGCAAAAATTAGTGAACAACACTGCCTTAATTAACCCCTTAAAACTACAGCAGCCGCACACGTCCGTGAATATAGTAAAGAAAAACCCGCGGAGGTAAATCGCAAAGAAAATCAAATTCTTAAAAGAAATTTGTTTCTATCAGCTCGCACAATTGATTCATGAGACACGAGAGTTTCAGGATGAGAACCAAGCGGGTACTGAACTGGAAGTCTGTACGGCGCTGCTCTATGTATTGATACTTTAATAAATAAAGCACCAATTCATTATTTTCCATTTCATCATGACAATTTACCACTAATTCATTAGAAAAGGGATCGGGTTGAACTCCAAAAGCATTCCTGTTGTTGGTATTATATACAGTATACTTGTTTTAGTGAACAGATGAATTACTATGTCTCAACAGCCTATAACCAAACTTTAAGGACTTCCTAACTTAGCCTCTGAACTGCATTCTTCGAACACCAAAATCTCTCCCCACTCCCTTCTCCACTATCCAAATCGTTAATAGTCTTTTGTTGTCAGCGAAGGTAATTTAAAAATAACACTCGCGGGCTTTTGGCCACTGACATAAATGAATATCGATGATCAAACACCAAAGAAACAAAAAAAGAAACAAGAACGCGAATGTTTTCGTTAAATCTAAAGTGATGGCCCTCTGTTATTTTTCAATAGGTTCCACTCTCAGACACTACACAAAATTGAATTTGTTGGAATAAAACCAGGACAACCAATCCGACTTCGACACAACACTGTTTTAACCTACATTGACCGCCGTCTTTTCGGAAAGACAGTAAGATATCATGCAAATCGTTTTTACATTCTAAATGCGTCGATGAAAAGTTAACACCTTACTGGGTTTCATGAATGATAATTTAAAGAAAATCACGGCAATATTTCGTTCATGATCAAATCAATTTAGTCGTTATAAGGTTGATTAAGACGCACACTTATAACAGCGATACTTAAAGAAACGTGCACAAACTTCGACTCCTTCGAAATTAAACAGCAGCGCATAAGACCTTAACACATTGACTGCGATGGGTTAAATTGAAGTTCAATGCTCAACTCAAATTTAAAGTCAAAAGTTGTTAAAAATTCATAAATCGCAAAAACTAACTGGGTAAAATAAATACCATTAATTAAAAAATTGTCACAAATTTTTCAAACGATCCATCGACGGGTCGTTTTGCTTCTGGAAAAACTAAAGCACGACCCACCAGTGCAGTGGTATTCACGCGATGACTTGAATCACGGCTCTCGAAAAATATATAAATTAATTATTTAGTGTATAACTTATATAATATACGCTAACTTGCAATAGCAGCGGCTCTCTCAATCAATGCGTATAACCGAAGTGGCTCTCTTGCAAAAATCAGAGAGCAACATTGTACCGGTGGGTCACACCGCAACGAATGCGACGATCGCACCCTGACCTCGGCACTGCACACCTACGGTGGTGACTCGACAGCAGTGCGGGGCGTGCCGGTCGCAGGAACGCAATTCGGACACTTCATGTTCAGTGATTTTTTTGGCGTCATGAAGATGGCTGTGCATAGGAGCCGACCTTGCTGCACACGGTCGTATGAGCTGCGTGACGGCCGTGCGTGTTGCGTGACGGCCGTGCGTGTTGCGTGACGGCCGTGCGTGTTGCGTGGCGGCCGTGCGTGTTGCGTGACGGCCGTGCGTGTTGCGCGAGCTCCGTGCGTGTTGCGCGAGCTCCGTGCGTGTTGCGCGAGCTCCGTGCGTGTTGCGTGACCTCCGTGCGTGTTGCGTGACCTCCGTGCGTGTTGCGCGAGCTCTGTGTGCGTTGCGTACGTCCAAATGACCTTTACCCACTCCTCTGTCCCATCTATGCCTATAATTTCTCAAGCAATTCCAGAAAGAATATAAATATTAAAAAAACCTGTCGATTTAAATATCAGTACGGAACTAATTTCGAAGTGGGACTTACTAAACTTTATAAATTTTATGTTCATTTTTCTTCCACGAAGTAATCGTATTGATTTTTGAAACACCCCACTATGGAACCAATGCACAGAACTCAATACTTCTCAACGGGAGCGCTGCATGCAGTGCCTCAGTTTATTAGTTTATTAGTTAGTTTAAGCCTCCCTATCCTCAACAATGAGATGTAAAGAGAGGAAGGAAGAAGGCACCATTTAGTATGGAGTTAAGGGAACGTGGAATCTATGCAGAAAGGGCACAGAAACAGAAAGCTAAGAAAGAAGTTCATGAAACAAGAAAAAGTTGAAGAAGAAAGTGGTAGGCGGTGAAAAACAGGACAGCAGTGAACCGAAAAAAAGATGGTCCGTAACACAACAAAACCTATTCTATTTCAACAAAAGAAAGCCTACCTAACCTTTAGCTCGGGCCCTCACATTGTCCCCCTGGGAGCGCTAGTTCCCATAGATACAATAATTGTATCCCCCTGAGGGGATGCAGTGCCTCATCTCTGCGCTAAGTTGCAGCACGACGGGCAGCTAATTTAACTCGTTCATCGCGTTTCTGCGGTTGTTAACTGTTGGTTTGGTTAGATTCTTGTAGCAGCGTTGGGAAACAGACTTTACTGCTCGAATACATTTTTTTTTTTCTTCCTAAGAAACATGAAAATGCAATTGCACGATAACATTTCACCTCGTATGATAAGTAATTTTTCAAAAGATCGCGAAGTAGATGAAATGTCATTCATTTATATCGGTACGTGAATGAACAATTCGCCGAATGGTGCACATGTGGCCCAATACGCGGGGAACGTGTTAAATAACAGCTTTACTAGCAGTAATGAGTCAAGGTATGATGAGAGGCCCTGATAGAAAATGCAGAAAAAGTCACGGTATTCTTTGCGTTTTTTTCGGTTCAGCAGTTTTTCAGTTTCTCTTTCATTAATGAAACAGAAAAATATGAAATGTAAGCAACATGGTATATCCCGTTAAGGAAATTAGTGCAATGTAACTTAGGGAAACTGTTTTCTCCTATATTCATAAGCTTTCCTCAAAACTAATGCTATCTCGAACAAACAAAAATCAACCTATTGATAAAACACACTCGTGCAATAATATTTCTTTGGATGTAACCGAAAACTCTAACGGAAAAACACTAACTTGCTACATGATTTGGTGGATAAAATCGATTTAGTCCCTTGATATCCGGCGTTTATAGCCGTAAGTACAATACAATATAGTAGGGCTACATAAAACATTTGAAGCCATACTGGCGTCATCTCTACATTGTATAAACCTGAATCACAGCGTGCAATTGGGCGTAGGCAATACGGAAACTAACCTAGACATAAAATTTATTTTGTCAGTCAGAAATCAATTATCCCCCCCATCGCACGCACCCTCAAGTGACGCGCAGAGCACGATTTGTAACGATTAAAGCAGTGGAGTTTCTCAGATCAAAGACTTATCTACGGCCAGAGGTTGTAACATTTAAAACAGTGGAGATCATTAGATCAAATACTTACCAACGGCCAGAGTACGATTTGTAACAATTTACACGATGCGATGCACGCACTAAGACATGGAGACGACTCGTCTCCCTCATTGGAAACTGTAAGCACTTCCAAGGTTTATGATCTTGATAAACGGTTTATAACTTCAGTTGTAAAGTATATCTGATATAGTCTCGCAATCCGAGAACAGAATTTGCGTATGTTGTAGAGCACATTCAGCAACCAATTCCCGCACGTGCAGCTGTAACTTTGAATACGATATACCGCTCATTCCATTATGCCAACCACAACAAAATGTGCAGCATCCTGTCTAACGCGTTCATCCGTAACATTCGGCAAGACTGAAAATCTTGGCGAGTGTCAAAGCAGCGTTTCAAAGACGACAGAGCAAGTGTAGCAATTTAGAAGTTGATGACATAAACCGTCACAGGCATAATAAAATCTCCGATGGGAAAAGACGACTGCACTTCACCACCGCAGTCATTCCAGCGGTAGAGGCAACGTGAGCAGCTGGTTGGAACGAGAAAATTCAGGCAAGCGTAGATGCAAGCCATCGTGGAGTCCGTGCTCGTGGTTTTGTGGAGTGAGAGACGAAAGAATCACGGAGGAAAGAAATGCAAATGTGTCGTACAAAACCTAAAACAAACTCACTCCTAGCTTCCTAAAGCGGTACATGTACAAGATGGTAGGTGTTGGTTTAAGCCTCCCTAACCGGAACAAAGGTGTTTCAAAGAGAGGAAGGAGGAAGGCACCATTTAGTATGGAGTAAAAAAAACGCGAAACCTACGCACAAGAAACAGTAAGTTGAGAAACATGTTTATGAAACGAGAAATAAGTAGAAGGACAAAGTAGTAGATGCTGAAAAACAGGACAGAAGTGAACCAAAAAAGTTGGTCCGCAACAAAACAAAAAACCCATTCTATTTTAACAAAAGGAAAAGGGCGGTGCACGTTTAAATATCGAGGTCTCGCTTATCAACGTCGATTCGCATCGACATTGGTACCACTAGATCGCTCGAGACAATAAAAACAATCGAAGCATACTTCGATGAACACAGTCAAAACTCTCGATGCATACTGATCATTATTAACATTGACCAATGCTGGCTTTGCTGTACGACAAATTTCAATAGAATTACTCGTGCTGAAGCAGATGCCACGGATGATTTTACTGCGCCATTCAGAGCGTTCACTCAGACAATCAGAGCAGCTCGCCAGACAACCGGTTGCGTACAAAGTACAATAAGCACAGCTAAACAATCTAGCAAAATTACCCTAAGTCCCATTACAAAAAGCACGGGGTGAACACGGTCATTTTATAGTAAATTCTTTCTCGCGATTAAAAAACACACGGGGTCTGCGATACTAATTTAGGAAATTGTGCATCAGAAATGCGTAATAAATTTTTCGTAAAAAGCTCGAAGTCGAAATGCAAGACGGGTCTTATCTGCATCACTCGGCGGAAATTTCACAGAACTCAGTAGTTATTTATTTAACGTTTGCAGCTTCTATACAACTTACAATGTAAAACAACAACTCTTCATTTATTGTAAAAGTAACTGGAAATTAGGAATCGCTATCTCCGAAGAACAGTTAGAATAAACATTTTCAGTAACCAGGTATTCGTTTTTACGTTTAATCAAAATATGAATGAAAGAAAAACGTTCAAATGGAATTATAATTTAAGAGTGAATGGAAAAGTAATTTCGAGGCATATATTACGCAACTCACACCCGTACATTCGAAGGGGATACTCCACAACGTAATAGAAAGGAATAACTATACTATTGAGAAACGCCGAAGCTATATATTACCTGTACTAAAGAGCAAGAGGATCAGCGATGATAGCAGCGAACGAGGGCCTATGTCGTAGCTTGAACAAACCGAGCACTCCTTCCCTAGCGACTGCCAGTGGCACACTGAGGTTCAGAACGCAATGGTTGTTTAACTTGTTTTATTATAGGTAACTGTACTTGCGGGTTGCGCCTGAGCGGCATGTGCAAGAATGAACGGTAGATGCAGGTGAAACTCCCGACGTGCATCTGGAATTGTTTAAAACTTTCCTCTCACATCGAAATTTGTGACGAGATTTACAAGTATTTCGCTGCTTGGATTATGTGGATGTGATAATAATAATAATAATGAGAGGTGTTGATAAATCAACATTAAAGCGGGTCCTTTACTGCGATGTGAATGTGACTAAAATCATTTGAACGGTGAGAAGATATGTTCATGAAGTTGTAATAATTTTGCCTGAAGTTGAGTCGAATGATTGCGTATTACCTGTAGATCAAATCCAAATCTGAACTTCTTCAAAAACAATGAGATGTAGGCAGCGTGAATTTTTGCAGACCCCAGCAGACATTTTAAAGTTCAATACATAAATGTTATATAATCAATTCCAGAAATAAGTTTCGCATTTCCGACTTGCTATCATCTATTATTTAGTCTAAAACACCACAGCCACATGAAAGACGATCTCAAGAGCACGAAAAGAAAGAACCATTTATTAAGGACTATAAAAAACTGGGAATCTATGAACAATGAGTGTTCTCTCACAGACTACCCTGCGCATAGAAACAGCAAGTCAGGAAACGAAGAGGAAAAAAAGAAAATATAGCAAAAAAGACATGAAAAATGTTCTCTCATATTTCATGTCTTTTTTGCTATCTTTTGCATAGTGGACACGCAAGATAGTGTCTCAAAAGTCTATTTACAGCTGAGATAACCTCACAGTAACTCCCCTGAGGGTGCCAGTCCCCACAGCATAAAATAGAGGAATCTATTAACCTAAACCTACGGCCTTTCTAATGCATTCTGAGAGGTCTCATTTACGAAACAACGCGATTTATCTAAAATGGAAATTCCAAAATTTTAAAGTCTGTTTTGTATTTTTACAACATTTTTTTTACAAGTGGTGCAATGTTTTTGAAAGTCGAATTACAACACGAGATGTCAAAGTAATCCCTGGACTCGAACGCTCGAATGTACCGTAACTTAGCTCTAGTAGGTCGAAATTTGCGCCAATTCTGACCTCTGGTTGGTAAATATTAGACAAATTCCTAAGAGCCCGCATTGGACTGTCGTCAGCCATAAGTGAACTACTCCGACTCTTCAACCAATTCTAGCGCAAAAATTTTTCAATTTGTCAATTTATTTACTCCCAAAAATTTAAAATACCGAATTTAGAGTAACAATAACCTCTTTCTTCCTATTTTCTTTCACCTGACAAATTATATCATCGTACTCGATTCGGATAATAACAATAAGTAAGCATCGAGGGTTATTTGAACGCAAGGCGAATGTAGCACTATAATGATCTAGCGTGTATTCGGTTTTTAACGTAGCTATATTAAGTGCGTGTCTTGAATCCATAATAAGAAAAGCGATATTATCAATGCCAATTGAGAATGTAATGAGACTATTATATTCTAGTCCCAATATTTGAAGCAACAAACATTGATTTAAACACAATATTTGTACGTACACCCGTAACGTGGTATTTGTACCAGCACTCGTCTGTAATGTGGTATTCGTACCAACACTCACCTGTAACATGCATGGTATTTGTACAACACTCGTCTGTAACATGGCATCTGTAACAACACTCACCAGCTATTATGAGACTTATCTGTAACAAACACTCACCTCTGAAATGTTCGGGTAGCGAAACACGAGAAATATAATATCGTACCAAAAAATACCTGTAACACAATATTGTAGCAACAAACACTCGCCTCCGAATGAGTTGCGTAGCGAAACACCTGCAACATGATATTGTCGCAACCAACACTCACCTGTAACACAGTACGGTAGTAACAAACACTCACCTACAACACAGCATGGTAATAACAAACACAGCACGGGAACAACAAACGCTCACCTCTAACATAGTACGGTAACAACAAACACAACATTCTAGCAACCAACACTCATCTGTAACAGTGTAACACGGTCCCGTAGCAATAACCAACACCCGTAACACAGCCCCTCAACAACCAACTCACACCGCAACACAGCCCCGCAACAACCAACACACACCGCAACACAGCCCCGCAACAACCAACACACACAGCAACACAGCCCCGCAACAACCAACACACACCGCAACACAGCCCCGCAACAACCAACACACACCGCAACACAGCCCCGCAACAACCAACACACACAGCAACACAGCCCCGCAACAACCAACACACACCGCAACACAGCCCCGCAACAATTAACACACCGTAACACACTGTGCCGACATTGCAGAGCTGCACCGAGGAGCTGAAGACGCCGGCCGCCACCGCCGCAGTGTCCACAGCCCCAGCCGTCACGCACACCTGCCGGCCCCGCAGAGTAAGAGTTGTAGTTATCCTCGCAGATATTCTGTGAATAAGTTCACCTGCAACTTAAATTTAATTATTACTTTCTGTAAGATTTGCTACCCGCATGAAAGTTGTAATAAGGGGTGTGTCGATCACTGGAATGTTGCCCCGATTTCATGTCAAGGCACTGTTAGGTACAAATTTCTAGACGGTGATTGCACACCAAAATAAATTCGCTAGAAGTTAAATAATTTTAGAAGCTTAAATGAAATTCGTAGAAAAGTACGTACGATTAACTATTACACCACAATAAACCGCGTGGATTAATCGTACAATTTGAACCACAATGCACCGTAAATACTCGCACGAACCAACCTTACTCATATAACTATTGTACTCAAGTGTTTTCATTTCGTGCAGACGTCTCTGGTGCTGAGCGACAGCCAGGGCCGATTTCGGGTGGTGGTAGCCAAATCGAGGCCAAACCTCGGCATCGCCATCGAAGGGGGCGCCGATACAAAGCAAAAAATTCCCCGAGTCATTAACATCGCTGGCAACGGAGCCGTCTTCGAAGCCGGGGGCATTAGAGTGGGACAGCTCATTCTCGCCGTGGATGACCAGTCATTGGAAGGTGCGTACACTAGTCCCGTAGTCGATTATTAAACGTAAGTTGTGTGTGTGCACAGAACTTAGAGTTATGACATACAAGAAGGTATCTACATCCCCACCACTTTCGCCGTTGCATCTATAATTTTAGTAGCCCTGAGCACATGCTATTATTGGGATGACTAAAATCATAAACGGCACGACGAAAAAGTTAAGACTGGAACTTGCACGAACTCGATTTAAGAAAAGTTATAAGTGTGAACAGAACTCGGAACTATTAGTTGCAGAGTGCAGATGAATTTCTTGACCTAAGTTATAAAATTATTGTTTACGATTTAACTAAAATGAACTATAACGCGCAGCTATTGTTGAACTATATGGCGCAAATGGTAAATATATTTATTATTATGTAGGCACACAGACTTTGTCCGCGCTTTGTACCAATAAAATGATCTAGATGATCGAATTACATGAAGATGTGGCTAATAATTTACAAACATTTAGTAATATAATTTATCAATTTTACACATTTGGATGGAGGAAAACAGAAATGGATAGATAATCCTGATCAATGGATAACCGTATCCTCGAGCCGGATATTAAAAAAAATATAAATTCAACGGGAGAAAATTGCACGCCGAAAATTCGAGTCTGATTTGAACAGTCTATGCAATTATTTCACAATAAATACAGGTTGACCAAAAAGTCACATTACTAATTTAAACATTGTGACCAGTCTGTATTAAAAATACAAAGTCTTATTAAGGCCAGTCTGTTTCATATTGAAAAGACTGACCATAGTAAGGCTTCGTAATTATGATACGGACTAGCCATTATGTTTAACATAAGAAAGTAAATTTTGAACCATCCTGTATAAGATCGATAAGAAGTTCACGAAATTTATATTTCATGATGACAACTTAGGACATGATACATGAAATTTTTCACGCGGAATCCCTTGCGTTAGTGTTGATACCATTTCATAATGATGTAGATTAGATTAGATTAGATTATTAGTTAGTTTAAGCCTCCCTATCTTCAACAAATTAGATCCAAAGAGAGAAAGGTAGAAGGCACCATTTAGTATGGAGTTAAGGAAACGCGTAATCTATGCAGAAAGGGCATAGAAACAGTAAGATGAGAAAGTAGATTAAATTAGGTTATTAGGTAGTTTAAGCCTTCCTATCCGCAACATAGGCTATCCAAAGAGAGGAAGGAAGAAGGCACCATTTAGCATGGAGTTAAGGAAACGCGGAATCTATGCAGAAAGGGCACAGAAACAGAAATCTAAGAAAGAAAATCATGAAACAAGAAAAACTTGAAGAAGAAAGTAGTAGAAGCTGAAAAACAGGACAGCAGTGAACCGAAAAAAGATGGTCCGTAACAAAATAAAAACCTATTCTATTTTAACAAAAAGAAAGCCTACCTAACCTTTAGCTCGGGCCCTCGCATCGTCTCCCCGGGAGCGCTAATTCCCATGGACACAATAGTTGTATCCCCCTGAGGGGTTCATAATGATGTAATCAATTGTACAAGTATGCTAGCCAGATTCAACATTCATTATTTTCAAACTATACTTTCCAAAATGCAACTATTTCAGAGAATTACTCTACCATCTAGCAATCTACGCGTTTATGAACGGTTGAATATTTTGTCACCGTCGGGACTCTGCTTCGGGTAATAGCGTGGGGCGAATTCAACACCTGCAACTTGCATTCAACACTCAGTCGCTTGCAACAATAAAGGGCAAAATTCAAGCCCTTTCTTTTGAAATTAAGATAATTCTAGTCTTTGACCATAAACGGGAGGTATTCTTACTTTTCTTGCTCCACCGGGCATGACTAAATAGCGACAGGTAATATCATACTTATACAATAAAACGCAAGGTGTCTTTCTAAATAAATAAATATTTTTTGTGCGTTATATCTCTCATGTTATTACGATAGGAATCTCATTGAACACATAAATTAAATTGGTTGGTCCGTCTCACTGTCACGCTTTTAAGGATGCCCCTATGACCGTTTCTGGGATACGAGTTTCACCAGTGCACAAGTACAAGAGTACTTTAGTCACGGGTACTATTAGAATCGATATAATCGTTTGTCATATCTATCTCGTGCAATGTCATCCACTATCGAACCCCGTCATTTTTGACAGGTCGTGTACACTACTAGTTACAAACTTCATAACTAGTACCATTTCTATAATGTAAAGTAAGCGGCGCGACAATCTCGGTAACGCGATGTCTCGTTTGCCCAGGAAAGTCCCACGAGGAAGCAGCGCGTCTCATATCCTCGTGCTGGCTGAGCCGCTCCAGACCAGAGATGGAGTTCCTCATGATGGACCGCAAGCCTTCCCCCGCTGACATCAGGAGGTCGTCAGTCGCTGCTACACAGACTTAGTCCCTCCTCCCCTGCTGACGTCAGTAGCTGCCACACAGACTTAGTTCCCCCTCATCTGCTGACGTCCGTCGCCACCACACAGACTTAGTCCTCCCTCCCCTGCTGACGTCCGTCGCCACCACACAGACGTAGTCCCCCCTCATCTGCTGACATCAGGAGGTGGTCAGTCGCTGCTGCACAGATTTAGTCCCCCATCTCCTGCTGACATCAGGTCCTGCTGCGTTGCAAACTTGGCTGACAACAGAAGCTTTCAGAAGTCGATCATCGCTCTCTCTCACACACACAAGCTGAGTCCTTTCATTATGGCTGGCGCCATGAAGTTTGATGCCCCTGACAGTAAGATATAATCTTTCTGGATCGATGATGGTAGCTCAAAACTTCAAGATAGAACAAGCCACTGCATAAATTGCAAAAAGCCTCAATATCGCATGATGCAATCGTTCGAGTTTCCGACAAATTTACAACTTGGATTTCATTAATTTTAAGCGCTTTATACTCAGGAAGTTTTTTGAATGCAGTGTCCAAAAGTTTGCTGCTTACACACTAACCAATGCAAATTTTTTTACAATTTCTCGCCAACGTTTCTAGCATAGTCTTTTATGAATGTCCAAGAAGTTCACCGAATGCTTGACTCCCTTACTAATTATTTGAGTGGAGACCATAAGTCTTAATTTCACGCACTTGAAAACCTATGGTAGTGAATACTGCATCGTCTGTTACTGCATGGTTTGGATCAACTGGCATAGAAACAAAAGGAACTCGCCGAGTTATCAAAAAGAACATTGATCACTCACCCATTTGAAATGGGAGACTTCTCCCGAAGAATCGAAATTCACCACGCAAATGCATGTCGAATAAGAATACCCTAAGGGCCTACATCAGCTAGAAAGAATGCTTGCCTTAAACTTAAAAGCTTGAATCGTTTTCAAGACTTTCTCATCTCGATGAAGTCTTCCCAGGAAATTACGAAGCCTACTTGGTTGGAGCAGGGTATCACAGTGCAACGAAAGTGAAATATCTTGCAGGATGAATTTCCGGTGGTTTTTGCAATCACAACATGAGTGATTACTCGCTATTTTTATCGTCCAAATTGCTATTTTCGATTGAGATTTACTAGCGACAAATTTGAAGCCCAATGCGAATAAAAGTCGGCAACTAATTCCCGAAGCAAGAGATAAAAACGAGGCTCCATGCATAAATCGAATCACATACCCGAGGAAAACTGTACCACTGACTCGATTCGCAATTTTATATTTTCGAAGACCAAAATTTACAGCAACAAAACAGTCAGGAACACTGAATCCTATCTGATTTCGTCCGCAAGTTCAGATGAAAACATTGTATGGTCTCTGGCCAATGGTGTGAACGTTTCAAAAAAATTTAACAACTTTCAGATCAAGCATACGAAAAATTACTTTCAATTCTCAAAAAAAAATTCAGGGGTAAGAATTTAAAGATTCTAGATTGTAGTGCAGAAAATGTGCTTTTGGGCTACGCAGATCGCAAAGAAGTGACCTATTCTCGACCTGAAAAAAAGCGATATAAATAGGTGCTCCATGAAAATATCAACCACTGGAAACTTACGTCGGCGTATGACCGGAAAACACAGAACAAACATTTCGGTCGGGATAAACCTTCCTGTACGTTAAAGGGAGAGTTCGTTCAACTGATTTTGAAAATATTGTGGATGTGAAGCAAATAGAACATGATGAGAAAGTTCATGAGACACGCGCAAACGAATCAAGTGACTTATGAAGACAATTGGGAAGAGCATATTGACAACAAAAGCTTCCGCCTTTTCTAGCCATCATCTATCAATATGGTGTACAGAACTATAGGTGCTCTTCTGTAACGGGATACAAAGATAAATCTAAGATTATATGCAACGTGCGAACCTACAGTGATATTTTAAAGAAAAAATAGAAAAAAGTGTTAGAATATAAAACTTTGTTTAAAAAATTTGAATAGAATACAATTCCTCCAGAGCAATTGTGTTTAACAGTGAACAGTGACGTTAAAACCAAGGTTCAATATTTTCTACAGTGAGACCGTACACCTTCAATACAAACCATGGCCCCATCCCAGTGTAAAATGTATGAGTAACGGATTACAAAAATTTTTGAAAAATATAGTCAGAGATGTTTTAGCATCGAGGGTCTTTGTTCTAAGACTTTTATTTGCGCAACGCGTTGAGAAAACAAAGCTGTGCAATCGACAGCTGTCGAGTTAAACGAGCATGTGATCATTTTCCATCGAGGGTGGATCACATAAGTCCATTAAAGCAAGACCTTCTGATATTTAATGGAAATTATATTAGATGGAAGCGTATCACCGATACATTCCTCCTTCCAATAATAGAAATCGAATAAAACTAATTCATATAACTTCTGAGATATAACAGATTAATACTAGTGATTGGGATTTCGCAGCCCCCTCTGTAAAATGTTTTAGATAGACGTGCTAGCTCCACATCTCTAACCTAGAACTTGAAACACTGCCGTTTACGAAGCTCGTCGTGAGATTCCAAATGCGAACACTTTTCCGAAGTGGTTTTCGAAAGGTGGTTTATGAACATGCTTTGTTACTTGAGCTGATATGTGACCACATGCATTTTGCTGGGTGAGCAGCGAATTATATTCTGTGTTGTACATTTTTGACGGAGTTTAAAAACGAATTTTATAACTTGAAGCGCGCACAACACGTTAGTAGATACTGAGATCGCCAAATAGAGTTCGGTAGTGTGGTTCGTTGAGAAATGTTATTGAGCCAAATGTATTTTGTACAAAATAGATGTGATGTACTGCAAAAACTGATTTGTTTGTGATGTGACAAGGGCATTTCTATTTGCGTCGAGAAATGTAAGGCGTAGGTTGTCTCATTGAAACTTTGTCTTTTTCTTAGCTTTCCAAACTATAAAAAATGTGCTGATGCTGGTTGTCGCTGCTGTGGAGGTCAAACGACACAACTTCGTTCACAATTGCTCATCACAATTGTGAACAACATGACACACACGAACTCTGTTACGGTTTTAACAAAATTAGTTTCTCAAATGCTGAGCTAAAACTGCAGAAAAAAATACAACAAAAGTTAAAAAAGTAAAAAGTTAAAAAAGTAAAAGTAAGTAATTAATGTTTTTGAAAGTAAAAAGTAAAAGTTAAAATTAAAACATACAAAAAACAAAAAATAGAAACATACATACAGTATATCTTGAGGGACAGCCGCAAAGACTAAAGCTACGACGAAATGCACTCGACAATTATTAGACAGCGGCACCGATTCTTTTCAGTTATTTAAATAGCGGGCTAAAAGACTAGAAAAGCTGGAGATCAGTCGTACGTTAGCCTTAAAATTGTTGGCTACGATACGGAAGTTTACAACTTTGCAAGAAAAATTTTGAGTTTCAAAAAGAGCCCTGATAGTAAAAACATAATTTCAGTACAACCTCTATAAGAACACCTTATCTCATGAAGAAATACTCGAACTAACAGCACCTTGTTATCGTTAAATGAATACGAAACTTAGCATTGAAATTTAAAGAATACCTTTCTCGAGGCAATTATTTTACAAACAATACTTCGAACTGAAATAACCTTTGAATCTCTTTTTCGGAGGTTTTCAGAGAATGAGCGCACATAAGCCCACGTATGAACAGAATTTTTATACAGAATATTGTTTTTAACAAACCCTGCAGCAGTCCCCATAAAGTAACATCGCCGCGCGAGGAGAAAAGAATCTACCCATTGCTTTTTAATATTCTAAAGACACACAGTCCCATTTAAGGACAGCGTCCCCCTTACGGACCTTTTTTATTATTGAACCTAGAGCAATGAAATTTGGTATACTGATAGGAAATGAAATTTGGGCGAACGAGCGAACGTACGAACCACATTTTTTCACAGGATGTACCTGACCTCTTTCACCTTCGATAGCTGCTAAAATCTATTTTTGCCCACATTTCCCACTTTCTGGGGGACGCTCCCCTTAACCTTCGACGCGACAGAACATAAAGTAGGAAAACGCTAAAATTCTATTTTCCTTTACTCTGACTGCTGCTATGATGCTCTGACTTGCCATTTACAAACGAGAAGTTGTGTCGTCAGGCCTCCAGACGCAGTATTGCACGCATTGTCTCCGCTTCTCGCCATAACTGAATGTGGTCTCGTGCGATTGTCCGCCTCGCATGTTTTGCAAGCTATCTATTGCTCATTCTAGAATAAATCCTAAAATTGCTAGCATGATTCGTAGTAAAACTGTAAAATTTCTATTAGAATTCACACGAATAGCGAAGGTTCGGAAACGTACTTATGTAACATGTATAGTTGTGTTCATGCAGAGCGAAGAGACTTCAATTGAGGGTCTTGATGCGCATTTCAGGGCAATTGAATTATTTCGCACTCGTCTGGCTGGAGAGTTTACCTCCACATCTGACGAAAACTGTACATGAAATGTAGACGCAGAATACATCCGAGAATTTAGATGTCCCCGATGCTAGTTTAAGAAACTCTGCCCCATCAAAACCCCCATCAAACGCTTTGTGCTTGCGCTGGTCGCACACCTCTAACATTCCTGTGTGTAAGATGCTAAGTTAAATTCTAAGAACTTGATACTTTCCCGACGCCTGCTAGCGAACCTTGTGTCATGGATACAAAGTAGTCGAGTTAAGGTGTTCCCTTGTTGATTATCTACCTACTTTATAACTCATACTTCGATCAGAAACTGCTGAGTTCACTTAGATTTTGCATCATAAATTTGAAATGGTTACTGCAAGCTTACGTAATGGATGAAATTCTCATCCGTTTGAAGTTATTTAATAAATAAAATTATCTAAAACAGCAACATAAAATTCATTAGACGGAAGTGACGAGTATTAAAATTTAATCTACAGCAAAGCGTAACTTTTGCTTGCAGTTCCTGCTAAAAAATTTTTGATCGGCATGACTACTACATAACTAGCAGCATGTATAATTTTGTGAATTAGTTCAAAAAAAATGTGTTGCATTTTCTAACACCATGAAAAAAACATTATGGAAGGAAGCACAGCAAAGTAGAAAACCTTTTCAAAAATGATTTAAGATCTTCAGACGGAAAACACAGGGACCACTGAGAAGACATCTACTCCGATGCCTGCAATGCGTAAGATACGTTCAATTTTACAACTGATTTCGTTTCATAATTCGCAAGCTTCCTACGCTGAGCATCATTCCATTTCAGAGCTAACTTTCTGCTAAAATTCCACTAATATATCCGACGCAAAACCCGCGACGCGTGGAGGGTTAATGCTCGAAGGTTTAACACTAGTTTTTGATGCTTTCATTTTTAGCAACACCTATCCTTGGACTGTTACTTGGAAGTTTTTACTCTATATTGGAACATTTCTCGTCTGTTTAGGCGCGCAGGCCTGCATAACTACCTTACAATAACATTCAAAACTCAGAAACGATAAATATCAGTGCCGCGCCTCCCTACAACATAGGGAAAGTTTCATACGCTGCTACTCGGCAATTTTAGCCACACAACAGAACAGTCGCGTTAGATCATCATATGGAGAAGCTATTAATATATTAAATATTCCTAGGAGCAATTTTATTTAGTCTGATGATTTAATGGAGACTTAGCGTGCAAATGATGGAATGAGTTTGATGATTCGTAATATAATTTAGAGAATTAAAAGTGAATTACTATATTTAATTTTAGAGTAGACTGCATAGAACAGGTCAAAATCAATAAGGATCAAACAGAACCCGTATTTCAACAGGCGAATATCGACAGTCAATGATTTTTACAGGGAACAGCCAACATCCTTTCCCATAACCATAAGTATTCGGATAGTTCCAAAAGTCTTGCTCAACAAACATCAGCTGCACTGTTTGAAGAAATAAGCTACTCTTCCGACACTGTCAAGTACATATTTTCCTGTTTCAGCATTTAAATCACACACAACTCATCGTCATCCGAGCGTCTCCTCCAAATAAAATGCTTCCACTGATTTCAAATACTGATAATATTATGCCTATGATACCGTACGATTCCGACACATTTCTTTAGCTTTTATCTATTCAAAATTCCGTTTAATGACAAATCTGTCATATATCTTTGGTATTTCACCATTCAAAATTCCGTTTATTGAACATGGTAGAATGATATTGTATCGCAGATACTTGCAACCAGTCGAGACGTGGACACCCTGGTAACTGCGAGACCAGCTGCATAATGAGCTCGAGAACAGAGGAAAGATGCGTTAGCAACATCTCCTACACAACCCAGGAGACGTTACTCGCATCACATTTATGGACGTCAACCAGACAAATATGAAGTGCGCTGGAGGCCAGCCAAAATGAAGAAAACGCCAACGCTATTTCACGTTCGTTCGGCACGGCCGCTCACAAGTTTTTGAACGTAACTATATACAACCCTAATATCCCAGTCCACCAACGAGATTCTATTCTGACAAATACGTGCCCTGTTTTTATTAAGTAACCCCTGTTCCGAGTGGATGTGTGTGTGTATTGAATAAGAGGCATCAAATTAGTGTGTTACCTTGAAATATTTCAAGCGATTTATATCACGAACAGACGCCTTATGTAAGTACCGGATTTTAGAAACATCCTTGTTTTGAAAGCGCGTGGAGTTATGCAAGAATATTAGAGTGCGCATTCTTTACATTTCACTAGTTTTTGATGCTCTCATTTTTAGCAACAGCTATTTTGCTAAAGTTTTATATAATATAGATACAATATTTTTTACGTAGCCTAGCGTAGAATTTGTCGAAGGAATCCAAGATATACAATATCGTCAGTGAAAAACGCTTAGTTTTAAACACGTGAAAACGAATTACGCTATTTTGTTGTATATTATTAATGAACTGTATAATACAGGGAATATTCAAAAGGCAAGTGAACACTAAACGAGAATTTTATAGAAACTGTTTAACTAATTATTATTGAGTAAAGAAATATACGTTTTAGATATACGCTTATCACATAAATAAATATAATTTACATTAGCAAGTCGATAGCTATTCGAAATTAGCCCGTGACGTGTCGGGCAGAAAAGAGGCTGAAGTGTTATGTAAACATCTAATTTTTCTAGTGCTATTAAAAACACACTCACTAAAAAGATATGCTAATTTGGAGAGTTCGTCCCGTCATCCGCTGAACAATTACAGACGTGATAAAAAAAGTCGGCCATGCCTTTGTAAAAAAAATAGCAGGTTAATGGCAAATTAACGTTTTTTAGGGAATGAAAATTACAGATAAACAAGTATTAATTCTTAACCATTTTAAATAAGATTCACAAAAAATTCTGACTTATTAATTCATAATTTGTAGAAATAAATCAAGCTAGTCAGATTCACAATTACAATTTTTTTATAATTTACAATGTATGTAACTAAAGTAACTGCCAAAAACGACTCCGACTCCCTAAAATTAAGACTCGAAAATCTGAAGGCCATTTAGGTCTCGTAGTGAATTGAAAGAGGAATAATGTCTACAATCCCTTACCAATGAGACATTTGTGCCGATAATTCGTTAACTATTGTAGTTGTCTTTGCAGTTTTTAAAGAATATTACATAAATTTTTCAAGTCATATTATGTGTGGAGCTCCAGGTAAGTACTAAACTAAAGTGAGGTTCGTGTAAGTCCAGGAACACCAGCAAATAAAGAGCAAAAAATACCTATCTCAACCAAGCAAGAAATCAGAGAAAGGTAAAGATCCACGCTTAACTCAAATTGTCCCTCGGAATTAGAGAGAAGTAAATTGTCCCTCGGAATTAGAGAGAAGTAAATTGTCCCTCGGAATTAGAGAGAAGTAAATTGTCCCTCGGAATTAGAGAGAAGTAAATTGTCCCTCGGAATTAGAGAGAAGTAAATTGTCCCTCGGAATTAGAGAGAAGTAAATTGTCCCTCGGAATTAGGGAGAAGTAAATTGTCCCTCGATATTAGAGAAGTAAAATGAAGAAACAAGCTGAAGGACAATGACCGTGGAAAATATTTCAATAGTTCAACACTATTTCACCATTTTGGTGAAAGTTTCATACGTTCTTAAGCTCGAAAGAGATTAAATAGTTTGTGAGGCAACGCATTGTGTGTATAAGCATGTTCACTATAGCAGATTTTCTAGACTTTCATCAGAATTTTGTGTCATTTTTGTGCAGCTGAATCCGCAATTGTAGTTCAATCGAGGAGAAACTTTTATACTAATAAGGCTTATTTTTTAGACGTGTTTTTCTACGCATAACGTGATTGATAATTTTATCTTTTGTGTACGGTCTAACTTTCACACGTTGACGACTTTTTCCGGACTGCGTGGTCAGGGAGTCTCGATCGCAGTGTTAATTAAGATGTGATGAATTCGATCATAGTAGAGTGGTTAAGCGAGCATGCTATTGATTTAATGTGCAGTGAATTTTATTCTTATTCTACAGTGTAGTGATTTTGAGGTACGCTAAGGAATCGTGAAATTGACCTGAGTCGTAGGTTTGATGAACTGTGGTTATACGGAGACTTCTACTATCTCGTCTAATCTCGATGAACTGTTACCTTAAAAATTCAGGTACTCTCGTAGGTGTAAAAGTTATCAAAAATAAGTCAATTGTAGTGAATTTTGTACCGTCGTTACGCTCATCTCATTTCGATGACATCGCTATAGATGTGATCACGAATATGGCCTCCTTACAGTTATGTTGGTGTTTTATTGTTGGCTACTTCTGCACTCTCTGCTTCAGTTCACTGCAATTGTGTGTGTACTGTAGATTGGTAAAAATAGTGGCAAGTTTATGAACGGCATTAGGAATTTGATAATTTGCTATTGATAGAAATTAGAAACCGTTGAATAAATATGTATAAGAGTATTTCGTGACATGCTCGAAAATTGTAGCATGAGAGTTTATGCTCGGAGCACGTGAAAATTTTCGAATCAAACTCAAAACAAAGCAAGTAATTGACACAGTGACTGAAATTTCATAAATTTCTTGATTTAATTTCAACGATAATTTGTCTCACACTGGCTCGTAGGTATAAGGGAACCGAAGGGATGCGTACCTATTAATATGCTCGAACGAATAGAGAATTTTGGTAAGTAATAGCAGAGGTTAGCCAGACGAATGCTGAAATAAATTAAGCTTTATACACCTGTAATGATTACACGATAGTAACTAATCCAATCACAGGAAAAAAAAAATTCCTTCTACATTGAGAACGTGAGTGATGTGCCGAAAATGAGTCAATTTCATCACTGAATGAATTTCATAATTTCATTTGGGATAAAAGAGAACGCAATGTGTCATTTGAATCAGATCTATTCTACTATCGACTTACAACTCATTTAGGAATTTGTCTACAACGAATTTAAAAACACGAATATAAGGCATGGAGAGCTTTCCTTATTTCATTATATTACCCCATCTTACGAAAGCTAAATCACGCATTTTCATTTAAATTGAAACAAAATATTTATGCTACAACATGAAACATGAAGTTTGAATGAATCAATTGAGAAAAAGTACGCCACAACACAACTCGTCTCACCTTCCTTGTCTCACGCAACACCGCCGCCACAACACAACTCGTCTCACCTTCCTTGTCTCACGCAACACCGCCGCCACAACACAACTCGTCTCACCTTCCTTGTCTCACGCAACACCGCCGCCACAACACAACTCGTCTCGCCTTCCTTGTCTCACGCAACACCGCCGCCACAACACAACTCGTCTCGCCTTCCTTGTCTCACGCAACACCGCCGCCACAACACAACTCGTCTCGCCTTCCTTGTCTCACGCAACACCGCCGCCACAACACAACTCGTCTCACCTACCTTGTCTCACGCAACACCGCCGCCACAACACAACTCGTCTCACCTACCTTGTCTCACGCAACACCGCCGCCACAACACAACTCGTCTCGCCTTCCTTGTCTCACGCAACACCGCCGCCACAACACAACTCGTCTCACCTTCCTTGTCTCACGCAACACCGCCGCCACAACACAACTCGTCTCGCCTTCCTTGTCTCACGCAACACCGCCGCCACAACACAACTCGTCTCACCTACCTTGTCTCACGCAACACCGCCGCCACAACACAACTCGTCTCGCCTTCCTTGTCTCACGCAACACCGCCACCACAACACAACTCGTCTCTCCTTCCTTGTCTCACGCAACACCGCCGCCACAACACAACTCGTCTCACCTTCCTTGTCTCACGCAACACCGCCGCCACAACACAACTCGTCTCTCCTTCCTTGTCTCACGCAACACCGCCGCCACAACACAACTCGTCTCTCCTTCCTTGTCTCACGCAACACCGCCGCCACAACACAACTCGTCTCACCTTCCTTGTCTCACGCAACACCGCCGCCACAACACAACTCGTCTCTCCTTCCTTGTCTCACGCAACACCGCCGCCACAACACAACTCGTCTCGCCTTCCTTGTCTCACGCAACACCGCCACCACAACACAACTCGTCTCTCCTTCCTTGTCTCACGCAACACCGCCGCCACAACACAACTCGTCTCACCTTCCTTGTCTCACGCAACACCGCCGCCACAACACAACTCGTCTCACCTTCCTTGTCTCACGCAACACCGCCGCCACAACACAACTCGTCTCACCTACCTTGTCTCACGCAACACCGCCGCCACAACACAACTCGTCTCACCTACCTTGTCTCACGCAACACCGCCGCCACAACACAACTCGTCTCACCTTCCTTGTCTCACGCAACACCGCCACCACAACACAACTCGTCTCACCTACCTTGTCTCACGCAACACCGCCGCCACAACACAACTCGTCTCACCTACCTTGTCTCACGCAACACCGCCGCCACAACACAACTCGTCTCACCTTCCTTGTCTCACGCAACACCGCCACCACAACACAACTCGTCTCACCTACCTTGTCTCACGCAACACCGCCGCCACAACACAACTCGTCTCACCTACCTTGTCTCACGCAACACCGCCGCCACAACACAACTCGTCTCACCTTCCTTGTCTCACGCAACACCGCCACCACAACACAACTCGTCTCACCTACCTTGTCTCACGCAACACCGCCGCCACAACACAACTCGTCTCACCTACCTTGTCTCACGCAACACCGCCGCCACAACACAACTCGTCTCACCTACCTTGTCTCACGCAACACCGCCGCCACAACACAACTCGTCTCACCTACCTTGTCTCACGCAACACCGCCGCCACAACACAACTCGTCTCACCTACCTTGTCTCACGCAACACCGCCGCCACAACACAACTCGTCTCACCTACCTTGTCTCACGCAACACCGCCGCCACAACACAACTCGTCTCACCTACCTTGTCTCACGCAACACCGCCGCCACAACACAACTCGTCTCACCTACCTTGTCTCACGCAACACCGCCGCCAAACACAACTCGTCTCACCTACCTTGTCTCACGCAACACCGCCGCCCGAGACGAAGCTGCACCGAAGCCTGTGGAGTAGAAATGGTCAATTAGCAGGTACACGCAATTCAAATACTGAGAAATATCAGGAGTGACCACCAAATGTAGAGACACAGAGAATTGAAGCTTCTAATACAAATGATGTACTAAAGGCACTAAAGAGCCTTTGAAATATGGACTAAATAAGAATATTGTTTTGAAGGTATATGAAATTTTTCATTTGTCATCGCAAAATTAGTTTGGAATGGGTCATCATCTCGTAACGTGAGAATGACACTCTAGCATTTCTGAGGGATGCTTCCTATATTCTCATCACACCCTACGTCAGGGCAAAATTGGATGCCTAAAACTACAGAGGTACGTCGTGAAATTAGATACACTATGCCTCAGATCTCCGTTAAAAAATGTTTTTTCGATGGAGCATATATATTTTTAGCGGCCCCAGTATTGCTTCAGGGTAGAGCGGCTGAAGTTATAGATGTAACAACGGAAAAGTAGACTGAGTAAAGAGTTTATCACTCAATACTAATACAAAATTTAATTTTGATCGCTACTAAACCCCCGCAGATGGGTTGTAAAAGTCACTTAATCAATTTCTGAAGTTAGAACCGTCATTTTGATGTAAGCTGGTCACATAAATCCTGCAGTGAGGAGATGAGAAAGGCTCTTACCTATTTTGTGTAAGAAACATTAACTAAAACAAGCTTTTCTGTCACCGAAAATACGAGCAAATGTTTTTCCAAATGTATTTTTTCTCATGAAGTTCAAGTTCGATCAAGAAAAATCTCAAAAAAACTTGGTGCATCATGGAAACGAACGACAATAAAGCAAGTGGGAGTATAATGCTCCTTTTATTAAAGCATGTTATACATAATCCCAGCATCATACATTCCTTCACTCTTTATTCGGTAAAACTAAAATTTTCAAAAAATAAAGTTTGTAACGTAAGTTTTTGTACAATAATTTATTTCATTGAAATTTCTAGCATAAGTTAAAAAAAATCAATTAGGGGTAGACGATCCTCTAGCATATATTCCTCAACATGGGAAGCTCATTCAAAAACAACGATCGTATAAGGTATAATTCTACCATGAGAAAACTATAACGTAAACCCCTCAATTACAATCTTATATTTCCCGACATTTTATGATAATGCAATTTTAGTATGACTACACAATATCATCGCATCAATACGGCTTTCTGATGGGAGAAACAATAGCTACTTGACCCATAAGGAAACGAGGACAATATAAGTTTCCGTCTCGGTCTTATCTCTTGACTTCAATACTACATACTTCAAAGATATAAAGATTGGTTAGATAAATACCATCTAGGCGTATGGTAAGAACGCGAAGCATAAATGTCGTGACACCTACATAAAAAACGTGAATTATAAATGCCATGACTTCTACATAAAAAACTAAAGAATAAATGCCGTGATACCTAGATAAAAATGCCGTGACTCCTATATAAAAAAACAGAAAATAAATGCCATGCCACCTACACAAACAACTGTAGCATAAATGCGGTGACAGCTACAAAAAATCCAGTAGGATACCGAGACCAGCAAATGAAGCCTGTAACACATTCCCGCAACTATGACGCATTTAAGAGCAACATTATGATGTGTCTTAATAGTTACTATCGATTACTAATATTATTCTTATCATTATTATTAATAGTAGGTATTTAATGAACGAAGATTATTTCCTTGTTGCACACAATACAAGCGCGTGCAAGCGCGTTTGGCCTACCCGTATAAGAAGGTGTTGTTGATTATTGAATAGCCTAATATAAATTTATACGTTATTGCTAAGACAAATGAAGATATACCGTGCTTGAAATGAAAGCAGGGAAGATTATCCCTGTCATAATTTATTGCTGTTGTTGTTGTTGCTGCTGTAAGAATAACAAATATTGTAATAATATTGGCCAGTAAAAGCGTTCATCAAAAACGTGCATTGTTTTCCTAATTTGGAGTGCTGTTTTTCTCTTGTTTAGGGCGACCCATTCCCAGGGCAAAGAGTGCATCGACTTTTCAACATCTTACGCGTCATATGAACAAGCTATAGTGCATTTGAGTTCTATAGTGACCAAATAAAAATTAATGAATCAATCACAATTATAAATAGATGGCACGAATTTATATAATTCAATATTAGAGATGTAGTATGCAACAGAGCGTTATGAAAATTTCAGTTATTGATGCTGATTATTTATCGCAAGAAAAGAAAACGGAGTAGTATGTACCTAATCAGAAAAGCTGAATGGCCATACCATGTACATGAATAGAGATGCAAACAAAAAATAAATGAAAGCAAGCCTAATGGTGTTCTCAGCGTTTCGAACTCGTATAGAAAACGATTAAACGATTCACGCAACTACGGTACCCATGATGGTGGTTTTACGACGCTCTAGGTCTAGTAAAAATAAACCAATGCTGTACCAATTGTTCCCAACACGTACATGGGCAACCCAATAAGTCACTGTAAGCATTGGATATTAAGCACATTGTCACTCTGTTTCCCTTATATTTTTATCACCCCGATACTCACGGATCGTTGTCGGGTAGTAACTATTAGTGGAAGGTCATCGCCACACGAATATGGCATAAGTTGAAGTTCTTGACGGCATCAGCACAGACATCTTCAATGATGCTATCGGTGAGAATGTCTTCTTTAAAAATCAGCACAAAAATAATAGCTTTCCAATGACGATTTCTCGAGTTCTAGAACAGCAATCATTAACGGGCATCTGGATATAGTCATCAAAGGCTTCCCCCCCTTAGACATGGCCTTAGCGACCATTCATTGCACCACTAAAGAGACAGCGACGATGTCAGGGCATACGTAACAGATGAACAGTGATCCTTTGCGATACGCTTGGTGAACACATATTTTTTACCACTTTAAACCAGCAATATTTTCAAGTATTCATTCCAGAATGTAGTAAGATCTTGAATGGACGTGCCTGTGTTTTTTACAGCGTACGGTTGTCTTCCGGTGATGACTTTAAATATAACAAAAACGGGTTTTCTTTAATCTCAATTGCCAGTATTGTTAATTTCATGTTATGACGTCTGAATCAAACAGTTTGCGTTCACTTTCAAGCCTCTCATAATTGTTTCGATGTATTTCTTCATGCAGTATCACAAGGTTGAACGGAATGGATTTTCCATGTCTCAAGCCTTTGGCTCAAGACAAAATTGAATATAAAAATCTCATAAACGGAGCAGCACAGAAAGCAGTTGATGCAGCGCTGCGTTTATTGTCCAGTTACTTGAAATTTTCAAAGGGTCACCTCATCTAAAAACACACGAGGAAGCACTGCTTGTTATCAATATCTAGTGTCCTTGTGCTGTGAAATGATTCTAAGTCAGACCTATAATTCACTACGGAAAACTTTTTTAAATGAGCTATTTGCACGCGTGTTCTTTCTTCTTTCGATTCCTTTATTTTTGTGATAGGATATAATTTGAATGAATTCGATTTAAGAAAATTCCAATTCTAGAATTGAAGTTTGCAGTTACTATGTAGTGCTCGGGTATCCATCCACTTTACAGAAGGTGACAGGGGCCACACTGACTGAATAACCAACCAAGCGAGAAAATGTGTATTATTATACCATCAGGGAAGCCCAGAGACGCACATGCAGCACAGTATTTACAGCCATCCTACATCACCGAAACCCAGAAGACGATGAATTGCACCTTAAATGGAAGGCCCAACACTGAAGAAGAGGCACATCAACTTCTGAAGCTCCGACTGCAAGCAAGATCTTCTGCAGCTGAGACACCGGTAGTCCTATAGCAGCGCTTAAAGATGTCAAAGAGGTTAACGAAGCTGGGTCAAGAGTTTCAGGGGTAAACATATTTGGCCCCACTGTAGAAGTCAATGAACTTAGTGATGAAACTGGACGAACGAATAAATCGGGGTTTGTTACGCGAGTCTGAGATTCGAGAATATTGTAGCTACTTGGCATCAGAACGTCCTCCTCAGAAATAGAAGGGTACAGTTTGTTCACAAGTTTGCCTTGCAAATCCAATTTCGCTTTTGAAATATCCGGCTTTAGAGCACTACTGGACTGTGCTGTCAGAGGAGACGGTGAGGAAGCGACTGTGGATGTCTTCCTTGGACTCTCTGTCGCCGAGCTGTTGTAACCAGAACTGTGACTACTTTCCGGAGCACGATCTAAATCTGAAGGATGAAACCCAATAAAGACATTCGTGTTCGACTTCGAGCTAACCTGAGATGCGTCTTCTGATGAAATCGAGACTGGAGCGTTTGAGTTCAGGTTATGCCTCTCATAAACTCTCTGTGCATCTAAAGATGAGATGTCATCTCCCAACGCAGAACTATCGTACAAACTCGGATACAGGCCAACAGCTTCGTAGCGATCGCAGTGTTTGTCTCGCCTTTGAGAACTAGAATCACTTTGTTTCTTTGGACGTGAACTGGACAGAAATTTTGGCCACTGCGGAGGAGAAAGCGAAAACCCAAAGGAATTCTTCGGCTTGGGAGACGCAGGAGGGTCAGTAGCGGCAGAAGTTGCAGTACTCGTTGAGAGTGCAGCATTGGCCACGCGTGTCCGCTGCTGCGCGAGTAAACTGTCCCACAACTTGGCCTGTCAATAAAAATAATCTAAGAATAATCAAGGCATGCTGTAATCTTCTGCAACTGAGACTCTAATTGTCATTCGGGAAACCAGTTCAATAGGAAAAATAAAGGCACAAGGAGAAAGAAATAACAGAGGAAACAAGAACAGGAATAAAAACTAACAAGAAAGTGCGTTAAGGTATGCATCATAATGAGCAATTACCAGAATTTAATGGGAATTGGATTATTCGAGAACACGGTTACAAAAACCCGTTCATACACACTTATGGTACAAGAAGCTTTCTCGTTAACCTTTCATTACCCAGCGTCCTTTATGAAGGATATTACAAAATCACTAACATTGTTCTTATATTCAATACGTTTCGATGAAAAATTCACATTTACCGGGTTTCCTGAACAATAATTTAAGAGAAATTATGGCAATACTTCGTTTAAGAGTCTAAAAATTTCGTCGTTACAGCGCTCGTCTGCCTCCTTCTTTTGTGCTTGAGGTTGTTAACTTGTGCTTGCTCACGCATATAGACCCCACAAACGGTGTAGAACATCGCAATTTATTGAATATAAATTACTTTAGCCTCCCTTACCACAAAAAAGATGTCAAAAGAGAGGAAGGATGAAGGCATCATTTAGTATGGAATTAAGGGAACGTGGGATCTATGCACAGGGGACGTTCTCGCAAAGGATCTCATGCACATAGAAACAGTAAGTCAAGTACGAAGGTTATAAAACAAGGTGAAAGGAAGTCAGAGAATGCTGAAAAACAGGACAGCAGTGAACCAAAAAAAGAAGGTCCTTAACAAAAAAAGAACGTTTTATTTCAACAAAAAAACGGCTTACCTAATTTTCAGCTCAGGACCTCACATTTTTCTACCTCGGAGCGCTAATTCCCATAGCGAAATATCTCAATTAAAGATGAGCATTCCTGAATAAATGCTCGAGTGGTGTTGAGCTTGTTGTTATAAAAAATGTTGTCGATACATAAGCTTATAGACCTAATTGGCAGTGAAATACACAATCGTTCATAAGAGGCAAAATATTAAATTTCAGATCAATTTAGGTCAAAACTTCCATCGTTGACGTCAAAAATTTCTGAGACCAATAGAGACAAAATATCTTTAAATTTGAAAGCACACCCTGAAAACAGATAAGGCTATGAAAAAAAGAGAAATACTTCTTTTTACACCACGCCAGGCACAGTTTTGCTCTTTATTTCAAATGCGCAGCTACATAATATAGTATTCTCCGACTCTTCATCACAGCCTAGATCGTGATAATGGCAACCTACTTTGGTATTTTCCTCAAAGCTCAGGAAAATTAACCTAGCAAGGGAACATTATTGTTAAAAAAAAGATGAACCGTTTTCAGTTCAGTTTCTTGTTAAGCTCAGCTATTATCATTATTATCCTCATTTCCAGGCGCATCCGGTCAGACATTGAAGGATGAACTTAACCATTAAAATCGTTGTCTGAAAGGAGTTTCACACTGTGGGAACCGGATCTCATGACCACGGAAACAGTTACAACACACACACACAACACACATCGCGCCACAACACACACAAACACGCACCACACCACGGTACGCACCTTACTGCACCAGCTGAGGAGGGCGTGGTGCACGGTGAGGCGCAGCGTGTCGTCCCTGAGGGCGGAGTTGTTGCAGGCGGAGACGACGGTGCGCACCAGCGCGCACCAGTCGCGGTGCAGCGCCTCTGACGCGAACGCCACGGCGGACGCTGCGTGGTACGGCCGGCCCGACACGTCCTCAAGCTGCTCAGGGGCGTGTGTTGGGTGTGTAAATGTATTGCAATACATATACACGTCTTCTAGCTAAATGTATTAATGTATTGCAATACGTGTACACGTCTTATAGCAGTCAATTGGATGTGTTAAACGTATTAATGTATTACAATAAATAGATGAAAGAATATTATGAAGTTTTTGCTCAGAATATTATGCAGTAATGCACCCAATGCATTCTAGTAATATTATGTAAGGGAATAGCGGTCAGGTCCACCTCTAAGTGGCAAACAAACGCACAATAGCGTGATAGTCAAACGCCTGAGAAGTAATTCAATGGAAAAATACGCACCCGAAACTTGCATCGTTTGATAAATTGTCGAGACTTCGAAGCCGGTTCGTTGAGGTCAGTCGACGTTCGATCGGTGGGGCAACTGAAGTCAGATGTGTCGAAAGTTTTGCTTTGGAAGTTCGGAATCTGAATTCCGGAAGAATCCTTCGGCAGTGACGCATAAGACGCGTTTCTACACATGGAGATGTTCGATTCATTAACATTTTTTAGGCTGAGAGCTTGCGGTGCCGTGACAACGAGGACCAAAGTGTCTATTTCCAACGCGTCGTAGGCTTCGATGGACGGAGAGCTCGGGAGCCGATAATAATTCACAGACGATGGAACGAAAGTGGAGCTCGTCCCCTCATAAATTTTAGCGAACTGACTAGATTTTTGAACAAATTTCCTTTCATTATCAGGAAATGTGTTGTTTATGTTATCATTAATTGCTTCCTTGCATTGATTAGAGTGGTTGACATTTTTCAACTGATCAGAGCAGGCTGTCATTTTAGTCGTAACTGACACAAGACTGTGCAAGAAACGCGGCAGGACGCATCTAAAAGCTTGCAGCAGAGACGCAGCAGGAGCAGCAGATGCATCTTGAGCACAGAGGATCATAAGAGGGAACCCGAGTAGCAAGTGCTGCAGTAAGATGCCAAACTGGTCTCCGCCGAGCAGCTCCCGTAAATCACGTAGAGTTAACACCTCACTTCCAGACAGAGAATTTATATCTACATCGTTTCCACTCATCTGGTCATGAGGAGATTTGTCTGTAGATGGTAGTCTCCTACTGACAGGGTCATCAACTTGAAGAGAATTATTTTTTGGGTCATCTGAAACGGATTTCAAATTTTGGGAAAATTTATCAGATGTCAAGGAAGTTCTAGAAGGTGGCAACGAATTTTCATTTTCAGAAGTGACTGTAATTTCACAGGGGCTGTCTACCTTCACATCCAAAGAGCTCTGAAGTGGAGCATTGATCGATACAGGTTTTGTGGCAGCAATTACTTTTTCTTGAGAGGAGCCTCCAATTTCTACACGGCGCTCCGCGCCGTTATTCCTATTGTCGTTTCTTTCACCTCCAACAAGCTTTTCTGCTCTTGAACACACATCTTTCTCAACGTCACCAACTTCGTCACCTTTATTTAGACAGAAAAATTCAATGCCACCGATAACTTTACGAGCAATTTTCAAATCAGAGTCACCAGCATGTCTCGCTACATCAACGGCGATATCCACGGGATAGGGGACACCCAAATCTGTCCCATCACGAACTTTGCCATCTTTCTTCAACAAGCAAAATTCACTGCCACCATCATCACCCCCGATAATTTCACGCTCAATTTTCGCCTCGGAGTCATCAGCATGTCTCGCTACATCAACGACGAAATCCACGGGATTGGCGGCGACTAAACCTGCCTCATCACGAGCGAGGTGGCCGCCATTGCCTGGAGTAGGTCCAGCAGGACTGAAGAGGTCACACGCAGGAGCCATCACCTCAACCAGCCGAGCTCCAGCGGCCGCCATGAGCCACACGTTAGCCGTGTGCAAGCGCGCCCAAATGAGAGGCGAGTCCACCAGTTCCGACAGACCGCGAACTGACGCTGGAACAGTGAAGTTAGGAGGAATATTGGCCCTCTGTTGAACGAGTGAAATTTGGCTCAAGAGGAGCAGGAAGTCTACTCTAGTCTCACAAGCAAAGATACTTTATCGCTCAATTGAATTTGTTGAAATAGAAATGAAAGTAGAGAAACGACTAGAAAGAATGACTTAGGGTCCTTATAAAAAGACTGAAAATAACAGCAGCAGCTAACACATACTGCAGCACTATTAAAAACTAAAGAGTCTACTCCCAAGCAATTTTTGAATAGACAAAATCCCGCACGAATGAAAGGGGCAATAAAATATCACAACAGCAATGTCCAGGGAACGGCATATAATGCTGACCTTTTTGCCGGTGGGGCAGCTCAGTCTGCACTCGCCTGAGACTTCCTCCTTCCTTGTTGAACACCTGAAGACCAGTGGTGGTAATTGTTACGTAAGTTGGCTACCATATACGTGGCTCGGACTATATTGCGCTGAAAATCTCACATATTCAAGCGCAAGTTCAGCTACACCACTATGAATTATGGTACGTAGTTTTTGCTAGAGCAATTATTATATTATTGAAACAAATACGGAAGGAGCAGTCACAGTAGTGGTTTCATTGTTCATATGTGATAACGAACTAACGTGTGATAGTCACTCAGTGCCATGCAGGCAACGTATAGTGTTAAGTGAAGCGAGACCCTTCATTGTTGAGCAATTAACACCTCGTATTCAGTCTCACCAACCTGGTAATTTGATTTTAAATTCTAAAACCGTAATCTCGACGTGAGCATGCCCCTGCACCTCATTATGCATTAATACCCACCTCCATCAGTACGTCCTCCTGTGCTGAAGACATTATTGGTACCCACAATTCATTCTACACATGCACGCTGCTTTTTCGCCTGCGTCGCACTTCGTTCAGATACTGACTACTACGAGGAATTGAAAAGTAGACTAACGCAAGCAGAAGGAAGTAATAGCAATGGCCAGCTACTGGCAATCTTTCAGCATAAACTCAACACTTCGGTGATGAGCAAGTACCTTACAAATAAGATACATTGTAGCCGTAAAGGTTTAATTTTATGCCACAAAGGAAAGTGATTTGCTATCCTTGCTACAGTAAAGTGCCTCAAATGATGTGACGAGATTGAGCTTCCTTTTTGAACGTTCAGTGTTCATACGCAATAATGTTTGCCTTGATCACATTCAAAATGGATGGAAAATCATCCATTTCAAAACTGAATAAATCAAGTCATTAGTAAATCTGTGAGCTACAAATCTCCAGTAATCTAAAATGCAAGGACCGCCTGGAATTCTAACGATATGAAGAGAAAAATTCTATTTACACGATTTATTAAGCATTATCGTGTTACCAACCATTGAAACGATGCCACTGGAAGTTCTTCATCCAATAATAATGTCAACATAGCATGAAAAAGCAACATGCGACTGCTCAAATATTATTCATAAGACACAAAAATTCTCAAATCATAGGACCACACTTGCGTGAAACAACCGCTGTATTGAGTTACGCCATTACAATGAATACAATTGCGTGAAAACTGAAATGACTACAAGTATATACGCAGATTTGATTAGATTGTTAGTTAGTTAAAGCCTCCCTATCCGTAACAAAGGTGATCCAAAGAGAGGAAGGAAGAAGACACCATTTAGTATGGAGTTAAGGGAACGTGGAAATCTATGCAGAAAGGGCATAGAAACAGTAAGACAAGAAAGAAGTTCATGAAACAAGATCAAAGTTGGAGAAGAAAGTAGTAGGTGCTGAAAAAACCGGACAGCAGTGAACCTAAAAAAGTTAGCTCTTAACATGACAAAAGCATTTTATTTCAACAAAAAGAAGGTCTACCTAATTCTCAGCTCGGGCCCTCCCATTGTCCCCTGGGAACTGTGAACGCAATGCTTTCCCTTTTACTTCAACTCTGTTGCCTGTGCGTGATCCATACTAATTACTGCAGTGCACGCACCTGCAGAGCTCTCTCCTGCAGCTGCTGCACCACCTGCTGCAGGTGGTGCACGAGGAACGTCCAGGCTGACAGGAGGTACGCACGCTCCTTCACCAGCACCACCACGCTGAACCTGGCCACATAAACGAGCTCATCTCAACCTGGAGCTTATGACAACAAGGAGCTCATGTGAAGCTGGAGCTAATCACAACGTGGAGTTATTATAACCTAGAGCTAATCACAACGTTGAGCTAATTATAACCTAGAGCTAATCACAATTCATCACAACTTATGGCAACCTGGAGCTCGTGTGAAGCTGGAGCTAATCACAACGTGGAATTATTAAAACCTAGAGCTAATCACAACGTTGAGCTAATTATAACCTGGAGCTAATCACAATTCATCACAACTTATGGCAACCTGGAGCTCATGACAAGTGATGCGATGCTATATTGGGCAATGTCAAACCGAAACATACGTGGCTTTGAGGCACATTCCTCTTTAAAATTCTTTGGGACTTGTCAGTGTGTATTACGCTTGTGAAGTTCTCCACTAGTTGACGCAAAAGCTGTACACGTTACACGAGTTCATTTTCTCATACGTTAGTCGATCGGAATAATAAAACTAGTTAACCTCTTATAGATATAATTTGTGGAATAGGAAATCACTGCACCTAAAATATTGAAAGATCATGGGGAAAAACTACGAGAACCCAACAATAAACACAAATAGGGAATTGCAATTCAAACAGTGTAAACATGATATTATGAAATTATTCACGAAAAATTATATATTGTAGGGCAAACACGAAAGTGCAGAGTTGTAAGTTAGGAGGTCTAAGCAAACATCAAACATCGCCACAACTTGGAAAAGTAATATTTGAAAGCAAATCTTGGTAATTATATTTGTGTGTAGTTAAAAACTTCATGAGTCAATTAAATAAGCCAGAAACAATAAGAAACTACATATATACAACAGTTAACTTGGAATATACGAGAGCTGACTACAAATATACAAGAGCCAACTACAAATATATAACAGCTGACTGCAAATATACATGAGCTGAAAATCATCATCTAACAACTGACAACCAATACCCACGAGCTGACAAGCGCTGCACTTAAGCTGCCAACCAACACAGGAACTAACCATCGCTTGAGGCCCCTGGCCTGCAGGTCCCGAAGGCTGAAGATGTAGGAGAGCGCGTGGCCCCTGACGTCGTCACCGAAGTACACGCAGCCTTCCCCGCCCGGGCATACCTGCTCTGCGGACACGACTGTCTTGTTTACGTGCACCTTTACATGTTCCTTGCGTATTGGGCCACATGTGTACCGATCGGTGAATTGCACATTCACGTACTAGCATATATAAATGAAATTTAATGTCCTGCAACATTTCAAAGAAACAACTGTTATCATACCAGGTGAAATGTATCATGCAATTATGGTATTTTTCACATTTCTTAGCAAGGATATAAATATATTCGAGCAGGACAGTCGATTCTCTAATTCTGCTACTTACAACCTAACCAAACCAATCATTTACAATCGTGGGTACGCAGTGAACGTGTTAATTTTTCAGATTATTATGTAAATGAAATGCAGACATAATTGTCATGTTCATGTGCGCTTTAATTGTTCGTATTCTTTCCTAAGTAAAATTTACAATTGTTGCAACTATATAAATGACAGCATATATAAATGACATTTAATGTCCCGCAACATTTCAAAGAAACAACTGGATTAAATTTTTTTTCAAAGAAACAACTGGATCTAAATTGCGTCTAAACAACTGTCCCGCAACAATTGCAATTTAGACTGGATTAATCACGGTGGTTTTCATTTAGTACGGTGCCCATAGAGTCAACTTTGAAAAACCAATGTAAAACTTGACCCTTAATCTAACACTTCATTTCTGTTATCTTTTACAAGATCGTTCACTTCGTGTGATTCAAATCTGCGAATTTACAGAGCATAACATTGCGCAGGAAGAAGTGCTACTCAATTCCTAAACAATTGAGACCTTAACTCTAAATCCAGACTTCACTTGGTGACTGTGGCAGACGACTGTTACTGGCATCTGGCAGCCATGAGGTTCCCCATATTAGCATACGACCGACTTGTGTTTAAATTCTCACCTGTAAATATACCTACTCAAGCAGAGTGAAGTCAACTAACAGTGAAAAACTATGAATGAAAAGTAAAGAGCCATAAGTTGAAAGTAAAAATCCGCGAGTTGAAAGTAAAAATCCGCGAGTTGAAAGTGAAAATCCGCGAGTTGAAAGTGAAAATACGCAAGTTGAAAGTAAAAATCCACGAGTTGAAAGTAAAGATCCATGCAATGGAAGTGAAATCTAGGAGTTGAAAGTAAAGAACCATAATTTGAGGATAAAGAAGCATGAGTTAAGAGTAAAAATCCACGAGTTGCGAGTACAGAAGCAAGCATCAAGAGCAAACAAAGAAGACACACTCGCCTCACAGCTGAGGGAGCGCACACAGGCCCTGTGGAGGAGCGAGGCCACACCGGCGCTGAGGGGCACACGAGAGCTCACGTAGCACACGCTGCTGCTCTCCGTCACCAGGCACCCCTGCACACAGCAGCAGTCAAGTTAGCACATCACTCCAGACTCTCGCTTGTGCTTTAGATTAGATGTTAGTTTAAGTCTTCCTAACCTCAACAAAGGCATTCCAAAGAGAAGAAGGGACCATTTAGTATGGACTCTAAGGGAACACAGAATCTATTCATTAGGTGCATAAAAACAGAAAGATGAGAAAGAAGTTAGTGGTAGCTGTATCCCCTGAGGAGTTACTTGCACTTTAATACTAAAGCAAAACATGGAGCATGAACTAGGATATTTCATACAATTTTAGATGCTTCTGTCTAAGCCTTATGAGGCTTTTTCAGGAATAGAAAATAACTTACGCTTGGACATTCTACACAACTCTGGGTACTTTTGTCTAAATATTATAATACACATGTTGGACTACCAACACACCTTGCAGTGGAGGCTGGGTTTTATTTTTTATTCAACTACAGATACTTTTGTCAAAATCATATAAGGTTAATACTGAAAGTATGACAACACTCTATAAACTGAAATATTTCATTAAACTTTGAAAACATCTATAAAAATTATTTTTCTTATAGTAATGAAATTCTCACACCAAACCACAAATGAGGATTTTGTAATCTGATCTTGAAGCAAATGTGCACAATTAAAAATATTTTAGAGCTTATTTATAGAGAAATCTGCTCCCAACCATGCTATCACTGATAAGTTGAAAATTATATAATCAGGAAAATATTTTCACCCATATTTAATTTACTGCTCCTACTTTATTCATTCAAATTATAAATTCAATGAAATATTGTCGTAATGACAATTGGAATAGTTTTTCAAATGCTGCCAGAGTAAAAATGCATATTTTAGTACCTTTTAAATTCAAAATTGGAAAACTGCATGATTAAACAATTAATATTTTGCCACAAATGTTCCTAATAAAAAAAATATTCACCAAATTCATTTCATTATTAAATGAATAAGTCAATAACTTAAAGCCCAGTGTTTTCACTCACAACTGCTAGTAACAAAGTTTTCAGAAAACAGAGGATTTTTTTAACATCAATAGCACAAACACCAGCACACCCACCTCTATCTAATACATTGTGTATCAGATACGGCAGCTCATGTTGCAATTGTCAGACCCTGCTGTTAAAAAAGCTGCTCTAAAAAAGGCTCATTCTTGATTCCATTTTCCATTCAACTGAATTCTACACTCAAGCCAACATCCAGGTGCACCAGCACACATGTTGGCTATGTGCTCAATTTAATGACAGAAGAATCTCACAAATTAGCGTACCCGCGCCAGGAATAAATAGTCTAGTCCAATTTAAGGTTCACATTGGCCAATTTTAGGTCTATGCACACTGACTGGCAATCTAGCCTCACAAACAATGATTCCTTTACTACTTCATAATTGGAGTAGAAAGCCTCTCACAAACAAACAGCCCAATAAATTGTATGCTATTGAAAATACTCATTTAGCAGGCAGGAGCAACTAGTCAAAAGGATAAATATTTTCTATGGTAAAACTTTACATAATGGAGCAAAATTAGGATCCCAAAAGTATTTTATAAATGACTTGAAAGAAAGAATGTTGCTTTAAAAAACTAGAACCTGTGGTTTCTCCATATAGTTTAACACTCTAGCAAAAACAACACCTACTGCTAAGTTCGGCTGCATTGTAGTGTAACTACAAGAACTAAGATCAAGTAAGATGTAATTTTAACCAGTAATCCAAAAAAAATTGGAGCATAATTTCTAAACAACTACTAAAATAATACTCAAATGCTACTTGAATTTACATCATAAATACCTTCAGCTTACTTTTTCCATAGAAAATGCTCTGCAAGCAGCACACTCGTCAGAATTCACAGAACTGCACTCACGAGCCAGCTGCAGCTGAAAAAAATTTTTGGTTGAATACATGAAGTAAAATTTATACAAAGAGATAAGAACAAATATTTTGCTACTCACAGTATATTTACAAAGCATTTAAGAGGCCTATCAACAATAATTCAAATACAGTTTGGCACAAGTTATGACAGATTCTAGACATACTATGTAGCAGCTTGGAAAAGCTGGCAGGAATGCTTTTGAGAATCCTAATCTCTTCAGAAAGGAAACAAATATTTACAATAAGTAACCATCAATCTAATGAGTACCATCAAACTTATCCAATGCAATAAAATTACCAAATTATAACAGATATTATACAAAATTGCATACAAGTCTCATATTGAAATTTTTCTGAGCATTTATAAATGCTACTATGCATACCTATTTATGAATTCAAGAAGTTTTTTATGACCAAGAATTAAATGATAAAAGCTTGCTTTTTCTCCTAAGAGAAAATTATTTGATCTCGACTTATGTTAGGAAATGCAAAATGATGCAAAAAATAATTTAATCTATACTATAATAAGAGTCGCGTCCGTCTGTCTGTCTGTCCAAAGCCAGCCGAAAGTGTGTGATGAGCGTATCTGTGATACAAGCTCGGCCACATTAACTCTTGAGAGATTGAATTTTTAATTTCTTACGCCCTTTACTTCATTTTACATTCTTTCTTATTTCAAATAAAGTGGGTTGGACTAGTATCTATAAAATTTTTCATACAATTGGAACTTATACATCCATATAATTGACCTAATGCATGAAAAAAACTTTCCATATTTTCAGCTAATAATTATTCATGATGGTTTAAGCTTATAGGAAAACAATGCCTATTAGATTGAATATAAAATATATGAATTTCTTTGTTATTTCATAGGTTTGGCATATAAAAATATACATACACAGCTAATAACCAACCTGCTCAACAGATGGCAGCTGCTGATGAGCCTGCGTGCAGAACACCACACTAGGGCCGTGCTGCTCACAGAAGTGACACACTGACACTAACCCGTCCATTGTGCCAGGCTACTGTCAACCAGCACAGAGCAACACACTGAGCCAATACTGCAAATTAAGAACTGATTAGTTATTAAAGCTAAGATTGTACCTCAGCAGACAGAAACACATACTTGGTTTTTGAATACAACTAACATTACAATATAATGTTAAGATGAGGAGGAGACACTTAATGATAATTTTTTTTCAAATTTGATGATCAAACATTACAACAGAGTGAATTTAGTTCTCCTATCAAGATCTAGTTCAAGGAAAAGAATTTACTCCTACATGTTGCTCAAAATTTGTATTGAGTTTAGGCATAATAAATATACCTCTTATTCTTTCCAGGTTGATTTTTAATTCAAAACAACTTTGTCTTTTCCTCTGTAGAAGCAAGAACAGATTTTGTTTTAATGCAAAAAACATATATTTATGAAGTAGCTCATTGGTCAGTTTTTCAAAGAATAAATACTTTAATAGAATGTAAATGAATAGTCCTGGAGAAAGAAACTCAAAGAAGAATATGAGGCTGCTCATTTATGGCTGGACACCACAATAATTTCAACTCCACTCTTTTTTTTTCTTTGGAAAACATGTCTAAATATATTTTAAATATCAGAGATATATCTTAAAACTTATTTCTTCTTGATAAAATATATCTAAACAATAATATTAAATATTATATGTTGAAATAACAGATTATAAATCCAATAATTATTTCATTATTTTTTCCAATTTTTAAATAAAATTCTACTATGGCAGGTAATATTTTTTCTGAAAATGTTTGATATGTTTATACGATTGCTATGGTTTTCTAAGTTTTAAATGGAAAAATTGAGAATCAACTTTACCGCAGGAATATATATAGTTCTATCCTTTGTAAAGAATGTGAAAAATATATTTGAAAAAATTTCATCTTTTATATCAGAATCCATTTCGAACAACTAATTTCATCAATGAAATGCTGTGAATTTAAATCAGTACATAAATGAGCAATATACCTAGTGATACAAATATGTAGCACTTAGTTAGTAGTTATATGAAGATAAAAGCAAACTCATATGAAGGTAAAATATACAAAATAATAAAATTAGAATATATATATATATATATATAACAAATATATCTCCTAACTCTGTAAGCAACCTTCAGCTAGATTTAAATATAGTAAAGACAGCATAAGTTATGCTTTATAATGATTAGCAGGAAAGCTAAGAATACATGAAATTTGCATCTCACAATCAAAAACATAAAATTAATCATTTACAAAACTTCACAGTCTCAACATGATTGAAAATAGAATGCCAATAAATATTAGCCACATTGTTTAATTTTTAAAATACATGTTTTTTTTTTTTTAAATCTTTCTTGATTGAGATAGTTTTCAACTACCAAGAAACTCTGAGAAATAGTAATCACTGAAACACCTGCACAATTACATCATTTTTTCATGATTCAACTCAAATCAGTCTAACTAAATTAAGAATAAATTTTCATATACTTCCACTTGATAGGCTATTGTATTACAAATTTGCTGAATGTTCAACAACTTTTGAGCTGCAATTAAAGCACTATAGAAATTTTAAAAATAATACACATTTTAATTATTAAAAAGAACTTCAACATTGATTGATTACAAAGTTTTAGCCGCCCTTTACCATAACATAGATGTTCAAAGAGAGGAAGAATGAAGGCAATATTTAGTATGGAGCTAAGGGAATGCAGAATCTATGCACGAGGTGCATAAAAACAGCAAGCTAAGAAAGAAGTTCATGAAACAATTTAAAATTAAAGAAGAAAGTAGTTGGTATAGAAAAACAGGACAGTAGTGAATAAAAAAAAAGTTGGTCCGAAATAAAACAAAAACCTATTCTATTTCAACAAAAAGAAGGCTTACCTAACTTTTAGCTCAAGACCTTGCATAATTTCCCAGGGAGCGCTAATTTCCATAGATACAATAGTTGTATCCTACTGAGGGGTATATGAGTATTGAATTAATCAATTTCTACATACATATAGGCAATGGCACTAAGGTACCTAAAGCCCAGCCTGCCAACTATGGCACAAAGTGAATTTGAGGTACTAAACCTACTTGGTTTGGGCCGGGTATTGTATATACACAGCAGCAAAAACATTCTAAAAAAAGCAAACTGTATCAATTCTGCGATTTCGGCAATAACAAAAAACATCTCTGTAAACATGTTAAAAACTACATTACATACAGAGTAGGAAAGTGATTATATTACTTTAATTTCCATCCTAATTTCACAACTTTAAAAACACGGAGCAGTTACGTTTCTGGCAAAGCATGAAATAAAGGCATGCTTCAATTTAAACATAATTTTTGAAAACGTCCAATTCTTCAGCCTTCGCACTGGTGCCATTGGGGTTCCGCTAGTATTTGAACTTACAGCTTGAATTACACCGATTAATTACACTTCTTCTTCTTGATCGGGGTGAGGCCTTGTTGAGGCCTGTTAACTTAAAGTCTCAGATCTTCACTGCTGGATTAATTACACTGCCAATCTTTGTTTACATAAAACAGCTGGTTTTCAAGCGATTACTTATATGTCTATAATTTTACCCTAAATTCTCGTTTAAAATTTTCAACATAACAAGATTTTTACTAACGCAAAACAATTATAGATTGAGATCACTTTAAAAATTTTTTTAATTTGAAACTCTAATTCAGAAATATTAGGTACACTATTTTTATAAGCCGCTTTGAAACGAAAATTGGATACATCGTTGAGACTCAGAGGAAATTTTCTTTGGAATACCGATTCAAACATTGAAAAAATACGTAAGTTCTCAGCCCTCTGCTTCATTGTTAGATAATTATAGTTATTAAAATAGAATAAGGCAGAATAGAACGTAAAGTAAAAAATTCGAGCAGAAAAGTGAGAGCAGCTCAATTTTGGGTTCATTCGCACAGCTTGCGGAAGTCTGTCGGGTTTTTTAAGCCGCTGGGTGGTTCAGTGTAAATATTAATTTGAACGGCTAAGAAAAACTCGATCAATTCTCGAAATGTTCTCTGGGAAAATTATGAGAGGGATAATAAAAGCGGTTTAGGACTCAGCTCGTTTTTAGGTGGAGTTTATTTGAAGAGGAAACCAGGACTGACTTGGTTCTTGATCTCGGAGAGCTTGTCTAGGTGGGCAATCCTTGCCGGAGGACCAGGCTGGCGTTGACGAAGGCCGGCACGCGATGGAGTAGGCACGGTGAGTGAGTTTGATTTGGGAAGTTGAATTTGGCAATTTGAGATGATTGAGCGAGAGTCAAGGACGTAGTTCAGGAATAACTAATGACTCCAAAATAAGGTGGGGTGTGAGTGAGCAAGTAAAATCAGGCTCATGTGAGCAGAATCAAGTCGGCACATTAGCAGGGGAAAGTTAAGTGACGTGCTCGTATCAGTAGGAGCAAGTTTAGTCACTGCGTATGTGAGGATAGCAATTAGCAATCAACATAGGCACTCAAGAAACCCCATAAAAAAACCAGGGAGATTCAAAGCTGTGAGGGTGTGTGTATGGCGATGATGTAGAGGGCGAGAATTTGCTGAAACACCGCTAAGTAGGACGCCAGAGTAAGAATGGCTTTTTGAAAGAAGAGACGCGCAACTGCGCAATGTTGCCACCAGAGGGCTTCTCTCTCGAGAAATGTCAAGTTTATTTTTATTATTTCATGCATTTACACAAAAACTTCCATGATGGTGGATTAGAAGTAGAAAATAATTAATAATAAATTAGATTAATATTTTTAATGCTACTAATTAATTTATTTAAGTATGAATAGCGAATTTCTAATTTTTACGCTTATGTAGCGGTATGCTACATTACCCCCCAAGGCGCAGACCAAAAGGTCCACCCGCTGCAATCATCTGTAGCGGGAAGGAGGGCGAACTACACGACCCTGCCGAGTTCGGCAATGGGCGAATGATACTGAGCGGGGAAGTTTCACCAAACGGGTCTGCAAGTTTAGGTCGGCAAGAGTCCTGGGAACAGGAGTTACTGCAGCGGGCTCGTCTGGTCTCTCCAGACTTGTCGCTGTGTCAGTAAGAGGACTAGAGTTAGAGTCTACGACAGGGTTAGAGATAGGGTTTGAATGTACAGGCATATAGAAAGGATTACACTCAAGTTGACTAGGCAATAATGCAGCCAACTGAGGAAGCTGAGATGGTAGATATGATCGAGTCTCAGTGGGAAAGGAAATCTGCGGAGAAGATGATGAGTTATAAGTTACACTATGATCAGAAGTGTATGCGACTTTTAATCGATCAATGCTCACAGGGTCGTGTGAGCCGAAACGTTCGAGGATGAAATATTTTTGCTTGCGTTTAAGTACTTTGAATGGGCCATCATAAGGGCGCGTGAGTGTGGGTTTAATAGCATCATTGCGGACATACACATGTGTGCAGTCTTGTAGGGCAGGATCTAGCTTGTCCTCAGTCTGAGGCATTCGTGGAGCCACATACTTGATCTGGCGCATGCAATCTTTAAGGGAGGTTACGTAAGCGGAGCGGTCAGCGGATGAAAATTTAGGCAAGGGTTTTGGGTCAACAATGTCGCCGGGAAGACGAAGCGTCTTCCCGTACAACATTTCAGCCGCTGTGCACTGCTGATCTTGTCTGTGCAAATTTCTGATGCTAAGTAGTACTACTGGAAGTCTATCAGTCCAATCGTGACTGCAATTAAGGCAGCGCAAGGCAGACTTGAGGTCTCTGTGGACTCTCTCAATAAGTCCATTTGACTGCGGATGATAAGCTGTCGTGGATGTATTGGCGCATCCTAGAGCGGTGCTAAGCTCACTCCAGAATTTGGAGGTAAATTGTGATCCCCGGTCATGTGTGACTTGTAATGGGACTCCAAATCTGGAGATCCATTGTGATAAGAACGCGCGCGCTACAGTCTCAGTTTGTGTATCAGGAAGAGGGACAGCCTCAACCCAACGCGTGAACCTATCGATGATGGTCAACAAATAAGAATAACCGCGCGATAAAGGCAAGGGACCCACTAGGTCTAGGTGGACAGAGTCAAACTTTTGACCTGTGAATGCGCAACTCTGCAGTGCTGCACGATTATGTTTCACCACCTTACTACTCTGACACGCATGGCAATTTTGCACAATTTGCTTGACCTCCTTACGCATCGCTGGCCAGACGTAACGATCAGAAATCAAACGCAATGTACGGTTAATACCAGGGTGACTGAGGGAATGGTAGTGGAGGACAGCTACTCTGCGGAGAGTCGCAGGAAGATACAAACGAGAAGGTCGCTCGGCATCACGATACACGCCGTCAACCAAGGTTAGTTTTGGAAGGGAAGGGTTAGAAGATTTGAGAAGGTCCTGAAGTTCAGGATCCTCCTTTTGAGCATTACAAATGTTGCCGAAGGTGATTTCGCCACTGGTTTGGACAGTATTGATGCGGGACAAGCAATCGGCCACAGTATTGTCGAGACCTTTAATGAAACGGATGTCAGTTGTGAACTGACTTATAAAGGAAAGGTGTCGAGCTTCTCTAGGCGAATGTCTTTCAGAAGGCATTTTTATAGCTGAGGTCAAAGGTTTGTGATCTGTATAGATCACAAACTCCCTTGCCTCTAGAGCATAGCGAAAGTGTCTCACAGATAGGTAGATAGCAAGAAGTTCCCTACCGAACGCGCTATAAGCACGCTCAGTGGGCGACAGCTTTTTGGAAAAGAAAGCAAGAGGAGAGATATTAGTACCTACTTGTTGTTGCAACACAGCACCTACGGCGGTACTGGATGCGTCAACGACGAGGCTGAAATCAGCATTAGCAATAGGGTAGGATAGTTCCGTCGCGGATGCTAATTTGTGTTTTATAGTATCAAAAGCTTGGCGCGCTTCATCTGTCCATTTTACCTCAATAGATTTGCCTTTACGTTTCTTTTCGAGGAGGTCGGACAAGGGCGCTAGAGTTTGAGCACAATTGCGTATGAAACGATGGTAGAAGTTAACAGAACCTAGGAACCTTCTAAGTTCCTTCTGGGTCTGTGGAAGAGGAAAGTTTCTGATCACTTCTACTTTGGAAGGCAAAGGTTTTAGACCTAGGCTAGATATTTCATGACCTAAGTAAATCAGTGATGACTTTCCGAACTCACATTTCTCAGGATTTACGAGGAGTCCATTGTCGGACAATCTTTGAAAAACGACCCTAAGATGGTCTTTGTGCAACTCCGGGGTTGTGGACGCCACAAGGATATCGTCTAAGTAGACAAAAGCGAAAGAGAGATCAGAGAAGATTTCAGCCATGTGTCTCTGGAACGTTTGAGGCGCGTTCCGGAGACCATATGGCATTTTTAGAAATTCAAAGAGACCAAATGGAGTGATGACAGCGGTCTTGGGGATAGCGGACTCATCAAGAGGGATTTGATGAAAGGCGGACTGAAGGTCTATCTTAGAGAAAATTTGAGCTCCCTCTAAATTTGCACTGAAATCGTGAAGGTACGGAATAGGATAGCGATCAGGTAAAGTAACGGCATTCAACCTGCGGAAATCCCCGCACGGTCTGAATTCACCGTTAGCCTTGGGTACCAGCAAAAGAGGACTAGCCCAAGGACTTTTGGAGGTGCGGATGATGCCACACTCCTGCATGCGCGCGAATTCTTTCTTGGCTAACGCCAATCGATCAGGCGGCAGTCGCCTAGCACGGGAAAAAACTGGCGGTCCCGTCGTCTCTATGAAGTGCTTTGTGCACGTTTGCGTGTTATGAGAAACTAAATTAGGGTTTGTTAATGCAGGGAAATTTTTAAGTTCCTGTTCAAACATGCACTCATCTTTGAAAGCAATCGAGAAGGAATGCAAGACATTTTCTTTAGTTATGCTACCAGCGGGAATTGAGATCTGTGTCTCCTCGTCTCTAATACACCTATTTTTGATGTCTACAACAATCCCAAACTTTTCGAGAAAGTCCGCGCCAATGATAGGCTCTTGGACTTCCGCGATGAGGAAGGTAAACAGGAAAGTTCGCCTCAATCCCAGACTGCACTCTAAGGCTCGTTCACCGTAACAAGGTATTGGCGTGCCGTTTGCGGCGCGTAATGTAGCCACTAATGGCTGGTTTTTGACTTTTGCCGTGGCTGGTATAATTGATACGCTAGAGCCAGTGTCGATTAGAAATCGATATTTGGTAACGGGATCGAGGATTGTCAAGAGGCGAGTAGTCTGGGAATGAGGCAACGCAGTACTCGCTACTGTGCGTTGCTGGTGGCGTTTCCCGAAGTCATTTGTTCGGTATAACGCGGGCAAAAGCGTGAGGCGCATTTACGAGCTTGGTCACCAAATTTCTGGTGATACCAGCATAAATTGCTACTGGCATCACGAGAGCGTGACCGAAAACGGGGGTTTTGATTATTTGACCTATCATAAGATCTACCTCTATCAAAGCGTTGAGGAGGAGGAGGATAGTGATAGTTGGAGGGATAGTCATAAGGATAGTTGTAGGCATTTTGGTGACTTTGGAATCTCCCTGGGCCTGGCTGAATGTGAGCCACACTTTGACTCTGACCTATTTGAAAATTTTGGAGAGCTTGCTTTATTTCCGCGATATCCTGCTGCAGCTTATCTATTGTGGCTGAGGATTGGCTAGGCGCCGTATTTGACGGGCTAAAAGTTGTAGCTGCTACATTCAAGGAAGCAACCTGTGGTTCTCGTGGCAAATTGATATTTCTAATCACAGTCTCAGCGGACTCCGCTAATTTTTCTAAAGTTTGCTCGGGCCCCGCTAACGAGAGGAAAGGACGCACATTAGGGGCGAGCTTCGTCATGAAAACTTCCTTCAGAAATCCCTCAGCTACGGCAACACCTGTAGCGAGTTTCCGCAGCTCTTTAACTAGCGAGGTGGGAGAGAAAGAACTAGAGACAGAAGGAATAGCTGAGGCGTCTACCAAACTGCGAAATTTGTCCGCATCGGACATCTGAAGCCTTGCCAAAATTTTGCCTTTCAAGATTCCGTAAGGATTGCGATCTGGAGGGTTTTCTAAGAGCTCATTGGAGTCATTAAGGAGTTTTGTGGGCGCGGCGCTCACAAGCGCGTAGAATTTGTCTATCTCACTACGTATTTTATTATACCTAAATACCGCCTCACACTGCTGGAACCAGGTGTGGGCGTCCTCCGGAATAAAGGGCGGGAGCCTAATGGGATTTGTGTGGGCTCGATCTTCATTATCTGAGTCAGGCATGCTAGCAATCTCTTTTTTGGGGTGCACAATTAATGATATCAGTGCCTAAGGCTTGGGATTACTTGGCAAGTATTTGCGTTAATTCTTTACCTACTCAATCATTCAAATTAAGTGGAAACAGAAGGAAGGAAATATGAAATTGGAAACGAAGAGAAAAAAAATTATTATGCGGTATGCGGCAATTTGCGTAGGCACAAAATTAAGCAGGTGAGAGAAAAATTATTTTTCTACCTACTCAATCAATCAATACGTTGAAGAAAACGGAAAGAGAGAAAATGGGACGAGAATTTTACGGTGGTCAGGAATAAATGCACAGCACGGAAATAGTAGAAAAATATTTTCCTACCTACTGAGGCACAAAAACAAACAAAGACAGGAAACAGCATAAAAGAAAGATAAAAATTTTTAAGCTGCTCAGAGAAAATTCATTAGCATGGTCAAAAATCCACAGGAAATCTCTCAAACCACTACGACATGGGAAAATTTATCACTACAATGATACGCCAACATTATCCTCTCACAATCCCCAGAACACTTCGAGTTTTAGTTCTTTCTTTTATTTTTTTAAAAAATAAGGCCGATGCACCAGTGTCGGGTTTTTTAAGCCGCTGGGTGGTTCAGTGTAAATATTAATTTGAACGGCTAAGAAAAACTCGATCAATTCTCGAAATGTTCTCTGGGAAAATTATGAGAGGGATAATAAAAGCGGTTTAGGACTCAGCTCGTTTTTAGGTGGAGTTTATTTGAAGAGGAAACCAGGACTGTCTTGGTTCTTGATCTCGGAGAGCTTGTCTAGGTGGGCAATCCTTGCCGGAGGACCAGGCTGGCGTTGACGAAGGCCGGCACGCGATGGAGTAGGCACGGTGAGTGAGTTTGATTTGGGAAGTTGAATTTGGCAATTTGAGATGATTGAGCGAGAGTCAAGGACGTAGTTCAGGAATAACTAATGACTCCAAAATAAGGTGGGGTGTGAGTGAGCAAGTAAAATCAGGCTCATGTGAGCAGAATCAAGTCGGCACATTAGCAGGGGAAAGTTAAGTGACGTGCTCGTATCAGTAGGAGCAAGTTTAGTCACTGCGTATGTGAGGATAGCAATTAGCAATCAACATAGGCACTCAAGAAACCCCATAAAAAACCCAGGGAGATTCAAAGCTGTGAGGGTGTGTGTATGGCGATGATGTAGAGGGCGAGAATTTGCTGAAACACCGCTAAGTAGGACGCCAGAGTAAGAATGGCTTTTTGAAAGAAGAGACGCGCAACTGCGCAATGTTGCCACCAGAGGGCTTCTCTCTCGAGAAATGTCAAGTTTATTTTTATTATTTCATGCATTTACACAAAAACTTCCATGATGGTGGATTAGAAGTAGAAAATAATTAATAATAAATTAGATTAATATTTTTAATGCTACTAATTAATTTATTTAAGTATGAATAGCGAATTTCTAATTTTTACGCTTATGTAGCGGTATGCTACACGTCTGCCCCTCGTATCACACTTATATACACTTCCCGTTATGAGAAAATCAGAACTAATAATATGACTGATAGTAGCCGGTGGCTGCCATTACTACACCTTTTATTTTTCGCAGCTCTGTAGAGAGGAATGGAAAAACGCTGGAGGGAAAGTGGCACTCGCAGCCCCTCCGGACAAAACTGTGCATTCGTTTTCGTATAAAAAAAGATTTCTCGTCCCGTTGTGATGTATCATTATTTTTTTGTTGCACCGTCGTTAATATCACAACCAGTGGTGAGCAGCGATAAATTTTGCAATTACGATAAAGCTATAATGTTTTTGCTAAGTCCTATAACAATACAACGATAAATTTCTAAGATACTTCAAAGCGATAAGCAATAAATCAAAAAATACCCTATTTTTTCTACTTATGGTGCTAAAAACTCTTCTTTACGCTTAAATAATCATATATTACTTACTAACTGACCTCTGGCTTACTGCTCAGGGACATGAGGGAGCTCGAGCGGGAGTGTCCACAGATCCCGAACTCCCGGAAAAGTTCCGCTCCTTTTCCCGAGTCACATCACTGCTGCTGGCCTTCAAGCGGAAAAAGTCCTCCACTGTCCCCATGCCTAACATTTTGAAACTCACTAACCACTATTCTCGAAAACTGAAGCGTACCCGTCGCGACAATAATTAATTACGCAATATAAAATCCAAAAACCTAAACGATTTCCCGAAAAGGAGAAGGCAAAACACATAACCTAGCGAAGTTCGTACAAACGGGAGGCACGCTCGAAGCGCACTCAAAACGCAAAAAGTATATATTAATTAGATATTTAGTTGAAGTACATACCAATATACAATGAGAATCAAGTATATACGAGCTATAAGTTGTAACATACGAAGAGGCTTTGGGTCGCTGGTAGTACTATGAAATACAGAGCTGAGATCAGATGCGTCCAGTTGGGGCTATTCAAAGAAACGGTGACAACCATGGTTTTGAGATTAAAATTTTCATAATAAGCCAAAAAAGTTCTCAAAGAAGTCAGGATTTTTCACCGAATAAAAGCAAGATTCCGAAATTTCGTGTAAAAATAGCCTTTCTAGCAACCCTGGTGACGATAGAAGTGCGGGCCGCCAGGCGCCTGGCCGCATGCTTGCCGTGTAACAATGAGCATGTAACCTCCCGCCGTAACGGTTTGACGTCTTCTACTTTATCGCGAGTAATTTGAAAGCGATAAATTTCTTCGTCTTGCGATGAACGATAAACTTTTGGTTCGAGTATTATCGCTTTACTTATCGCAACGTCAACGACTTTTCACAACCATTGCATGTTCCTTGCTCTCATGCTATGCCAGTAACTGACAGTAGGTGAAAAACAACGGTAAATCCTGATATTGCTCAAAGTTATGTACAATCATAAATGAACCTCGTTATCAAACTTTAACCGTGGGATGTTCTCCGAACTGTCGGGACGATTTTTGAACGTTTCACTGCTCCAGTTCGAACAATATTTCCAGGGAGATAATTCTAGATTCCCAATAATTCTAACTAGAAAGAAATTTGGTGCAGAGCATGCCTGGAATATTTCTTCAAAATTTAAGGGATTTATTACTGGCTTCTTGGTTTCCCCTCAGCATCAAAACGCTCTCCTAAGCAGACGCAGTTACGGCCATCAAGGCGTTTGTGGGATTCCACAGGTTAACTCTAACCTCACTTCAGCGGAGACGAGCTCAAGCCGAAAACAAAAATGCTCATGGTCAAGTTACTGGGTTCTATAGTTCGTTCGGTTGTCTCATGTCATCGAAGCCTCGTTCGACGCTTCGATTGAATGACCGATATGGGATCGCTTGATCTCGTAGGATAAAGAATCAAGAGTTCAAGACATTGCTGCTAATGAATACACACAGAGGATTCCGTACTACTTTTGGTACCTTTCATGCTGTTCCTGTCGTTCGTCCAAAAACTCAAGGAATCAATGAGATGCAGTCGACGGATGAGATAAACCAGCAAACTAAGCCCCAGGAAAATGAACAAAATAACATTAGACGTAATATTTATTAGAATAGCCGAAATATGAATGATACCAAACGGCGGAAATATTTGAAATATGTTCCAGGTTCAGTTAAGAATGGCTGACCAACACTGGAAATGAACTACGTCCGTTTCCAGATGCTGCCGACCATCGCAATTATTTGATAGGGCTGAGACGTGGTACGCTGAACCTGGAACTTATACAAACAATACCCTCATATCACCGCTCATGCTACTAAGATTCATCCAATGTTATTACAACGAAAATACTAACAAACTTCCCGCGTAGAATCTGTGTACATACAGATAATCTTTTTACAGTATTAAATAAATCTCAAAGCTTGCATTATCATTGATGGAAGTTACTGCCAACGAATAAACTTACTACTACAGAGTCCTGGTACGAAAAAGATGAATAAACCGAGCTTTTCAATAAATTATAAAAAAGACTTGACATTGCAGTTCTGACGGCAGAGGTTTTGGAGACTGCGTTTACAAGGCAGCAGCACCAGAGATGATCTCGATGAGCTCCCCAGTGATGACAGCTTGACGGGTGCGGTTGAAGGTCAGCGTGAGCTTTTCGATCATCTCACCTGCGAAAGATTAAATCAGAAGTTAGTTCGAGCAGACCTAAGTATAACAAAGGTGTCCCCGAGAGAGGAAGAGGAACCCAAGCCCAAGAATTAATATGGCATTGAGGGAACAAGGAATTCATACACAAGTTACCCCACATCCTGCACACAGTAACAGCAAGTTTGAAACAAAGTATGAAATAAGATAAAGTTGAGGAAAAAAGTAAAAAATGCTAAAAAAAGGCACCAGTAAACAGAAAAAAATCGGAAACAAAGCAAAAAAACTACCCTACTTCGACCAAAGAAAGGCTTACCTAGCCTCCAGCTCGGGACATCACATAATCCTCCTGCCTAATTTCTCTTAGACTATGACATTGCTATTAGGCAGAGACTGCTCTCAAGTCATACTGCTCTCTTACACTTTCTTGAAACGATCTACTGATGCTCATTAAACAAGCACCAAGAGAGAAGGATCAGATTTTGGTATATCAATAATTCACAGGGTAACAGCCAAAAAATCGTCAGGGGTTTCTCAGCAGATTTAGACTAATTATGGTGTTCTGAGTCCGAATATCACATTGATTTTGCTCTGTCAGGTCAACTTTTTCAATATACTTTCTTCCGTATAAGGCATCAGGACTACATGGGCTACTTCTGCCAGGAGGAAGACCTGGTGTACTGCCGAGATGTCGCCGGTCTTCTTGATAAACTCGGCGCTCCTCAATACGATCCGAGAGATTGGCGACTCTTCACTGACGGCTGCTGATCCGCAGAAATTTCGTTTTTCAAGAATAACCGATTTTTTTTAAATTTCTGTATCAAAAAATCCTGACCTGATTGAGCAAAACCAAAGTCGTTTTCAGACTCAGAGCATCAAAATTAGTCTAATTCAGTTGGAAAACCCTGGACGATTTTCAAAACATTTTTTTGGTACCCAGTGTAATGATACAAATTAGATGATAATAGAAAACGGGCAGTTATTAACAAATGTCAGCATTTCTTATTCTCAAATCGCGCCGCAGGTGCCTCAACCTTTTCAATACTTCAAATGCAATTATTACCAGGCAGCAAAGCTCAGTTCCTCCCATTACCATAGCCTGATCCCTACTGAAGCAATGGAAGCTGGAAAATTCATGGGAATATTCGCTTGATTCGATAAAGCATTTGACCGACGAGAAGTCAGCCTAAAATGAAGCTATGAACTGAAGATTTGTAGCAACATCCTTCCGGCGTATATTGTGGTACCACATCGTGCGCCAAATGGATCGAGATCTATTAGAAAAAAATCTCATGAACTGTAAGGAAAAACCCAGCCATGAAGCTGACTACACAACTCACATCCCTTCTACACTAAAATACTTTATTCGCACAAAAGCCATGCACTGACCAGCATTCTTGCTGGCTGAGTCCATAGCTGTCATCCTGGCGCTCTGCTCGCTGCAGGCTCCCTCCTTGAGGGCGTAGAACAGCAGCGACGCCAGCGAGTACTCCATGTAGCTCTGAATGACGTCCGCGTCGAGGGAGTCGTAAACAGACAGCTTCTCGGCACCGGTGATGGCCTCAGCGGTGAACACAGGCAGCTCAGTCGTGTTGTATGACACCACACTCCTAGAGTGTGCACAATGTTTCAAGGTAGGTTAGTTATAGCATGAGGAGAGTGTTCTGGCAACTGATGCTAGAATTTACAACGGGTAACTCAACCCAACTGAAGCGTGCTGTGATACGAGACTCACACAAAGCAGCTCGAGTTAAGCAGAACTTAAGCCCACCAACAACAGCAGAAAAGTCAGAATGCATCCATTAGTTACCAGCACCCGTGTCACATGACGTCATTTTATGTAGTATATTAAAAAACTAATTAAAGCCATCCCTATCCACAACAAAGATGTTCCAAAGAAAGGAGAGGAGTAGCCAACATTAAGCATGAGGTTAAAGGAAATTGAGAATCTACGCACAAGATGTGTCCCCACCACCTGTACATACAAACAGTCAAAGTGAAAAGAGTTTATGGAAAAAATAATTTGAAAAAGTACACTAAACGAGACAGCAGTGAATAGAAAAGATGGTCTGTAACAAAATGAGCAATCTATTATCTTTCAACAAAAGGCATGCCTTCTTAATTTTAACCTTGAGAGTTTACATCTTCCTTTAGAAGTGCTAATTCCCACAAAGAAGATAGTTACATTGCCCAAATACTGATTTAAAATGTGTCAACTAATAACACCTTACCAAGCTGAAAACATTAACCAGCACAAATTGAATATGAGCGTTGCATGAACAAGAGTGTCGTACTTGAATCTGTTGAAGATGATCTTGCCAGACCCGAAATCATAGCCAGAGTTGATGATGGTGGAGGCGATGTGGGCAGCATCTTCGAAAGTGGCAGCCTTGCGTCCCACTTCGTTCACTTGGAACAGGATATTCTCACTGTACACCCTGCACGCACACACTAGCAATTTTAACTGCAACATAACTTGATCTGATTGAAAATGTACATGCTGAACTGTTCTAAAATATAATGAATGTATATCTTTGTTTGGAGTTGCAGCTGATCAAGTCACAACCGGCAGGTCATTGATGATTAGATTAGAGGGTTTTAGTCTCTCTAACTACATCAAAGTCGATCCAAAGAGAAGAAGGAAGTGAGTACCATTTTGTATTGAGTTTAGGACAATGGGGTATCTATGCATGAAGTGTGCTCCAATACAATATCTCCGGCGAGTGGAAAGCGTAAGCTGAAAAAAAAATTGTGGAAGAAAAGTATAATGCATAAGTAGAAGGTGTAATGCTTAGAAAAAACGATCAACTTTCCTACTTTTAAAAATTATTAAAATTAAATTCTAATTCTCTGTTGATCCCTAGCACAAAATGATAGGGAGCACCATAAAAAAAAGCAAATCAAATGAAAAGGGGAAAAATTCAACAAAAACAACAAACCACGACGTTGTGGCCCAGATGGAGAAGCAGGAACTGATCATTGTGACACTGGAAAGCTTCCCAGTGTTGTGAGTTCTGCCACAGAACCTACCTTGTGTGTACTTTTTCACTTGGTGAAAAAACTATTTGCATCGATATTAAAAAATCAAATGAAAATGAATAAATTTCCTCTATATAATTCTCAGAACTGCTGTAAAATGAATAAAGATTAAGAAGAACATTCAATATTATTATTAACGTTGCTGAACCTTCACGCAACATTCTTTTCAAAATATTCTGTAAAAAAAGTTGCCCACAACAAAAGAAAGCAAATTTGGTGAAGCAGTTTTCAGACTGCTGCACTCACCGCTGGAGCTGAGCACGAGCTTTGTCTCCCACGCAGACGACGGCGACGTTCTGAGGGTTGGAGGACTCAGCGAGCTGCGCCTTGATGACCTTGCACACGGACGAGTGGATGCCGCCACACAGGCCACGGTCCGACGACATGGCGATGATGAGCTCCTTTGGCTTGTCTGCCACTGGTGCTGCCTCGATCTGCGGACATGCAGGTGTTGTAAGCTCACTACATTGTCATGAGCTTAGATGCTCCAGACATGGTACAATGAAATGTCAAAAGTACAATGAGAGTTGAAAGTACAATGATATATATATATATATATATACACACATATATATACATCCAAATCCAGAATGAAAATTTGTTTCAAATACTTTCAAAAAATAGTAATAGATATGCACTGAGCACTATACACTCAGTTCAGGACTGCAATTGATATTCTTACTAATACACTAACTCATACATACTAATTTAGGCAAGGCTCATGCCAAACAAACTGTTCAAGAAAGACAAAGAATGATGCACTCATATAGAACTGCACAAGGTAGCACAAAATTGTCAGTGGGCGATTACTGGAAAACCAAGAAAATAACCTACAAAGACTCAGGTTTACCTGCTCAAGCTTATTCAATCAAAATTGAGTATTATCCACTCATTTTGCTGTTAACCAAAAACTATTCAAAACCTCTCCAAAAATATGTCTGCTACTTAAAGCTGTTCTAACACTATAAGCTAACAGAACCAATAATAAATATTTATTCCTCTCCCAAGCAACATGGAAATCCACACATAAAACTGGATGCTTTATGTATTCAAACACCACCAAAGAAAACCTAAAACTTCCCAAATGACTGTATTTTTCATAACCAATGATGTGTAATTGCATGAAACATCAATTATATTTTTCAAGTTAGGTTGTAGTTTTCTGAAGGATCAATGTTTTATAAGGTCTTCCTAACTTAGTCTTTCTAGCAAAAACAATGCACATAAACCATCTCAGGTTAAGTTTAATTCTCACTTGAAAAAAAATGCGGTAGGATGCAAAATACAGAAAAATGTCAATTCTTCAATTCATATATGTATACCACTATTTCCTTTTTTTTAAATAAGCTACTTTTTTAAAAAAATTATAGTTTTCTTTGCACAATGAAATAAAAACTAGTTTCCCTGTAACAAAATACCAGTATTCTTTGCATATACTAGCAGTCTTTGCTCTTCAAGTTTTGTACACCTTTGATGACCTCAATAAAAAACAAATAAAGCACAAAAACAAATGAGTATACCTCACACATCAACAAGTTGCCTTGACTGACGCATCTTATGACAAACCCATAAAAGAAAAAGCAACCATACATTTTTCCAAACTTTTCCACAGAAGAGAAAGCTATGAAAATTTTTCTAAATTTTGAAGAAAAGCTACTAAATCACTTTTTCCATCCTATTCATAGCAGTACAAGCTACTAAAATATTTTTTCCACACCTTTTCATAGAAAGCAGAAGCACCTTGCCCATAGGGGCGGACAGGCTTTAGTTCTCTCTCAGCCCGAGCATACTTGGCAGCGGACACCATCTTCATGGACTGGGTGATCTTCTGAATGTTCTTGACGGACTTCAAGCGCATCGAGATGGCCTTCAGGGTGGCCATCCCACGCTCCTGCTGCTGGTAGCATTTGCCACTGGAAAAATAAATCCAATTCAATATTGTCCAATCCAAATCCAATTCACACTATTAAGGCAGCTCTCTGCACCTACTAAAGAATTATAATTTGCAGCTAAATTAGAACTGAAGACTTTTCCAATTGCATTGCACCCATAAAGAATTCAACACATATAAATATACATACAATTCAACATGAATTTTAAAACATCATTTCAAGTTAACTTTATATTTTTTCCCATTTTTGGGAAAATACTTTGAACACATTGGTTGCGATATGACCCATCTGTGGGTCGTACTTAGGTTTTTCCAAGCTCGTAACAACTCACTGATGAATTGCTTGAAAATTTGTTAACAATCTTTTAAAATTATCTTATGTAATAGATCATATTCATGTTTGCTATTTACAAAACTTTACCCAACTTTTGACTTTAAAGTTGAGTTGAATATTGAACTTCAGCTTAACCCATCACAATTAATGAGTTAATAAACTAAAAACAACAGCTTTTCAAAAATTAGAAAATATTTACTATTACTTTTAAAATATTTCACACAGACTAAAATCATTAAACACATTTTATATATTAAAACTGTAAGAGTATTTGCACCTGTTACAGGAAATATTGATTTAAATTTTCTAAAATCAAAATATAAGAGAATAAGTTTTTAAAATGCCTAGATTTGGTGCAACACTTGGAAAAGTTAGATAGCACCAGCAAAAATTTCAGTCACAAATCTTATGACTTCCAGAATGCTCGACATGTATAAAAAGAAATTTTATAAAATCCAAGTGGTAATTCAGACAGAGAATATCTTTAACTTGTCATATTCTCCTCTTACATACAATGCCTTTTATTTATAATTATAAAGTTTGACATATTTTTTTAATGAAAATAATTTTACAGCTTAAAAATGATTCTCTCTCATAGAATATTTATCAACCGTGCATAAATAACACTGGTTCAGTTGGATGCAAAGGAATCAGCAAATACACTTCACAGGTTATACTGAATAACCTGGGGTTAGGTTCGGTTGGTCACGATTCAGTTAGGTTGGGTTGGTCACGCTTCAGTTAGGTTGGGTTGGTCACGCTTTGGATGGGTTAGGTTGGTTACGCTTTGGATGGGTTAGGTTGGTCACGCTTCAGTTAGGTTGGGTTGGTCACGATTCAGTTAGGTTAGGTGGGTCACGCTTCAGTTAGGTTAGGTGGGTCACGCTTCAGTTAGGTTGAGTGGGTCACGCTTCAGTTAGGTTGGGTTGGTCACGCTTTGGATGGGTTAGGTTGGTTACGCTTTGGATGGGTTAGGTTGGTCACACTTTGGTTGGGTTAGGTGGGTCACGCTTTGGTTGGGTTACCACTTGCTCCGGCTGGTGGAATTTTTTGTGGGTTTTGTGGGTCTTAATCAGAACCGTCCCCTATTCTGATATTAAATCTACGGTATTCACTCCTACGGCTTAGCTAATGTTCTATGGTTGCCATTATATTGAAGAGTGCATATCAATTGAAGTCTTCACTATTCCAGTCCCGTTAATATTATTGCATGCTTTATTCTGTTAAAACTAAAAACATCATAGAAGTGGGTTCAGGTCTGCAGGCTCCGCAGGATTGGCAAATAATCAATTATGCCATATATTGCAAAAACAATAACTTTTCCCCTGTTCTGCGCACTTGCGGCATTGTTGAAACACCCTCTACTTCTGAGCGGGAAAGTCATTTCATGAGCGCTGTTCCCATAACTTCAAAGATAAATAACTCAAAAATAATGCATCAGCAAGCAGAATGTCATTCATGTAAAACATTTTGAATGTGTCTCAAGTGATTCTTTGGAATGGAATTTCTAATTACTGCAAACAGGTCAATATTGACCATAAAACCTTATAATAAATGACTTAAAAAATTTCTAAAAAATAATATTATAAATTCAAATAATGTCTTTTAATTAAGCATATATAAGGATTTTATAAATTTTTCAATGCCTAGCTGATTTTGATATCCAGATTATCTGATTTTTAACATGGAGGCAAATTAACAGCAGTGTGAGGCAAAGTTTTTCCTGAGAATGTACGCACATAAGCACAATGCAACACAAATTTTTTCATAACCTACAGGCAACATTGGAAACACTATTATTTTCAAATAAGATCAACAAAAGCATTTATGCCGACAATACCTTTAGTCTCACTTAAACAATTTAAACAAACAATTTATTTACCACAGGTGATACAGAGATAAAATGTTTCTTAAGTCTAGTACAATGGTCAAATTTGAGTATAGCTACCTGTGGGCCCGAATAAGTTCAGTGACTTCTAGGGCATCCTACCATCAAGGTTAGTCTATAGTTTTCTTTGCACTTGGATCAAAGATGTTAAAATGAAGGAAGTATGATCAAATTCTCAAATTGAAGGCTCAATATTTAACTGAAAAATTAAAATCTCTAGAGAACACAATTCCAAACATCCTAGCTTAATTATTGCAATCTGCGGCAAATATGAACTAGGTATTTTAGCTATCAAAACTGGAAATGATAATCCGTCATTTTGAGAAAAATAACTTTTGAAAACCTTTACAAGCACTAAACATTAAAAAAAACTCATAAAAACACTAATGATGATATTGGCTTACTTTTGGCAAACTAAAACAGCAGCGCGGTTGAACATTATACAAATTTAGTTGTTGACAAATCCTGCTCCAATCCACTACCGGCTGTCGGGCAGTCAGGCAGGCCAACAATATTTACTCGATGGAAATAAAAATACCCTAAGGATAAGGTTCAGTGAATGTATGGTAAATGTTGTACGGCGTGCGAAGTAAAAAATGCTTGTAATATTCAAAAATTGTACTAAATAATCTTCTGTAGCATAATTTTTTGTGCAATTTTCATGAACTATTTCCATTTCATTGTTTGCTAGACTTCAATAAATCTCAAGACATTCTCAAAATATTGCTCCATATACCGGCGTGCCAAATTGCGACCAGTCGCGCGAACGGAAACTCGAACGCACTCTTTCTCCCTAAAAACAGGGTAAAGAAGACCGGCAGGCGGCAGCAGAGGGACTTCATAACGCCGTTAGGTACAGAATTTCTGGAAATTTCTTGAGTTCACCTCGTGCGACTTTACACTTAAGTTTACCGACTCGTAACTTTGGAACGAATGCACCCATCGACTTTAAATTACTCTCAAATGAAAGAGCGAAAGTCTCTCTCCCTCCCATATCGAACACAAGACCACGACCCTAACGGTTCTCTGAAAAATACAGAAATTATTCGATAAGCTTACCCGACTCGCGCGCCGTCAAAATTAATTGCGTTTACCGACTCGTAACTTTTGAAAGAATCCACTCATCGACTTCTAATTACTCTTAAATGAAAGAGCGAAACATTCTCTACCTCCCATATTGAACACAAGACCACGACCCTAACGGTTCTCTCATAAATACAGAAATTATTCGATAAGCTTACCCGACTCGCGCGCCGTCAAAATTAATTGCGTTTACCGACTCGTAACTTTTGAAAGAATCCACTCATCGACTTCTAATTACTCTTAAATGAAAGAGCGAAACATTTTCTACCTCCCATATCGAACACAAGACCACGACCCTAACGGTTCTCTCATAAATACAGAAATTATTCGATAAGCTTACCCGACTCGCGCGCCGTCAAAATTAATTGCGTTTACCGACTCGTAACTTTTGAAAGAATCCACTCATCGACTTCTAATTACTCTTAAATGAAAGAGCGAAACATTCTCTACCTCCCATATTGAACACAAGACCACGACCCTAACGGTTCTCTCATAAATACAGAAATTATTCGATAAGCTTACCCGACTCGCGCGCCGTCAAAATTAATTGCGTTTACCGACTCGTAACTTTTGAAAGAATCCACTCATCGACTTCTAATTACTCTTAAATGAAAGAGCGAAACATTTTCTACCTCCCATATCGAACACAAGACCACGACCCTAACGGTTCTCTCATAAATACAGAAATTATTCGATAAGCTTACCCGACTCGCGCGCCGTCAAAATTAATTGCGTTTACCGACTCGTAACTTTTGAAAGAATCCACTCATCGACTTCTAATTACTCTTAAATGAAAGAGCGAAACATTCTCTACCTCCCATATTGAACACAAGACCACGACCCTAACGGTTCTCTCATAAATACAGAAATTATTCGATAAGCTTACCCGACTCGCGCGCCGTCAAAATTAATTGCGTTTACCGACTCGTAACTTTTGAAAGAATCCACTCATCGACTTCTAATTACTCTTAAATGAAAGAGCGAAACATTCTCTACCTCCCATATCGAACACAAGACCACGACCCTAACGGTTCTTTCATAAATACAGAAATTATTCGATAAGCTTACCCGACTCGCGCGCCGTCAAAATTAATTGCGTTTACCGACTCGTAACTTTTGAAAGAATCCACTCATCGACTTCTAATTACTCTTAAATGAAAGAGCGAAACATTTTCTACCTCCCATATTGAACGCAAGACCACGACCCTAACGGTTCTCTCATAAATACAGAAATTATTCGATAAGCTTACCCGACTCGCGCGCCGTCAAAATTAATTGCGTTTACCGACTCGTAACTTTTGAAAGAATCCACTCATCGACTTCTAATTACTCTCAAATGAAAGAGCGAAACATTCTCTACCTCCCATATCGAACACAAGACCACGACCCTAACGGTTCTCTCATAAATACAGAAATTATTCGATAAGCTTACCCGACTCGCGCGCCGTCAAAATTAATTGCGTTTACCGACTCGTAACTTTTGAAAGAATCCACTCATCGACTTCTAATTACTCTTAAATGAAAGAGCGAAACATTCTCTACCTCCCATATTGAACACAAGACCACGACCCTAACGGTTCTCTCATAAATACAGAAATTATTCGATAAGCTTACCCGACTCGCGCGCCGTCAAAATTAATTGCGTTTACCGACTCGTAACTTTTGAAAGAATCCACTCATCGACTTCTAATTACTCTTAAATGAAAGAGCGAAACATTTTCTACCTCCCATATTGAACACAAGACCACGACCCTAACGGTTCTCTCATAAATACAGAAATTATTCGATAAGCTTACCCGACTCGCGCGCCGTCAAAATTAATTGCGTTTACCGACTCGTAACTTTTGAAAGAATCCACTCATCGACTTCTAATTACTCTTAAATGAAAGAGCGAAACATTCTCTACCTCCCATATTGAACACAAGACCACGACCCTAACGGTTCTCTCATAAATACAGAAATTATTCGATAAGCTTACCCGACTCGCGCGCCGTCAAAATTAATTGCGTTTACCGACTCGTAACTTTTGAAAGAATCCACTCATCGACTTCTAATTACTCTTAAATGAAAGAGCGAAACATTTTCTACCTCCCATATTGAACACAAGACCACGACCCTAACGGTTCTCTCATAAATACAGAAATTATTCGATAAGCTTACCCGACTCGCGCGCCGTCAAAATTAATTGCGTTTACCGACTCGTAACTTTTGAAAGAATCCACTCATCGACTTCTAATTACTCTTAAATGAAAGAGCGAAACATTCTCTACCTCCCATATCGAACACAAGACCACGACCCTAACGGTTCTCTGAAAAATACAGAAATTATTCGATAAGCTTACCCGACTCGCGCGCCGTCAAAAAACTTAGGTTGACCGACTCGTACTTCGCGCGTTGTCAAAACATCCTATCCTAACATACGAAATAACAATATCCGCAAATTTACTTACAATGAACAGACCTTTTCATGGCAAAAGAAGGCATGGGAAATCAATAACAATTATAATTAACCTCAGTGTGATATCATTTCTTACATCAATATTTTCGGAGAATAAAAGCTTAAGTTTTTCCTGTTGTGTCAAGGTATATTTTGATCCCTATTGAAGCATTTTTTAGCGAATATTTAAATTGTTTTGTGCTTATGTACTATCTTTAAGCCCTAGAAAACCTAGAATATTATTCTACTTCCATTTCAAGCATTTGTGGAACCTCGAACTCAACTATTAGTTTTTTCCCCGCGGTTGCTGTGTCTAGATAAGTTGTGTCACTTTGTTTTTTCTTTTGTTTTCATTTAATTCAAGAGTTCAACTAATCAAATTGTCATTCGCAAAGCTGGTTTGGTTGGTATATTTTCCAAAATTATATTGAGTGACCATTAGGGCGAAATATTTTTGATAAACTAATTTATGGTAGTGCATAACGAATTATTATGGACTGCCTGTTTTTATTAATATTCTTTTGAATCAGTTCATTTAGGCGTTTATACATTATATCCACTACAATTTTTGTGTTGTGTTTATGTTTATTCTTAATGAATCTGTTTCGATGCCTCAACGCGTTCTTTCAGGATGTATGCTGAGGTATTTTTGGTTACTTTTTTCAAAATTTATTTCAGCTCAACAGGCGTTTACGATGCGTCTAGTTCAATATTGACGGGTTTATCACATTTTTGACTTAAAATTCATAGCTTTAAGTAAAAAAATTTCGCGTTGATTTTGTTTTTTAAATAATTAAATTGATGGATGGGTAAAATATAAAAGTTCTGAACATTTCAAGAATACGTTCTTAAAAGTGAGAACCATGCTTCTCCGCCATGAAGTATTATAAAATTTTAGCTAGTCCACATTTTACCTAGTCAAAAATTTTAGCTAGTCCAATACTTCATTGTTTACTTTACCGGCAGGCCGCAGCCGAGACGGTTCAAATTTAATGTGTTTTCGGTCTTGATATTTGATCGAATTTTACGACGAGCTCCAATATAAGCACTGAATACTTTTTATTTTTTCCTTCCAATCAGCTTTTCTACAAGCGACAAGGCAATTACCTTTTCTTATATTTTATGTGCCGCTTAATAATCCTGATTTATTTATCCATGTTTCGTTAAATTATAGCAAATAAGAACCGCACATTTTTACGGCTTACTAGCCCCAGATATAACACTGCCGAATTAATTTATATGTTTTGATTGAATTTGTTTCAAATACTACTTTCAGCACTTTAATTTCTTATTAAATCATTCTTACATCCCAATGTATAGATTCATCGAATCAGCAAATTAGAGATAAATATTTTTCAGTTTCAATTTTTCATTCGTATGGGTAAGTTACGTTGAACTTTTCAGCTTTAAGAAACAACGGATGGGTTACAGAATTCAGTTTTCGCATGTGAAACTGTAAAACTTATATTGGAAAAAACAATTCTGTTTTCTACTTCATATTTAAAGTGAGACTCTTTAATCTAACTCATAACATGTGGACAGCTAGACGCCGGGATTATTTTGCGCACACTGCATATTTCTGCTGACGAAGCCCTTAAATGTTTTGGAGGCCCAGAGGCTTGCGCTCGGGATGTTTTGAGATCTCTCCTGCAGTTGCGATATGCTCCGTGCATATTGCGTCAGTTTTATGTGAAGAGTTCTCGTGCTAGGTTCTCCATTCCTTTAGTCACAGCAGACGATCATAAAAAATTTGACTAATCAAAGATCAAAACTAACTAAGACAATCAAAAAGTGCACGTTTCAATATTGTGAATTCTTTCTTCTTTCAAAATGGACAGTGTAGTCGAGCTCATGAAAACGTTTCCGAGCAAGAGTGTGAGAAGCAAAAATGCCCTTTATATACTATTATCTAAAAAATTAGGAAGTAGAAGACCAGAAAGAGACAGAAATCGCTTCAGAACACTGGAATCCTCGAATGCAGCTTTCAACTACCAATTGGCAAGAATAGTTCAGGTAAATTTATAAACTTAAATTAGTTTGTGCGAGTCCGACTCCGATGTATATATATAATACATATTTATATGAGTGAAAAATTCTTATCTGAGAAGGATTTCCTATATTGCTACAATCTTAGTCACTTTTTCTTCCTGAGAAATTTGATGCATCTTTACGAAACATGTTATTTTTGTTTGTTTATGTTTAGTGCTTGCAAGAAGCAAAGCCCTCTTGCAAGAGGGTGCTTTGTTCCAATAGATTTTTTTTTCTCAGCTACTAGTTGAAGCAACTAGGTCTACAGTTTAAGGCTTCACTATATTGTGTTCACTCTTTAGGTGATGTAACAAACCACTGGTAGACCAGCCTTTTCAAAGTAAACTCTTGCCGCACTGTATACACTTCGCACTTTCTCCAGTTGCATCTTTAACATAGTATCGCCCCACATAGGCTTTACTTTCTACATCGTCTGTTGCCATTGTATCTATTACAGTATATTTTTTATTACCTGCAAAACCAAACCCCTAAATATATTCTGATGAAAGAGTTGAACTATATTATGAGCTAGTCTAGACTACACTGTGTAGCGATGGAAATTGCAATAATTTTAAAACACTAAAGTCCTATCTCTACCATTTACAAGTTGATTTGCTCCAAGTGAAATTTGATTTGCTCCTCGTGAAAATAGAATTGCTCGAAGTGAATTTTGATTTGCTCCTCGTAAAAATAGAATTGCTCCAAGTGAAATTTGATTTGGTCCTCGTAAAAATAGAATTGCTCCAAGTAAAATTTGATTTGCTCCTCGTGAAAATAGAATTGCGCTAAGTGAAATCTGATTTGCTCTTTGTCAATTTGCTATCGATTTAAATCCTTTTTAGTTTGTGATAGTTACAATACCCAAATTACGTAATATTTTTTTCAGCTTGTGCATTTAAAATATATAAAATACTATACATTACCCTAACCACAGGGTTGAACCTTGGTCTGAACCTTTGTTAATTAATCTTAATTGGTAAATATTTAAATTTTATTTAATGTTCATTAATAACTAATTACCTTTCCATCAATTCTGCAGAAATCATAATTCATTGATTACTTCTTTAATTATTTACCCTATTATTAAAAGGCAAATAAGCAAAGAAACCCTATAAGCAATTACCCAAGGGTTATTTCCTACCGACGATCATCCGGTAGATGACACCCTATCAAATGAACCATTATTATTATTATCCTCATTAAACATGTTTAGGTCGCAATCCCTAGCGGAATTGGACAATAAATTGATAGGAAGCGTTTGAAAATAACAAAAATAACAAATATAAATTTTTTTGATAACTCGTGTACAAATGCACTTTTATGAAAAAGTACAGTAATGTAATGGAAACAATAGTACTGCTGAAACGTCATAACTAAACATCACAAAATGAAGTGTAAAGCATATATTACAACGTTTGCGCAAGTTTTGATAATTATTTCCTCATTAACATATTTCCGTTCTTTCCATTATTATTGTTATTATTATTTTATATAATAAAGTTTTTGCCTCCCTTAACCCCGACAAAGATGTTCTAAGAAAGGAAAGAGGAAGGCACCATTTAGTATGGAGTTGAGGGAACGCGGAATCTATACAAAAGGTGCACGGAAACAGTAAGCTACGTGGCCTGATACTCACTTATAGTCGCTTTTCTTTTACTTTCAAGTTGAAGTGCGACACAAGCAAAGGACCTCCCACCGGAGGTGTTCGTCTCAATGAATATTTTCACGCTGAAAACGATTCAGCATCTACGGCGAAGTGCGCTAAGGTGAGTTCTAATTTGTTTCCATTCTCTAAAGTGAATTGATGAAGCGATGGTTTCTTCTTTGTGCTGAGCGAATTATGATTATGAGGTCGACATTTAACATCTTTTATTCTTACGTATCAAATATGCATTGTACGATTTCAAGGAAAAATGAAATACCATCGCTACATATTTTCTTGTGGAAGCATATCAAGTAGCTTTTATTGAAGTGTTTGTCAAGTAAAATTATTTATATTTTATTAAGAATTACGATTCTCTTAAATGTAAAACATCTTGTGAAATTTTTCTTTTAAATCTCATGAATAACTTTCAACCACAAGCAAAAATTTTTAAATAGGAAGTTGTACTTATCACTAAATAACTCTTACATTTTATTGGATTTCATCTTTAGTGGATGCAGTTGCCCGTTAAATGTATAGCAAAGTTGGCGTAATTGTTCTTTTTGTGTACTTGATACTCAAAAATTAAAGTATTTTATTCACAAACGTAAGTACAGAAATAAAATTATTCTCAATTAGCTTTTAGAGAGTCCTGCTGCAATTCCAGATGAGTAAGTTGTGAACAGTCCTCTTAATGAATGAAGTCCTCCTAATGAGTAAGTTCTCCTAATGAATAATGTTTAATTCCAAGTCATATATTTAGCTGGTAAGGTCTTGACTATCATGAACTTGATGTAGCCTTCCAATTCTTGTTCTAAGACGAATATGTCCACACTAAAAGTTGTTGCGTCAGGATAGAACCATTGCAATGACGTCGTAGGAACTTCTCCGCAGTTCATTTATATCCATAAAGGGTTTTTTTTAAACCTGAGCTTGATTGTGAGCAGTATTATCTTCCTTTGAAAGACGAGTTTATTCTGTCCACTTCGATTTGGGGAAAAAACGATTTACTGTGACTATAAATGTTTTTTTTTAATTACTTCTTTGTAAAGCTGAAGGTTTTTTTTCAGTAACGTTCATTCATGTCCAAATACAGAAAGAATAATGCTATAAAATTATCTTTTGATACAATGTGTCATCATTTGAATGAGGGTTTAGTTCCTTTGAAGTTCCTTTTGGCAGTCATGACGATTCAGTTACCTCCAGGATGTCGTCATAGCATGCAGATACTCCATGTAATCAAAGTTCATTCTTCTACTAAAAGTATATAGGAAAGCTAGATGAAATTTGCATTTTCGTGATTGGTTCCGTAACATAACATGTTCATAACCTATTTATTATTGATCGCAATTAAGATGCCGATTTAGATTTTGAGGTACCATAGAAATAGTTTACAAAATCATATTTCCGAAGTGCCATAGTGTTTGGTCATAATGAAATTCCTTGATATTCTATCCTGCTGTAAAGGGATCTGAAAATCCCCTGGTATCTACTAGTTTTCAGTCAGTTTATTTTTTCCATATGATGAACTGTTGCCCTCATAGTTGAAAGATGTTAAGACAAGGTCTTCACAAAACTTTTGTTGGAGTTCATTTAGGACTGGGTACCATAGAAATTTAGGTAACTTTTTTGCAGTAAAGCTTCGGTTGCTCCATTCAGTATTAAGTATTTTAAGTATTAAGAAACTTGGAGCTTCTTTTGAACTTTTGGTATTGCGGATATTATTGACTTACATTACTCATTATAGGCCTATTACTACCATCTGGACATTTGGACAACATTCTTTGTGTTCAAAAAAGGTAGTAATTTTTTGGCCGTTGAAGGTAGTAAAAAGTAGTAAAATTTGGAAATGAAAAATCAGTAGTCACCATGATAAAACCCCAAAAAAAAAAAACACTATTTAGTGGGTTTTTTAATGTGGGTTTTTTTGGGCTTTTTTAGGTGTTTTTTTTTGGGTGGGTTTTTTATGTGCCAACCCTGGTTCTCCGTCAGTATTAAATCCCAAAATTATCAATTTAGGGATTCACAATTCATTACATCCCTAAATTATCCAGGTGTGGGTGTCAAACAAACACATCCAGCCTAATGGTACCCGTGATTAAAATGTTCTTTTCATTGTGCACTGGTGAAGGTCGATGGGAAAACATCAGAAGCCGAACACACATCACTGGCGGATTCTCAAGAGGGATCAGAGGCCAATTCCGAAGATGATGGGGAAGAGGAGAACTCACAGGAAGAATCATCACAAGCCGATGACACATCACTGGCGGATTCTCAAGAGGGATCAGAGGCCAATTCCGAAGATGATGGGGAAGAGGAGAACTCACAGGAAGAATCATCACAAGCCGATGACACATCACTGGCGGCTTCTCAAGAGGGATCAGAGGCCAATTCCGAAGATGATGGGGAAGAGGAGAACTCGCAGGAAGAATCATCACAAGCCGATGACACATCACTGGCGGCTTCTCAAGAGGGATCAGAGGCCAATTCCGAAGATGATGGGGAAGAGGAGAACTCACAGGAAGAATCATCACAAGCCGATGACACATCACTGGCGGATTCTCAAGAGGGATCAGAGGCCAATTCCGAAGATGATGGGGAAGAGGAGAACTCACAGGAAAAATCATCACAAGCCGATGACACATCACTGGCGGATTCTCAAGAGGGATCAGAGGCCAATTCCGAAGATGATGGGGAAGAGGAGAACTCACAGGAAGAATCATCACAAGCCGATGACACATCACTGGCGGCTTCTCAAGAGGGATCAGAGGCCAATTCCGAAGATGATGGGGAAGAGGAGAACTCACAGGAAGAATCATCACAAGCCGATGACACATCACTGGCGGATTCTCAAGAGGGATCAGAGGCCAATTCCGAAGATGATGGGGAAGAGGAGAACTCACAGGAAGAATCATCACAAGCCGATGACACATCACTGGCGGCTTCTCAAGAGGGATCAGAGGCCAATTCCGAAGATGATGGGGAAGAGGAGAACTCACAGGAAGAATCATCACAAGCCGATGACACATCACTGGCGGCTTCTCAAGAGGGATCAGAGGCCAATTCCGAAGATGATGGGGAAGAGGAGAACTCACAGGAAGAATCATCACAAGCCGATGACACATCACTGGCGGCTTCTCAAGAGGGATCAGAGGCCAATTCCGAAGATGATGGGGAAGAGGAGAACTCACAGGAAGAATCATCACAAGCCGATGACACATCACTGGCGGATTCTCAAGAGGGATCAGAGGCCAATTCCGAAGATGATGGGGAAGAGGAGAACTCACAGGAAGAATCATCACAAGCCGATGACACATCACTGGCGGATTCTCAAGAGGGATCAGAGGCCAATTCCGAAGATGATGGGGAAGAGGAGAACTCACAGGAAGAATCATCACAAGCCGATGACACATCACTGGCGGCTTCTCAAGAGGGATCAGAGGCCAATTCCGAAGATGATGGGGAAGAGGAGAACTCACAGGAAGAATCATCACAAGCCGATGACACATCACTGGCGGCTTCTCAAGAGGGATCAGAGGCCAATTCCGAAGATGATGGGGAAGAGGAGAACTCACAGGAAGAATCATCACAAGCCGATGACACATCACTGGCGGCTTCTCAAGAGGGATCAGAGGCCAATTCCGAAGATGATGGGGAAGAGGAGAACTCACAGGAAGAATCATCACAAGCCGATGACACATCACTGGCGGATTCTCAAGAGGGATCAGAGGCCAATTCCGAAGATGATGGGGAAGAGGAGAACTCACAGGAAGAATCATCACAAGCCGATGACACATCACTGGCGGATTCTCAAGAGGGATCAGAGGCCAATTCCGAAGATGATGGGGAAGAGGAGAACTCACAGGAAGAATCATCACAAGCCGATGACACATCACTGGCGGCTTCTCAAGAGGGATCAGAGGCCAATTCCGAAGATGATGGGGAAGAGGAGAACTCGCAGGAAGAAAACGGAAACAAATCACCAGCCGTGTGCTTCGAGGTCGAATATAGCACTGAAGGCATTAATGGAAAAAGTAACGAAGTGCATCAGGCTCAAGATTATGAGGTGTATGAAGCATCTTTCATGCGAGAATGGAAACTTGCGGCGCAGAAAAGAAGTGTCGAAACTAATCTAAATTATTTTTTGGAAAGAAAAATAAATCATTCTTATAAATTGAAGCAAAGATTTAAGGTGGTGATAGATAATTGTAGCCCTAACAACATATTTGAACCAGGACATGAAAAGCACAAGACTCTTCTGAATGGCATACGGAACGTGAATAATGATTGCGTTATAAAAGTTTATGAAAGGAAAAAACATCGCAACTCCAGTTTTGCAGGGGATCCACTTTTCAGCTTCCTGATTAAATGCCAAGAGCCATCATGTCAGCTGAAGCAAAAAATTGTTTATTTCCCCGGTCTCGAAGAAAAGGTGAACATATGTACCATTTATTTGTTGGAAAAGACCGAAGCTGATAAGAACCATAAAGTAACTAGGCGACAAGCTGAAAAGGAGGAAAGAAGAGTTATTGGAGAAGCTGTTCTAAGAGATGGACCCTCAAACGTGTACTATGATCAAATTCGACACGCGGCAGTTGGTAAGAATATGAAACCGAAGATTTTCTCTCTGAACAATTTGAAAAAACTTGGGCAGAACGTCAAGAACAATTTTAAAATTTCACAAGATAAAGAGGAGAATCTCCAATTAACCGCTAAGATTCTTCATAACATAGACTCAGCAGAGAACAAAATCATCCCAGGTTTTGTTTCCGAATTCGACCCACTTACGTCAAGGATCGTGCTGCAATCTGAAGGAGAGCTGCGCGAACTAGCTAGATGCCCCAATGTAACTCTTCATTTAGATTCAACAGGTGGTATCATCAAAGGTTCAGAAGGCCGAAACTACTTATATCACGCGGTTGTATACCAGCGCCACAGCGGAGCTCCACAGTTAACAGCAACCTCCATGTTGACAAAACAAAGTTCGGCCAACACCATCGAAGCCATGCTGGCCAGCCTCTTGCACAACTATCGAAAAGTGCACGGAAAAGAGCTCGCGCCGAAGTGCATAGTAGTTGACCACAGCTTTGCTTATCTACACGCAATAGTGTCCTCATTTAAGCTGGGCGATCTGCCTACCTACCTTGACAAGTTGTGGATGCATCCTGAAGAGTCAGAACTAAACTTCCTGAATATAAAATTGTGCAGAGCCCATTTTATGAACAATATCGCACACAACTGCAAAAAATTTTATCCGAATATGAAGCCCAAAGACCGTAGCATAATTAAACAATACTTCGCCGACATGACAGAAGCCTCCTCTAGAGATGAACTGTACTCTGTGTTTCGAAACCTGGCTAAAATAGTACAGAGCCGTTTTCTTGGAGAAGAAATAAAACCTCTTCTTGACCGTGGCTACGTTGGTAGTGAATGTGACAGTGTTGAGTCGACCAACGCATTGGTGGTTGAAGATGGCGGAAGATATCGTGAAAAATGTGCAGTAGGTAAAAAATTCGTGTCTGTAGCTGAAGAGGTAAAAAATAACCTTGCAAATGAAGGTAGTGTGAAAAACCCATTTTATTCTCCAAGTTTCATGGAGAAAATACTGACAACCTGCATGCCATTCACGCCACTCTGGTGTGGAATCCATGGTGGAACTGAAACAAACGGATTAGTGGAGGGGTGGCACAAGATCGTGAAGAGGGATATTCTCCGAGGACAGCAAGTATCAACAGCTGACTTTATTTTCAAAATGTATGAACAAACTAAAGGCAGAACGATAGAATCCGAAAAAGACTACAAAATCGTTCAGAAAAAAGTCATTTCTAATCTAAGTGAATTTGTTGAACGTTGGTCAAAGAAAAAAGAAAAATTGGAGCAATCTTACAGCTCTAAAGCTAAAGAGAAAGCAAAAGTCCGACAGGGTCGTCTATCTGAGAAAGATGACACACGCGAAACGCAATCGACCAACGTTTGCGATATCGTGAAGCTGGCGAAATTTCGCCGTAGAAGCATTTCAACGTCGCCCCGAAAGAAGGAGTCGTACAAGAAAGTTAAATACAATGATGAACATAATCAGCATGTCAACAAAGAAAAATTGTTCTCTTTGGAAACGTACAAATCAGAAGAAACATACTCACCAAGTGAAATGATGTGGCTCAGTCGTTTTGGTCTAAAAAGGAAGGACAAGGATAACATCCTGCAATGCTCCAGTTGGTTCACAAGTGACACGATAGAAGGCTTCGCAAGACTTGTTAGAAATTGCCATCCTCAGTATAAATTCGACTCGCCGCTGACGTGCTTTACTCCACCGCCCCTGAGATACGCCAGCGAAAAATTTATACAAGTCCTCAATACTACCTACAACCGGTGCAAGGTCATGGTCAAAAAGACTGGTTACAAAAGTGCGAGTGACGGCGGTACCCATTGGATAGTCATCACCAATGCATTGTCTCGCGACCGCTCTGAAGAAGGTGTAGCACATGTACAGCACATTTGTTCTTTAAACGGCGCACCAAGTACCGACGTAAAAGAGTATCTGCCGAATCTCTATACAGGCATAAAGACAATAAGGAAACTGATTATTGAATGTGTAACAGTACAAAATCAAATGGACGCATCCAGTTGCGGACCATTCTGTTTAGCGTTCGTTACGTCCGTGGTAAATGGTCATGATCCCAGCCTTATAACCTATGTCAAAGAGAAAATGAGAAGACACATCATCTTCTGCCTCGAGCAAAATGTTGTCATGGAATTTCCATCGTCAAAGAGAAAAGAAAACTTCACTGATGAAGAAGGAAAGCTGGTCGGACTCTACGGAGAAAGAATTTTCAAGATCGAAGAGATTCAGCTTGACTCCTGATGAAATGGCTCCTTACAACTTCCGTTTTAAGTGTTCATTCATTGTATTTTTACGTTTTTCGAAGTTTTCTTTCCTTTTAGTTATTTTGTCTGAAAAATTTCTTACGATTACAGTGAGCTCGACTGTAATTTTCGATTTAGTAGGTGGTAGGTTGTTTTCATGTTGTTATTATATGTACATATTATTTACTCTTATATTTCATTTTCAATATGTATATGTAGATTAGTATGCGTGTGTACGTATGTAGGTATATGTATATCTACATAAATAGACATACATGTTTCTATTTCATTTCTTTACGTGAAAACCATCCGCTTAATTAATTTAATTGCACTAGCGAAAAAAATATAAAAGAGATCTATCACTTCCCCAGGGGCGTTTTTGTGAATAGGAAAAAATTGAGAAATCAATTTAGTGAAATAAAGCCCAATTCCAAGAGCCTATGAATAGTAGTAAAATTTTCTTTCTGTCCGTATGTTGAACAAGCTATGAATTTTGATGTTGAGTATATGTTTGTTTGTCTACGCATTTCTACAGAAATTTCGTAGATATCTGCTAATCATGAGTGATATCCCGCATACACTGTATCTCCATTTTACCCCATGTACCCATGTCCGCATGATGTTGGAGAAAATATGAAATATGTTCTTTTGTTCTTGTTCCTTGAAAAATTTAGTTTTCTTAAAACTAATTTTCCGAAATTAAAAAGCATTTCATTTCTACGTTTTTCGAAGTCTTTTAGCATATTATTTACTTTTTCCTCAGGTTATTTCTGACGATTACACAAAGCTTGACTGTCATTTTAGATGTAGCAGGAGCAAGATTGTTTTTTATGTTTATTAGTATTTTCATTTTTCTTGCATTCATTTTCAATAAGTATATATACATGAATATGTGTGTGTAGGTGTGTGCATGTGTGTGTTCATGTGTGCGCACGCAAATATGAATGTCTATGTATCTGTGTGCACATGTACACGTTCGGATGTGTTTCTTTGACGTTCATAACTCACCGAATGCAATGAGTTCGATGTGGAAGGTTTTGAAGCCTCCGGCCCGGCAGAAATATTCCAATAATCGAGTTCTGTAGAATAATTTTGTATATGTTATGAATAATTCTGTATATGAATGAATAATTTTTGTTTATGAATAAAGGCTTATTTATAGCCCAAATTATAGCCTCACTATAGCGGTAGACTGAATTTTGGCAGTTTTCCATTATAGTGGGGTTGTAATGAAAGGCATAATCACTCACCATCGAAGACGGGAGCACTAAATAAGACCAATGGAGCTACTCAAGCCTTGGCATATAGGATTCAACTACAGAAGAAAAAATGGGTCGTGGTCGTCGTCTTCGCTGTACGCTATCTCAAGAAAAGTTCGATGTGGAAGGTTTTGAAGCCTCCGGCCCGGCAGAAATGTTCCAATAATCGAGTTCTGTAGAATATTTTTGTATATGTTATGAATAATTTTGTATATGAATGAATAATTTTTGTTTATGAATAAAGGCTTCTTTATAGCCCAAATTATAGCCTCACTATAGCGGCAGACTGATTTTTGGCAGTTTTCCATTATAGTGGGGTTGTAATGAAAGGCATAATCACTCACCATCGAAGACGGGAGCACTAAATAAGACCAATGGAGCTACTCAAGCCTTGGCATATAGGATTCAACTACAGAAGAAAAAATGGGTCGTGGTCGTCGTCTTCGCTGTACGCTATCTCAAGAAAAGTTCGATGTGAAAGGTTTTGAAGCCTCCGGCCCGGCAGAAATGTTCCAATAATCGAGTTCTGTAGAATATTTTTGTATATGTTATGAATAATTTTGTATATGAATGAATAATTTTTGTTTATGAATAAAGGCTTCTTTATAGCCCAAATTATAGCCTCACTATAGCGGCAGACTGATTTTTGGCAGTTTTCCATTATAGTGGGGTTGCAATGAAAGGCATAATCACTCACCATCGAAGACGGGAGCACTAAATAAGACCAATGGAGCTACTCAAGCCTTGGCATATAGGATTCAACTACAGAAGAAAAAATGGGTCGTGGTCGTCGTCTTCGCTGTACGCTATCTCGAGAAAGCTGAGAAGGTAAGCTAAAATAAATGTAAAGGATGTATTCAGTTTATGTGTAAAGAGTCCAGACCTTCAAACGATCATGTGCATGTTGAATTCATCCTAATTATGTTGTAATTCTCACAATATCTTCCCCCAATGACAGAGTCAAGTTGACAGTATTAGGCATCAAACTTATTCAGAAATTAACATGATTGCAAGTACAGAAAAAATGAGACTTACAGATACTAATATTACCCCGTTTGTGAGTTATTTGAAGTCGATGAGTGGATTCTTTCAAAAGTTACGAGTCGGTAAACGCAATTAATTTTGACGGCGCGCGAGTCGGGTAAGCTTATCGAATAATTTCTGTATTTATGAGAGAACCGTTAGGGTCGTGGTCTTGTGTTCAATATGGGAGGTAGAGAATGTTTCGCTCTTTCATTTAAGAGTAATTAGAAGTCGATGAGTGGATTCTTTCAAAAGTTACGAGTCGGTAAACGCAATTAATTTTGACGGCGCGCGAGTCGGGTAAGCTTATCGAATAATTTCTGTATTTATGAGAGAACCGTTAGGGTCGTGGTCTTGTGTTCAATATGGGAGGTAGAGAATGTTTCGCTCTTTCATTTAAGAGTAATTAGAAGTCGATGAGTGGATTCTTTCAAAAGTTACGAGTCGGTAAACGCAATTAATTTTGACGGCGCGCGAGTCGGGTAAGCTTATCGAATAATTTCTGTATTTATGAGAGAACCGTTAGGGTCGTGGTCTTGTGTTCAATATGGGAGGTAGAGAATGTTTCGCTCTTTCATTTAAGAGTAATTAGAAGTCGATGAGTGGATTCTTTCAAAAGTTACGAGTCGGTAAACGCAATTAATTTTGACGGCGCGCGAGTCGGGTAAGCTTATCGAATAATTTCTGTATTTATGAGAGAACCGTTAGGGTCGTGGTCTTGTGTTCGATATGGGAGGTAGAGAATGTTTCGCTCTTTCATTTAAGAGTAATTAGAAGTCGATGAGTGGATTCTTTCAAAAGTTACGAGTCGGTAAACGCAATTAATTTTGACGGCGCGCGAGTCGGGTAAGCTTATCGAATAATTTCTGTATTTATGAGAGAACCGTTAGGGTCGTGGTCTTGTGTTCAATATGGGAGGTAGAGAATGTTTCGCTCTTTCATTTAAGAGTAATTAGAAGTCGATGAGTGGATTCTTTCAAAAGTTACGAGTCGGTAAACGCAATTAATTTTGACGGCGCGCGAGTCGGGTAAGCTTATCGAATAATTTCTGTATTTATGAGAGAACCGTTAGGGTCGTGGTCTTGTGTTCGATATGGGAGGTAGAAAATGTTTCGCTCTTTCATTTAAGAGTAATTAGAAGTCGATGAGTGGATTCTTTCAAAAGTTACGAGTCGGTAAACGCAATTAATTTTGACGGCGCGCGAGTCGGGTAAGCTTATCGAATAATTTCTGTATTTATGAGAGAACCGTTAGGGTCGTGGTCTTGTGTTCAATATGGGAGGTAGAGAATGTTTCGCTCTTTCATTTAAGAGTAATTAGAAGTCGATGAGTGGATTCTTTCAAAAGTTACGAGTCGGTAAACGCAATTAATTTTGACGGCGCGCGAGTCGGGTAAGCTTATCGAATAATTTCTGTATTTATGAGAGAACCGTTAGGGTCGTGGTCTTGTGTTCAATATGGGAGGTAGAAAATGTTTCGCTCTTTCATTTAAGAGTAATTAGAAGTCGATGAGTGGATTCTTTCAAAAGTTACGAGTCGGTAAACGCAATTAATTTTGACGGCGCGCGAGTCGGGTAAGCTTATCGAATAATTTCTGTATTTATGAGAGAACCGTTAGGGTCGTGGTCTTGTGTTCGATATGGGAGGTAGAGAATGTTTCGCTCTTTCATTTAAGAGTAATTAGAAGTCGATGAGTGGATTCTTTCAAAAGTTACGAGTCGGTAAACGCAATTAATTTTGACGGCGCGCGAGTCGGGTAAGCTTATCGAATAATTTCTGTATTTATGAGAGAACCGTTAGGGTCGTGGTCTTGTGTTCAATACGGGAGGTAGAGAATGTTTCGCTCTTTCATTTAAGAGTAATTAGAAGTCGATGAGTGGATTCTTTCAAAAGTTACGAGTCGGTAAACGCAATTAATTTTGACGGCGCGCGAGTCGGGTAAGCTTATCGAATAATTTCTGTATTTATGAGAGAACCGTTAGGGTCGTGGTCTTGTGTTCGATATGGGAGGTAGAAAATGTTTCGCTCTTTCATTTAAGAGTAATTAGAAGTCGATGAGTGGATTCTTTCAAAAGTTACGAGTCGGTAAACGCAATTAATTTTGACGGCGCGCGAGTCGGGTAAGCTTATCGAATAATTTCTGTATTTATGAGAGAACCGTTAGGGTCGTGGTCTTGTGTTCAATACGGGAGGTAGAGAATGTTTCGCTCTTTCATTTAAGAGTAATTAGAAGTCGATGAGTGGATTCTTTCAAAAGTTACGAGTCGGTAAACGCAATTAATTTTGACGGCGCGCGAGTCGGGTAAGCTTATCGAATAATTTCTGTATTTATGAGAGAACCGTTAGGGTCGTGGTCTTGTGTTCGATATGGGAGGTAGAAAATGTTTCGCTCTTTCATTTAAGAGTAATTAGAAGTCGATGAGTGGATTCTTTCAAAAGTTACGAGTCGGTAAACGCAATTAATTTTGACGGCGCGCGAGTCGGGTAAGCTTATCGAATAATTTCTGTATTTATGAGAGAACCGTTAGGGTCGTGGTCTTGTGTTCAATATGGGAGGTAGAGAATGTTTCGCTCTTTCATTTAAGAGTAATTAGAAGTCGATGAGTGGATTCTTTCAAAAGTTACGAGTCGGTAAACGCAATTAATTTTGACGGCGCGCGAGTCGGGTAAGCTTATCGAATAATTTCTGTATTTTTCAGAGAACCGTTAGGGTCGTGGTCTTGTGTTCGATATGGGAGGGAGAGAGACTTTCGCTCTTTCATTTGAGAGTAATTTGAAGTCGATGGGTGCATTCGTTCCAAAGTTACGAGTCGGTAAACTTAAGTGTAAAGTCGCACGAGGTGAACTCAAGAAATCTCCAGAAATTCTGTACCTAACGGCGTTATGAAGTCCCTCTGCTGCCGCCTGCCGGTCTTCTTTACCCTATTTTTAGGGAGAAAGAGTGCGTTCGAGTTTCCGTTCGCGCGACTGGTCGCAATTTGGCACGCCGGTGCTCCATATCTGAAATTCCAACGTAAATTGAATAGAAGTTAATTCTCCAGATGCAAATCCTTGTATACGTATGACATATAATGAGAACTCTTACAGAAGTTATTTCTAATTTCCTTTATTTTTTCGTCCAGATTGAGGTAGACCATGCAGGTGTTATTTCAGTAAAGTTAGGTTTTAAATATGCGTGCTTTGAAATTTATTAAGACCTTTCATACTGTTTAGTGGTGCATTGTCCATTTCATAAGTCTATTACGGCGAATCCAAGTTCTGAAGCAATAGCTCGGTTGTGCTCGTCATAGCCGTGTCGCCTTTGGACCCGCCTCCATGCGGGCAAACCCGGGTTCGAGTCCCGGCGTTGTACAATTTTCTACAATACGTTGTACAATTTTCTTACAAATTATACTTGTACAATTTTTTCCACTCTTAAAATCATGTGTATCCCTAAATAGTTCACCTTTTAATATTTGTGAAAGTCCGCCTTCAAAGTCGACCTAAGAGAAAAATTTCAGCAGTCGGCAGCTCTTATTCTTCGTACACCTGCCGTGTCGCAACGTACCTTAGGTGTTTTCGGTCCATCCTGCCGTCACCGCAGTGCATCCGTTCGCCCGTAATAACGGATCTTTATTATTGTTTGCCATCATCATCGACATTATTCAACTATATTAACGGCATGGCTCATCCAACGACGTATCAATATTTGATACGAATAACTATAGTCGTTATGCGTTGCTGCTAAATCTTTAGGCCAGCATGGGCCAGCGTGGAGCTTCGGCGCGGGAGTGACATGGGCAGCAGAAGGATCTAACGCCAACGGCCTTATCTACTTAGTATGTCGACTGGCACTACGCCATTCTTCGAAGTTGGTCCTTAGGATGCATTTTTAGTGTTCTTTATCCGGAGGGAAAAGATCCCCTAACTTCTCTGTACTTCTCGGGACCGTAGGACTCGTGTCCATTCCATATAACAAATCACTCCTAGGAGTAATGTGGATAGTTAGCCCTACGTGGGCGTATTTGTAGTGAACGCCTTCTGCCGCACTTCAGTCTAAATTTCATAAATTAATAAAACTACCTTCTCAAAATTAAATAAAGCTAACGCAATTATTATTACCATTTTAGATCACTATTCTCATTCAACATGACCCCGAAATCTATTAAAAGTTGACCCGAAATATTTCAACATTTTTCGAGCATCAACTTTCAGCGCGTTCTCACGTAGAACCATTTCGCAAGCTCTCGATAGTCAGCCATCCAGGCAGACTGGTCATTCACGTTGTGTGTTCTTCCGATTTAGTTCTTGGGCCCCAGAGCGGGCATTTGTAAGTATCAAGTGTTAATATTAAGTGTTTTTATTATAATTATTGACTTGTCTATGTGTTGAGAGCTCATTTTTGTGAACATTCACTATGTTTCCTTTGTGCCGGTGTTAGTTAGGCACCAGCCTCAAGCTCACTGCCCCATCTTTGCCATAGTTTTCGTGTTTACTATTCTCCGATGATTCCGTATTGTGCAGTCAGTGTTAGACGATGTTGGCATTAGCTCCTTAGATATTTTTTAGTGCTGAACATAGCGTTTTAAGACACTTTGCTGTCCACAAAGATCATTTGTGAGGAAGTCCAATTTTACTTCCCTGAAATTAATTGAGCGTTGTTAGCCTTTTTGCTAAGTCACTGTAACATTGCTTTCCAGCTTCAGTTGGTTTGTTATTCTGTTGTGCCTTTTTATATGTAATTTTTCTGCGCCTAGAAGCAGGTCTGGCTCATCTAAATTATAGAGAACAAGAGTCCTCACCTTTTCTCATGCCATTTTATGTACATTATTTTACTTCTAGTTGTTAGTTCATACTCAGTCATGTTTTGTCTTTAGAAATTAGTTCCCTGTACGGGAAATTTAAATCTTCAGTCTCATGCTGAGTTGTAAGTGTAGTTTGCTTTTGACTCAAGTTACAACCGCCAACTGACAGCAGTTGGCTGGCTATTTTTGGAATACCTGGAAGCCAAACCAGTATAATTAAAATTAGCAAATTACATAACGATTATATACTCAGTTGTGTTGCTGCTTGTGATATCAGTGGAGTTTTTGACCAGTTGGTCTTGAACACCGGTTCTGGGTGTTAAGATGATTCAGGCTGCAACTCGGGCGCTAGAGCTGCGGTACTGACTTTAGCACTAGACTCTTCCATTGTTCCTCTGTAAGTAGCAGATGCAGCAGTCTTGCACATGTGTATGAATAGACTCGTTTTTGTTCAAAATAATCCAGCACGATGTCCCCTGACAGGATCTACTGGACCACACATTCATGCACTCACAAACACGTATGAAACCAAACCCTAACCTCTTAATTTAAGGAGCTTACCTCCTCCGGGTTCACCCTCCTGGTTCACTCTCTGAATTGATTCTCTAAGTTTCCCCTCCTATGTTAACTTATTAAACGGGAAGGCCTGCATCCTTGCAGCTAAGCCGCTAAAACCTCCAGTTGTGACTACCATTGGGTCGAGAGACTCACTCTTACCGAGTTTTCCCAACCGGTAACAAATCCCATTCTCAGCACTCAACTCACTACTCACTTAGTGTCGGAACCTCCCACACTTACACCATCATCGACTTCACACTCCAGCACGCGCTTCACAAGCCTGAGCTGAACGAATCGTCTGAAGTCCTGCAACCTCCTCGGACTCTCCCCAAGAACGTCGCGCGAACTAGAGTCAAGCCTCGCACTTCGTCGTTCAACCTTCTCCTCAATAAATCCCATAAAGGCTAGTCTGTTCCCTCATTCCCTTCTGATGTTGGCTGTAATGGTGGTTTTGTTGTTGATTGTAGACGCTTGAAATATTGCGTCCGAATACCGCCTTAACTCCTTCTGAGTCAGTGGCCCTAATTCATTCATTTTGCAATTCAATGTGCTTTACCCGAGCACTGGTGACCCGCCTTATCAAAGAATTCAAACCTGTCTAAAGTAAAAACTGAATTACGCCCATCAGGCAAAGTTCATATATTCCACTATTTTCATCGATTTGTTTCCTAGTGCCCTGATTGTATACTGTTTTCTTTTTTATCTTCCGATAGGTTTTTCAAAGTAGGTGTCAGAAAGCGAGTTAAAGTATTTGTGATTTTTTATAATAAATGTAAACGTCAGTTTTACGAATTCTCCTTTCACTCCACGATTTCCACAAGCTATGCTGGAAAAACTATTGAGCTTAACTCGCTCCTAACCTATATTGGAAAACTTTGTATACTAGTGGCGATTTTCTCTGTTGGGTATAGGGGAAAAATTCCAAGCACAATACCCCACTCTACCCAGGTTTCTGAAATGGGTACCGGTTTTGACCGGAGGAAAGCGTCATGGCGTCCTGGTGTTAGTTATAAGGCATTTGACAATCCAATGTTCAAGGTGATACGTGTCAGGCTTGAATTGGAAATGAAGCATCCGTAAATGCCTTCATTATTATTGAATAACTAACTACCTGGGCAGTGCCAGTACATTGCTCAAGTATTACTTTCTGCATCTAAGGAATGTATATAATCCAACGACGTCGTTATAACTGGATTTGAAAAAATATTTTCAGCTCATTAAACTATGGAGAGGGCGTGTGTGATTGAAGTGCGAGCTCAAGGAACAGAAAAATTTCCCCTTACTGACCACGAAAACCACAAATAATAATTAATTACAATCGCCAACAATAGAAACCGGAGCTTAACGGCTGCAGACAAGCAGCTCGTCAAGAATTATCTCATCAAGAGAAGCGGTTCACCCTCCAAAGCAAATCCAGTGCAGACAACCAAACTTATATCGCCGGATGCGAGAAAAGAATTGAACCTGCATTAGCCGCCTAGGAAAATAATTGAATATGCATTACGCGCTTAGGAAAAGAAATAATTTTATATTAGGCTCTTAGGAAATAGCACCCATTTCAGGAACATTCGAAGCAGTCAAACCTCTATCCAGCACCATCCTTTGTGCCACATCTCAGCGAGTGCAAAACGGTTTGCGTAAAACGCAAATAGTTACAGTGACAGACATGATCCCTTTTTCAACACATCATTGACTTCCTGATTCACAGGCCGGAACAGGTAAGTTTACAAACAATAGAAACCTAAAGGCTTCTGAATTTCAATCAGAGCTGTCGAAAAATGTAAGAAGTAAGCATTCAAAATCTTTACAATACAAATAAAAAATTTAACCCGTTCCACGTCGACCCTGCTTTTAAGAATCAAATTTACGTGAACATTCTCAGCGTTGGATAAATACACCTGAACAAAGCTCTAGCCTCTGCAAAGCACCTGATTTATAATAAAACTTAAGGCAAAAAATTAGCATCAATCCTAATTGCTGCACGAACTGTAATTACAATGGACGATTTAAAGCTATCGCTCAAAATAGAAGCTACCGTCACTCTAGCTGACGAACACTGTCTCCTACACGCAGTGACAACTGAATTTGCGTCAGAACAAACCTTACAATGTTGCTACCAACCTTTAAGAAAGTTATCTAAACGGAAAGCACCAGTAACAAAGACCGGTATGCAAAATTCATTGATAAGAACAGCGGCAACCTCGCAATTTTCATGAACCAATGCATCGGTGGGAAGACTTCAATTATGCTGATCGGGACCTCATTCTTCAAATAGTTTCTTATGAGACAAGAATGCAAATTCACACAATCGATAAAAAGAAAATGGAATTTGAAAAACCAAACTAGTTTCCCCCGACGCCTTATGCCTTAACAAATTGTCCTGTGGTAAGCATAAGCGAAAGCAATTTCACTACAGTACCCTCGTGAAAATACACTTCGAAAATCATGATATTCCCATTCCAAATTTTTGACGAGGTGACAGTGGCTAAATTAATGAACTTTCATCTGGGATCAATATCATAATCAGTAAATTGACCAGTTTTTAACATAAGGTTAGTACAGAAATTTCCCCACTAAGATACAAATGCTCCCCATTTCACATTTCAAATTTAGGATGTGAGTGACGTTCCGAGAAATCCACTATCCACTACTACCAATGAGGCTGGTTCAAACGTGGGGTTTCGTTTGGAACTGCCTACGAGTAGATTATTCGTATATCGACTAGTAAGGGATAAAGATTAGTCGAACGGGTAAATATTTATTTTTGGCCCACGGGATTATTCAGGAGAAAAGACTGGGGAACTTCGCAACGTACTATAATCCGAGTAGTAATGGAATATTCTAATGGTGTTAGGATTCTAAGTACGGTTAATTACGACATGTCTGAATAACGAATAATCGCTTGATCAAAAGAGGTAAAGGCAGGGGAGGTAGCTTTGCTTTGTAGATCCTGCAATTACAAGAATAAAACAATGGTTAGCATGGCAATATGAGGATCTCGAAATTACCTAATTACCAGGTAAAATATGACATATAAATTATTCAACCACCAACCTATATTTTCTACTATCAGGTTGTAATTCGAATATTGAATTAGTTAATTCTCCCGACTTGAAATTCACTAATCGTTGGCACAATCCACACTAGAAACTAAGTTATACTTTAAACTAACTTCTAAGCTCTCACTCCTAAAGTCTCGCATGATGAACTAAGTTAAAACACTTCCAACTTAACGACCGGGTCTTTTCAAAGTTACCGGGCCGTTACGTAACCGCCTCCATGGCGGCACACTCCGGCCGGTCACACGTCACTCTACTTAGGGCGTAAATTCTAGTCTCATTTTCTACTTCACATGATCTTACAAAACTCATCATATCTAATAAACCTTATATTAATCATATCCAATAAACCTTATATCTAATAAACCAAAATTCATCATATCTAATAAACCTTACGAACAGCACGGAAGGTAGTCAAATGTAATTTATATGCTACTCGCGAGCCAGTTAGCTCGTTACTTTCACTTAGTTATTCACAACACATAAATACAAAAAGTGCTACTTGCTCGTCGTGTCGTGAGACTATCGAACTTGCCTCCGTCCAGGCAGACCCTGGTTCGAGTACAGGCGCTGGTGGCGATTTTCTCTGTTGGGTATAGGGGAAAAATTCCAAGCACAATACCCCACTCTACCCAGGTGTCTGAAATGGGTACCGGTCTTGACCGGGGGAAAGCGTAATGGCGTCCTGGCGTTAGTTATAAGGCATTTGAAAATCCAATGTATAAGGTGATATGTATCAGGCTTGAAATTGGAAATAAAGCATCCGTAGATGCCTTCATTATTATTTCATTATTATTATTACTTATTTCAACAGTAGAAACTACGAAGGTTTAAAATATCCAATGATTACGGATGTATAACCTTCTCGTGTTTCAACCTTTGTAAAAGGAAAATTCTCGTTAAAATAAATTAAAATTTTCTTGTCCGGAGAAAATCTTGGCAAAGAAAATGATGTTGGTACTGCGGGTATTGCGCGGTCTTTGCTGTCGGCGGAAAAGAAACGATTTGCAGATCATTATAAATGTGTGTTCAAGGACAGGGGTACTCATATTCTTTAGTTTGTGAATTTTTAATCTGTAAAATTGTTTTTTCAGTAATTGTAATGATTTTCAAACAATGTGCTGAAGAATCTAATGAATAAAAAATCAGAAGGAAAATTGCAGCAAAAATATTGAACAAGGATGGTTTCATGATAAATTGTCTTGTACAGGCGTGATATACAGTACGACTATTAGGAAATGCGATGTAGAAATGCAGAATCGACAATGCTAACGAAGAAAATACCCGTGAATCATTAAAATAATACCAAACTCAATTATAGATCGTTTATGTTCACAGAGCTAAGTGAAAAATAATTTCATATTTTTCGCAAATATTGGCTTCCATGTTTGTCCTATCTTAAGATCGCATCAGAGATGTTCAACTGGAAGAATTTTAAAAAGTTGTTAATGCACGGACGGACGCAAAATCTATTCAGAACAATTATCGAGATGATGTAGTGAATGAAATAGGTTGCAGGAGAAAGTTTTCTCGTTTACGAGGTAATGATTTCATTTTAAAATATGAGCCAGAGAAAGGTCATCCAAGAATTTTTGCGTCGAGAATTCTATAATTACCTTCAAGGAAATTATGGGACGTTAGAAGGGGCCATCCAAACCTGCATCTGATTTCCGTTTGTTTCAAGAGTCGCACAGCAATTTTGGTGAACAAAAGAAGAGATTGAAAAAGACTTGATTTTATTTTTCCATTTTAAACCTACAGAATTTTACCGGCTAGGCATTTATAAGTTTGTTAAAAGGTGGACTACGGTCACTTAAAGCATTGAGGAATGATTTCGTGAATAAATATTTCCTTTGTCATTTCCTTATTTGGCAATGACTACGACTAGCGACTTTCTCATCTACTAAATAGAATGAATATTTCCTTAGTAAGTGGGTAGGGAAAGAATTGAATCTACATTAGGTTCCTAGGTAAAGAATAAAATCTTCATTAGGCACATAGGAAAAACTAAATATGCATCACGCACCCAAGAAAGGAATTGAATCTGGTTTAGACGCGTGGGAAAAGAATAGAACCTACAGTAGGCACCTAAGTAAAGAATTAAATTTGCATTAGTCGCCCAGGAAAAGAATTGATCCTTTATTAGGCGCATAGGAAAGAATTGAATTGAGACGCTACAGTAGGTACAAGATGAGCACGCGACGGTTGTGTACACGTTCAGGTCGCGTTAAGAGATGCAACAGAGCGAGCATAACGAGCGTCTCCGGATCACAGAGGTGAAAAGAGAAAACAGAGAAAAACAGTGTATTTAAAAACGTTGATACACGAAATGCATTATCCTTCATTTTATTTTAAATATTTCTCACCATGAAGGTCTTAAACTGACAGACTACAATAAATACGTAACAACCATTTCAGCAGTTGAATGAATAACTGGGAGAAAAATTAAAAAACAACTTTCGCAGATATTTTATTCTTGGTTTTAAAAATCTTATAAATATTGATCACAATTGACCACCATGAAACGTTGCTGAAAAGGCATTAAAGGACATAATTTCCGTTTCACATTGACCTAAAATAAAGCTTAATCTTAGCGTGCTGCTGAGATTATGCGATAGTAACCGAGGGTTTGGAGAATATTATGATCTCAAATGAATGACTGTGGGCTTAAAACAAAGGAAATTAAAAAAGGTGATTGCTCGGATGTTTGAACTTTCGTGCATACGCAAACTAAGACTGTTTTCAAAAAGTTGATACAAAAAGTTCTGCACAATTTATTTCACGAATTTGCATAAGCAAAGTTTACTCAATATAGTTGGTGAAAGAACTACAATGAATTTATAATATCTAATGCAGCAGTTGAATCAACTGAGACTTTGAAAATGTACTTTAAAGTGTATTTTAGAAGTGTGAAAGTCTCCTTACTTACTTCTCTCAAAGTTAGAAAAAACAAAGCATAAACCATACCGCTCTAGCCAAATATTGTCCCACTATATACCAGATACGAAGAAAATTCATATCAGTTCGAAGCTGTCTGATGTTCGAGTACGAATTGTTGATGGGAATCTGAGCTGAATTTTTTACCTCACCTGTACCGTGTTAAATTTGGCTACCTCACCTGTACCGTGTTTGGCTACCTCACCTGTACCGTGTTTGGCTACCTCACCTCTCCCGTGTTTGGCTACCTCACCTGTATAGTGTTTGGCCGCCTCACCTGTACCGTGTATGTACTTGTGTTCTGGTGATACTCGTACCACAGATACGATCATTAGGTATTCTATAAGAGCGTGAAAGATGGATAGCCAAACAATTTAATGTGTTAAAGTGTTTTTCTTTTCTTTTATTTTCAATAAGATTCGCATTGTAATGACGTAGGAGAAAAAACGCACAAAAATATAAAAATTTATTTATAAATTCAAGGAGACACCTGGCGCTTTATTATGAAGTATATCTTGATATAGTGTTTATTGTGCTCGGCAATACAATTCTTTGCCTAAAAACGATTCGAACTTAGAAGATTTCCTCATCCACAAAAAGAACAAAAATTTCTTGGTAGCTGATGCATCCCGATCTGTAAAATGTTCGTGGAAGGCAACACGGAAGAGATACAAATTCTAAACAATTAATTTCAAAATTAACAGAAAGATTATTTCCAAAATTAACAGATTATTGTCGTCACGGTAGAATGTTCGACTGCACATCGCAAGCATATGAATATTCGCCCAAATATTTGGGAAGAAGGAATGGAATGTAGATGGCTTAACTGGGAATTGTGAAAGATGAGGCTGCTGTTTTCCTCATGACTCTGAGACCTGACTGCAGAAAAAAGAGAGTTTGCGTGTACAAATACGCTGCTAGTAATTCTTGTTTTTTCCGAGATCCGTTCCCTGCCTCAGGTCATCGATCATCAACACGATTGAGGCTCAGTAATTCTAAGCCGAGGTCAACGCACTTATTGAAGTCAAATAAGAATTCCAAGAAAATATCATCGGTGGCTAAAGCTAAATTCTGACACTATAGCTCTCTCTTCTGTTTTATGATAACTTCCAATGATAATGATAAGGTATGACTGATTTTATAACATCAAAATCAAAAATTTACTGATTCTCTGTTCGGTGATGACTACTAAAAACACGTCATAGAACTCGAACACGAGTTTTGGATTTTGATCGAAATGGACTGTGTTTCAGAGCATGCGGTTCTTCGTTTACCAGTGGAGTACTTTTTTCGAATAAAATATGATTTGAAATACGGATAGCGCATACCACACTGAACGCATAAAATATCGTCTAAATTGCGGTAAATTTGCAGGAACTCCGGAGAAAATTGTAGTGATTAAAGAAAACTGTTGGCGATTTGAAAGAAGTGTGGGTGATTGGAGAGAACTGGGGGCAAGGGGAGAGAACTGTGAGCGATTTTAGGGAATGTTTGGCGATTGGAAAGAACTGTTGGCGATTAGAGAGAGCCAATAAAAACTGGAGAGTCAGTGAAAATTCTATACAAACTGGAAGGACGCTTGATGAAAACCTGAAGCAAGTTCGATTTCATTAAAAAAACTTGACATAATGGTTAAGATCAGAGCAGAATGTGAGCTTCATTACGAGTACGTTTGCCAGTTTTCACGCTTGAAGGTTGTCGATGACCACCTGAGGAGTAAAAGAAAGTTTATTCATCCAATTTACTAAACCAACATAACAATGCGAACTTGACTTAGCTCTGTGGGCTCCGCCCTCTTTGATACTTCGTGCAGTATCAGAGACTTTTTTAAACGTATTCCTTGATCAACTTTTAGAGATAGTACTGCGGTCTTTAGAAATGAAATGCTGTTCGTACAACAATCAAGGACTAGGCTTTTACATCGTTCCACACCAGAGTGTACGTCTTTTTGAAAACCAATTTATGAAAAACAGAACCAAACTCATGTTAGTGAAACCCGTATATAGACAGAGAATTTATTGTTTAGTTGATAGAAAGGCTTCTCCAAAAATGGCGAACTTCTCGGTGACAACAGTAAATTTATTCCTCGCCCTTCGGAGTTGTTGAAACTTATCGTCAAATGCAAGGATTAAATAAAGAAGTTCATTGATTTTTTACTGGTAAAATGCACCGTTGATTTTTTTGTCATATTAAAAGTATTATTTGTAGTGAATTATCCAAAGTATTATTAAGCGTAAGCATGTATTTTTTTACTCTCCGATTTTGTTTCAGAAACTGAAGATGAGTGAAAACATCACTTTATACCTCTAACTTTAATTAAAAATATTTATCGAGCGAGATATTTCTATCTGCCTTCTTGTTTCATGAAACTTCAATTTGCCGCAACGCAGTCGATGAGACAAATATGTATTGGAATATACCACTGGCGTAATGCACCTTGTCAAAACTTTTCGGCCTAAAACAAGTGAGAATCTTGATAAAAAGTGTAAAAATAATAATAATTACATTTTACAGAAAATGACCTGATCTATTTACTGAACGTGTGTAAATTCATCGTTACCTTTAAACGTAACAAACAAATTTATTGAACAGTATCTTTACATGGATCTTTTCTAATTCACAAGACTGTTGACTTTTAACCTAACACCACCTACAATGCCTACTTAGCACCGCTTGGGCTGTTCATTTGCTCATATATACAGTGTGTCCCACAAAAACTCGAACAGAGTATTTATTTTCTCGTACCAGTAATACCATCATAAAAATATCATAAGCATTTAATTTGTATCAAAATTATGCGGTATTACTGATTACTACTGATACGGGAAATAATTACGGGTATTACTGATATGGATAAATAAATACTCGGTTCGGGTATTTGTGGGACATATGGTATGCAGGTATCCTTAGGTTCCGTGTGAAGTGCTGTCAACTTTCTTTGGACATACTGACATTAAAGGATGTTCACTCTAATCAAGTTGAAATATGTCACATCTTGCATCAGCTTCATAATAACATAAAATAACAAGACGAGATGACCTTCAATAAAAATTATAATAGCATCGGAGGCTGTTGACAAAATCAACATTAAAGGTTGGAGGGTAATCCTTCATTTCAACTGATACCCACTTCATACACCTGGGTCAAGTGGGGTATTGTGGGCACGTTTTTTCTTTTTCAAAGGGAAGAAACCCCGACCTCAAACTACAGAGTATGTAACCAGAGACCCTTGACATGACAGTCGAGCGCTGTTAACCATTAACACCTGGCACTGTTAACAAGGTATAGGTTTCGCTCGATTGCCGTAGCCACACCCACAAAGATTGGGGTCCTCGATTGATATAGCCACAACCACAAAGATTAGGGCCCTCGATTGCTGTAGCCACACCCACAAAGATTTGGGTCCTCAATTGCTGTAGCCACAACCACAAAGATTGGGATCCTCGATTGCTGTAGCCACAACCACAAAGATTGGGATCCTCAATTACTATAGCCACAACCACAAAGATTTGGGTCCTCAATTGCTGTAGCCACAACAAGACGCCGTAATGACGGAGAGTAAACATGAGATAGCCAAATGAAATTAAAACTCCTGGAAATTGTTTGCAATGGGCCTTGAAATGGACGAACCTCTCCTACCGAAGATTCATTAGCATGGATGGTTGAAGGAACAAGCCGAGGACCCATTCTCGCGTTGCTATGCGGTTATTTTAATATTCATGTTAAAAATAGTTGTATGTACTTGCAGATGCATGGTTATAGAGGTCGATTGATTTGAACATTCATGAGCTATAATACTTTTCTCTCAATTATTTATTTCGACAATTGACATGGGTATTACGATACCCATGTGTGTATATCAACTAAGGATCTTTACGTTAATATATTTTAAAAATCAATGATGTCTTTTGCATCATCTTTGTTCGAAGTAAACTGTTTCTTTTTTCTCTTTTGGTCTTTTCATTTAATTTCGTACATTCCTCGTGAACATTTTCTTTCTGCTCTACAGTAGCACTCGCATTGACCTGATCCACAGTGTGCCAAGTCACCAGTGGTGTTTGCAATCCCATCAGTGACAGCAGGCAACGTACGTCACTGATGTTTGCTCTTTCATGACGCCAAACTATCTATGTACGTCGCTAGTGATATCTGCCAGTCCATTAGCGACATGAGGCTACTTATGCCACTAGTGTTTCTCAGCCTATATTTGTGACATCAAGTTACTTAAGGCACTTTTATTTTACAGCCCATTAGTGACACTAGGCCACTTAAGGCACGAGTATTTCCTAGCCCATTAGTGACACTAGGCCACATAAGGCACGAGTATTTCCTAGCCCATTAGTGACACTAGAGTACTTACGTCGCTAGTGATGTTCGCCAGAGTGATGTTACCGACGCGAGAGAAGAAGTAGAGTTCTGTCTCGAGGGCGTGTTTGAGGGTGGGTTCCTTCACGAATCCGTGACCCTCACCTAGAGGACATTATATTTTTAGATTTAATCCATCTTAATAAAAGGAATCTACCAAAAATACGGTGATAATTGATTGGGGCCACGAAGTTATCTCGTGTATCAATAATACTCACTAACCTAGCACAAGCAGCAAGTACCAAATCGTTATACAGACTCTACGAGGCACAAATATCGTGGAATCAACAAAAGCAGGAACCAGTACCTATGAACCACAAACACGTAAGAATTTCCGAAAAGTTATTTGGTAAGCTGTGGGTGGGTTCTAGGTAGTTTAAGAACAATAAAGTCGCTTGAAGAAGAGTTCTTAGAGGCACAAGATCAACTACAATTGACCTAACATCGACTGAACTAAATCTCTAGCTTCGGTCAAAGTAACTAGGATGCAAAGAAACTAAAACATATGGAGTTGTTATGTGCTGTTTCGGTACTCAAAAATTATAAAAAATCCTGTAAGTTATTTTCAGGGCTCATCCGGACATTTATTAGTGCGCTCTTGAACTATTTTATACTCTTCCAGGGAGCTGGTGAGAAAACTGTGAACTAGTACACACTTTCCACTGGGTTTTCTTTAGCATCTACGCGCGTGTTGGAATTGTATCTGCCACATAACTAAATCAGTGACGTAAAAGGTTAGTTGGTTCTCTGTTTCAATCGTCTTAGACTATTAATTTCTAATTGGTTAGAAATTGGCTATTAAATTTTAATTGGTTAAAAAGATAAATTGAGAACATCTTATTATAAAACGTGTGGAACTTATAACTCTTAAGATAATAACCAAGTGTTACGACCGGCTAAAGCCGAAACGTTCCACAATGGCCTAAAGCTTCTGAGCAAGATTAAAAAAAAGCTGATTTGGGCGACATGTCGATTGTAAATTTAAATCTTCCTCGGAAATGAGACGCAAATATGTAGAAAGAGTACTTATCTGCTCACCACTTTTTATTGCTCTCTTCTTCCGTTCAGGCTGCTAAACAAAAACTCGACACACTCTGGTACTGCAGCTTAAATAAAATGAAATTATTTAATTCTCGATCTTCTGAAATCATTTAAAAGGAGAAGTTAACTATTAATATGCTACCTCAATTCTACGTAACATAAACGTTCCGTACTCTTGGTGAAATGTAATTATAGTCCAGAGAAAGTGAACAAGATATTGTCAGGTAATGTAGTGTGGACAATCTCAAGTGACACATGCCGCGTGAAACATAGGAGTGTTATCTATGATCTTTATTTTATATAGGGCAATTATCCATGATCTACGATGTGATAAGTGAAATAAGTAATCTCATCTAAATGCGTGAACTATATCTGAGGCAGAGCACGTGAAGCAGAGAGTATAAATATAGCATCGATTTCAACTGAGTATTTAGATACAGATGCCTAACGGTAACATAGAAAACAAAATCCATCAAGAGGTAACTTAACACGACAACTGCAGTAGATGTAGCGCCTCGATGTTGTACGTGGTCAATTTCACCTTCTGATGAACTACTTGCTTTGATGTTACACGTAGGTAAAAATACTTTAATTTATTGTGTACACGAATTAGAACGAGGGTGACATTAGCGTTTATTGTTGTTCAGCGCATATTAACATACCATGCAGTTAAAATATAATGCTTAATGTATCACGTGGGTACAATACACACCTTGCTACAACACGTGAATACAATACTCATTTCGGCAAAGAATGTTGATGTAAATACGTATTCTGAAGCAGCATGTGGATACGATACACATACTGATGTAGCATGTGAACACACTTTGCAACAGCACGTGAATGAAATACACATTTTGATTCAACACGTGCATATAATTCACACTTTAACACGCTACACTCACCCTGATACAGCACAAAGGCAGTCGGTACCTTGTTCTTCTTGACGATGTTGTACATACTTTCAGCTTGGTCAACAGGCACGATCTGGAAACAAATGTAACGCTGTATATATGCAGTTTGTGTGATATTTGCTTCAACGGAATATTAACTTTTTCCGATTGAGGTAAAATATCTGCGAAGTGGGTTAACTTTGAAAGATAAAACCTAAATAAGAAGCTTGTCAAATGGGAAAGTGATTGTTGAAGCGTGTTAAACCTACAATTGTTCGCTGAGATTAGAATTTTAAATAAATAAACATTCGCAATAAAACATCTGACATACGCAAAGTGGTAGAATTGTACTCCCGAGCACGAAATAAATATAAATGAATGTGCGGCTGCGGTGGTAAAACTAGGAATATAATAATAATAATAATGTGTATCTAAAGATAAAGTGGAAACGAAGTTTGAAACTTGAAGTACGTTAAGGAAAATCACTTACATACATAGATACTTGCCAGATTCTTCACTAGTACACAAAAAGTCCTCAAAATGAAGAATGCGGGCTTTATGTTCTCAGAGAGTGACAAAAGCAAACATAGGTAATCATGAAATATTAAGGTAATAGAGGATACTATTCTCCGAAATTATATCCGTTTACAATTAATCCTTTAACCCCGATTCCCACTGAAATTCCACTATCCACTCTTCTTGTTCAAAACATGATAATTTCCCAAAATGGACCCAGACTGTTCACGTTGAAGCGTCCTGGTATTGTCACAGGAAACCAATGCACAAAAAGTGGCAAGGACACTTGAGTTCAGCTCCAACCAGTGTTTAAGTCTGTATACTTGTGGAACTCATAATTTGCTGAGGCTTCTTTCTCCCTTGGTTATGAACGACTACGCTCTGCTTCCTGTAATACAAGAGGTTAAAATTCAATTCCCTGCTTTATGTGATAAGATAGACCAAAATTAAAAATCCGCATATTTTGCATTGGATATGCAACCTCTGTCAAATGCCCATTTTATGAATAAAATTTCCCAAAGAAAAAGTTACACGGTTAGAGAAACTCGATCCAACGGGTCGCGTGTGGTCTGCAGCTAATACTTGCATGGGAACCAGTCGCAGCTGACAGCTCTTAACGAGACAGACCTGGACTCAACGACCCTGTTCTTTCCGGTGTCTTTTTTGCATGTCCTCCGTCGCACCAAATAAATAATACGTCGTTTTTCTGGTGCTGCGACAGGGTTACTAGATCTGTCTTATACTGGACGAAGCCACAACATAATGGAGGCAAACGCTTCAAAAAAACTTAATGACATGACTTTTGTGAAACATTATTCCCTTTAGAACACACGGCAGGTGCTTACAGCATTAGTTAGAGTTTATAATAGTTCGCAGAACTTATAATCAAGATTATATTACTTAGACGTCATAGTAAAGTAAATCATTTAGCGAACGTCCTTGGGCAAAATAATTAGATCGCGAATAGCCTTGGACAAAAGAATAGGTTGCGAATACTTGTCACAAAAAATCAGGTTGCGAATGCGTGTCCCAAATTTACCAGCCGCAACGCTCCTCATTAGGGACCTGAGGGCATCTTGAGTGGGATGCTGAGAGGGCGTTTCAATGAGGCCCAATGAGGCACAATGAGACGCAATGAGGCACAATGAGGCACAGTGAGGCACAATAAGGGTGTCAACACTCAAACCATGCTACAATACGGGTGTGTCGCGGGCAGCTGAGACCGATTTCCAAGTTCTATGGACACACTTTGTTCGCTTTAGAAGTTCTATGGGCACAATTTGTTCGAATTCCGACCATTTCCCTCCACTATAGGGGAACACAAGCTGTCGTTGCGATTGACCCAAGTAGCGTCATTACCGTGGTGCTTCTCGTGTGTCAAGCTTTTGTTGTGTCAGAGAAACGGAAGACGTTCTTTTCATGTACAGCTGCAAAGCTAACCTGCTGATTTACAACCAAAATACTTAATTTTGGGGCTTCTTTAAATTTTACTCTAAAAATTTAAGGTTTTGGTGATAAAACCGACTAATCAGGCAACACTGGGTAACGAGTTTTGCCAGGAGTTTTTCAAACAAGTCCGGCTTGGCTTCCACAAGATAAAAAAGAAGACGGTCTGTAGAGAAGAAGATACATTTTTCTATCACAATATTACCGTATGAAATTCAAACTTCCTACTTTTTTTAATATAGACTTCAGAGAAGTAGAAAGGTCGAAAGGAGGTGTAAGAAGAATGTTAATATCAGTCTGCTCATAGCCGGTTTTGTTTTGATATCTTTTGTTACAGTTTACTTTTACGACGTTGAAACTTCCTCAATGATTTCCAGTTTTTAGTCCAAATTGTCTTGTATGTTGGACGGAGCTTTGATTGGCTGGGTTCTGGTGCACTTGGTTGATTGAATTTTAACGTTCTGATTCAAAATTCAAAAATGAAATATTCATGTCACTTGAGCGCCGAGCAATTAACTTCAATTCTTTGAATCCATTCGCCGTATAAATGTTAGGTATTTACTTTCATTCTGACGGTGCAATCGTCCGTCAAATTTTAATTCAAAACTTCAATTTTACCTTCATAATTGTTCCCTGATATGGCAAAAGCCTAAGCTCAAATGCATATCAATAACACAGGACTTTAACGACAACGTTTTTTCTCCCAAACTTTTGTTCAACAGCTATTACGGCCATAATAATACCTATCAATATTTATCATGGGAGGCTCTTCATGTTAAGATATTTTAAAAACCAGTGTTATACATTTCGCATTCAAACCTTATTGGAAACAAATTGCATTTCTTTAATTTTTTATCGACGGAGTTCCTTTGGATTTGTAAAACATGTAAGAATGACGTCTGTGGGAAGTCGCTACCTCCACCTATGGTGATGAAGGTCTTTAAGAGACCTTACGGCAGCTCGAGCCGTGTCCTGTGTTTCTAAAGTAGTTCTTCTAGTTCCACGATATCTTTTGCAAATATAAATTTATACGAATCCAAATTAATTCTAATTTTTAAACTAATACGATACTTGATTCAAGTTATGAATTAGTTAAAACTTAGTTATAGATAAGTTTTGAATGAGTTATGAAAGAGCTTTGAAACAGTTATGAAAGAGTTATGAAAAAGTTATGACTGAGTTGTGAACGTTTTATGAATGAGTTAAGAATAAGTTATGACTGAGTTATAAATGAATTTTGACTGAGTTATGAGTTATAAATAAGTTATGAATGAGTTATGAATGAGCTATAAGTAAGTTATGAATAAGTTATAAATATGTTAATACTAAATTATGAATGAGTGTTTAATAAGTTAGTTATGAATAAGTTAGGATGTGTTTAGAACTAGAAGCTGACGCTTGCATGAGACGACGCCACACAACTCCAGGAGAGCCTGTAGCCTTCTCGGTTCGAGACTCGGGCTCTCAGCTTCCGATAGCGAGGGAGGGTGCGTTCTGCATTTTTTTTGCAAGACCCTTTTTCTCTAAACGATATCTACTTTGCCAGTTCTCAATTAAATTTTAAGGCCAGACTTACGAGGATGATTAAAAAGTTGTTTCCATTTTCTGAAAAATTGTGCTAATTTCGTTTTTTGTTCTTGCCATTATATTTAAAAGCATAATCAGCACTGAAAATTGTACATTCAACGTAAAACGCGTATCATTGAGATACAGCGAGCGGGATCGAGCAAGAAAGAGTTGCTCGTAGGTGTGATTTGATTGAATTATTTAGATGAAATGCATGCAATTTTGATTTTGATGACACAAAATTTTGCTAAGCACTTTTAGTACATAAGAATACACAGTTTAAGATTGAGACACGTTTTCAGCAATGGCTAAGTGAAAACCATTTACTTTTAAATGGCAATTCTATTGAATTTTCTATCATGAAGCAATATTTAATAATAAAAGCCGAACTTCCCAATGGGCAAGGAAAAATCGAGCGTGGTAGAATTCGATCGCACAATCTCGTACTCCAGTATTAAGAATCTAATGGCACTACCGCGAATTCAGCACCAACTTCACGAGAAACACTCATGCAGTTTACCATGCATGGTTTACAAAAACAAAGCCCCCCAAAATACTAATGAATTACATGGGATAGCTTAAGAAAACAAAAACAAAACACCAATGAATTAACTTGTATAATTTGCGAAAGAAAAGCACCCCAAGTTGGAACACATATAGTTTCCCATGCATGGTTTGGGAAAGAAAAGCACATCAAAATAGATTTACTACATGTACTAACGAATTACCTTGTATCGTTTGAGACAGAAAATCACGCATAAAACACACAAATTACCTTGTCCTCCGTGCCCTGGAAGAAGATGATGGGCGTGGCGACGCGCTGGGCGTGGTGGTAGCCGGACCTGGCGGAGTACTCAGCCTCAGAGCCGACCAGCCCCAGCAGGTAGAGGGACTCGAACTTGTGGGTGCTCTGCGCCAGGCTCCCCAAGTCCGACACGCCGAAGAAGCTCGCACCTGGTCGAAAATAAAAAATCTTTACTGTATTTTAAAACGTGTTTACTGAGCGCCTATTAGCTTCGCTAAATCATTTGTACTGTATTTAAAAAAATATTTACTAAGAGGACTTTTAAGTTTGCGTATTGCATCTTCATGTCTAAGAGGCCCATGAAACTCGAATCTTGCCAAAAATTAATATCCTGCACTGTATTATAAAACGCTTCTACTGAGCGCCCTGCTAAGTTTGCTTAGTGCGTCTTCATGTCTAAGAAGCCCAATCCTGATAGGAAACAAATTATCTGGTCTGTATTTCATAAAGTGTTTTCTAAGCAAGCGAACTTCAAAGTTAATGCCATGCGTCTCCATGTTTAACACCTCAAAAAACTCGTGTCTGCTCAAAAATGTAGCAACTGCTTTTTATATTAATAACTGTTCATTTAGACAGCGAGCCTATAAAATTAGTACGATCTTCATGTTTTCCTCCTTACTTTCCGAGTCATATAAAGATATGGAGTTGCCAATTTTTTCAGTTGTGTTCTACCCTCTTTCTGTTAAAGGACAAAAGAAAGAAAATAGGTAGATTTTATTTGCATTTTCCCTAATTTTATTCCCCACTCACTATCAAAGAATGGATATTACAGACTAGCGACCGAATTCGAGATGATGGTGAAAAACCATATTTGAGGTTGCAGCCGTATTCAGAGTGGTGGATTTGGTTACAGACCGTTTTATTTTCTTTCTTCAGCAGTGAAGGCCGTGGTGAAGGTAATGACAGAGATAATACCTGAAATGAAGGCAGAGACAATACCTGCAGTGAAGGCCGTGGTGAAGGTGAGGGCACAGATGGTCGTGTAGCCGCCCGCAGACTCGCCGTCTATGAAGATCCTCTCAGGGTCCACAACGCCCGCCTGGATGAGGTGCCTGGCGCCTGCCACCGCGTCGGCCACGTCGTACACGCCCCACCTGTGGCAGTGGTGTCTCTCACGCGTGTGTGTCTATCTTACGCACTTCTATAGCTCTAAAACACATGTGTGTGTGTCTCTAACATTTGCGCGTGTGTGTGCACATATCTCTAATGCGAGTGTGTATCTCTAATACAAGCATATGTGTGTCTCAATCGGGGAATCAACTAGGTGAACCACTTCTTTTCAAGAGATTCCTGATTTTCATCAAGGTAAGAAAAACCTATTGGCTCTAGGAGTCAAAGATCAAAGAGACAACTCAATTCCCTTTCAAGAGATTTTTGATTTTCATCAAGGTAGTAAAAAAGCTATAGGTACGAGGAATCACGAGGCGTCTCACTTCCCCTTGAGGAGGTTCCTTATTTTTATCAAGGCAGAAAAAAGCGACAAGCACCAGGAGTCCAAGAGATGAACGACATCTTTTCAAGAGATTCCTGATTTTCATTAAAGTAGTAAAAAGCTACCAGGAGCCAAAGAGGCGACTCACTTCCCCTTGAGGAGGTTCCTGAAGGCGGTGCCGTAGCCAGTGCTGCCTCGGTAGTCTACATCCAAGATGGCGAAGCCTCGCGACGTGAAGAACTGGAAGTTGAAGTTCAGTTCCGTCTTGGCCGAAGAGGTGGGACCTCCGTGGGTCCGCACCAGCAGCGGCGGCAGGGAGTTGTGTGGCGCTTCATAGTTTGGATTCTGGGTTGTGATTTGACTAGATACTAGTTTAAAACACATTGACTGCGGTGGGTTAAACTGAAATTCAATATCCAACTCAAATTTCGAGTCAAATTTGTTGAAAATTTTATAAATACCAAACATTAACTGGGTAAATTAAATAATATTAATTTAAAAAGACTGTTGAAGATTTTCCAAACGACACTTCGATGGGTCATTTCGCAGCTGGAAAAATTTAACACTACCCACCGGTGGGTCGGATCGCAAGCAATATGTTAAAACACATTGACTGCTTATTTACCACTAGGTAAATTGTTCATTTACTTATCGGTGTTGAGGAACAATATTTCAATTTTATCAATATATTTTTTAAAAAAGATTAAAAAATACGGGGCAGAATATCATACTATTAAATTGTTATCTTTCGTAGGAAAAATACAATTTTTTTCGAGCTGTAAAGTTGTTTTTTAATTCTGCTACTCACAATTTTACTTTCCAAGACATATCAGAGGCCGCCATTGGGCGGCAGTGAACGACGTTTTCGCTGTTGATATGTTCATTCAAGTTAGTTCGTAATTAGCAGAGTTGAAAAACCGACTTTATCGCTCGAATCACATTTATCTTCTTAATTAAGAAGTTTGACATATGTAATAGCACGATGATACTTTTCCTCATACGCTAAAATCTATTCTAAAGAGAAGGTAGTGAAATAATTGATTGGCACGCGATGGGCTTAACCCGTCGCGAAGTTAACGTGTGAACCCTTTGAGTCCGAAATATAGAAATAGCTGTCTAAATCTATTCAAAATTTGTCTTATGTAGCTTTTTATCCAAGTAATACAAGAAAAATGTTTAAAATTAAAATTTAATATATACTATGTTTTCAAATAATCAATGAAAGACCGCGCTCTGGAGCAGCACCTTGGGCAGATAAAGATGTCCGTAAGCGAACATGTCGTCCGTGGTAGGGAACCTGACGGGGGCGCTGACGCTGATGTGCTCGTCGGACACGGGCAAGGGACGTTCGTTTAGGGCACGGGCTGATCCCGTCTCTACGTCCACCTCCACCACCGACAACGGGCGATGCCCGTCTCCCGCCACTGTGTAAATCTGAACGAAGAAAGATATTATTACTGCAATGCAAGCGACTGGCGCCCGGGTGGGTAGGGTACAATGGGTGACGTTCGTCTCCCGCCACTGTGTAAATCTGAACGAAGAAAGATATTATTACTGCAATGCAAGCGACTGGCGCCCGGGTGGGTAGGGTACAATGGGCGACGTTCGTCTCCCGCCACTGTGTAAATCTGAACGTAGAAAATATATTCGATGCTGCTATAACGTGAGGTCTACCATACAACTTTAACCGAACAACGTTATCCCAAATGACTATAGAACGTCAGATCCTCGGTTTTTTCTTAGTGTCTCCACTAGGACACATGCTGGGAGAAAAGTAGAGATTGGCATCAGGGGTTGGGGCAAAAACTGCGATTTTTTCCCAAGCGGCGTTAGAACTTGATTTCAGCTCGAAAAAATAATTTTCCGATCAAAAACATTTGAACACAGATTGAAAGTTGCTCAGTTAGGGACTCGTTTGGGTGGGTCTATGGAGTGCTGAAGGGTCGTTTTGAGGTATCCGTGTAGACCAAGTTAACCGGGCAGAATGTGCAGCAAGTGACATTAGGAGCGGTTTTGGAGCGCCAGCTAGAGTTGTGCTGCCTTTGTGTTTGAACTCCTCCAACCGCTTGAGTTATTAAGTTATCAGTTAAACTCCTACAGTTAATAAAATAGATGATAGGTTGGTACTAAATAATTACACTGTATCAAAAACCGAACATCGAAAACTCAGATAAATGAGTTTCATGCAAGCTTTAAATCAAAGCACATCCTTGTGTGTGTAAGAAGAGGACAGGCTTGGGGGAAATCCGGCTGAACTGAATCCACAGATTTCAACACATGATTTTATCTGTGGTGAATTACGTTTCTACACAAGATTCGTTCCTGTTCATAATGAGGCTACATTCGTTGTTTTGAGGAAAAGATCAAATAGCAATGCAGATATGCAATAATTGCAGCAAAATTGAGTGCACCTGACTACGGTTGTAGCGATTAAACAATCAAAGCAAGCCTTAAAGGTGAGCACGATTTACCAGTAAAATATTCTCAAAGTTTGCCTTATTTTCACAGGAATCACAACTTAATACCGTCACTGGAAAGTCCACCATAAAGTTTTCAACTCCTCGCTGTCAAGGCAATGACTTGCAGTTGCATTTCAGCTCTCATTGCCCACGGAGACAAAAAATCGATTATGAGAACAGAAATCAAGAACAGATACAAAATCTTCACATATCTACAAACATTTAAACAACAAAAATGTTCATTTTTTACATTATTTTTTCTTTTTATCTCATGCGTGAGCTTCCCAAAGAATCAACCTTACGGAAAAATAACATTTGTTTTATAAATAGTATACGTGAAGTAGGTGGAATATTTGAAAATTCACATTAGAACTTAAAGAAATGAGCTATAAAATTCAGGATTGATGCATCCCACCTTCTTGGTACAGTTTTTGAAAATTAGAATTAAAATAAACGAGAACCAAAATTCAGGAATGATGCAGCCCACCTTTTTGGTTCAGTATTTGGAAATTAGAATTTAAATAAACGAATCCAAATTCAGGAATGATGCTGCCCACCTGCTTGCCGTCGTTGGAGAAGGCTAGGCCGCTTCTGTACACTGTGTAGCCGGTGTCCAGCACACGACTGGCGCCGGTCTGGGTGTCCACCACTAGCAGCTCCTGGTAAGTGATAACCCATTTATAACTCCCATAGACTACGTGAACACTTTGACGCCTACTATCAGCAGCTCATGGTAAATGATAACCCATTTATAACTCCCATAGACTACGTTAACACTTTGACGCCTACTATCAGCAGCTCGTGTTAAATGACAACCCATTTATAACTCCATGGACTACGTGAACACTTTGACGCCTACTATCAGCAGCTCGTGTTAAATGACAACCCATTTATAACTCCATGGACTACGTGAACACTTTGACGCCTACTATCAGCAGCTCGTGTTAAATGACAACCCATTTATAACTCCATGGACTACGTGAACACTTTGACGCCTACTATCAGCAGCTCGTGTTAAATGACAACCCATTTATAACTCCATGGACTACGTGAACACTTTGACGCCTACTATCAGCAGCTCGTGTTAAATGACAACCCATTTATAACTCCATGGACTTCGTTAACACTTTGACTGCGACATGAGGCATGTTTGCTAGCTAAGGGAGTTTTAATTATACTGCTGACCAACCAGTAGTCAGTAATTCTATTTAAAAAAACTTACTCAAAACCATATGAAAACACGATTCATTTAATGTTCGGTATTTTCAACATTGCTTGCTACATTGGCTTTAAGTTTGAATAGGATTTTGAAATCTAGTTTTACCTGCAGCAGTCAAAGTGTTAAGAACGCGGATTTATGAGGAGTTTGACTTTGAAATACAGTGGCTCAAAAATGTCTTCACGTCTCAGTACGGGCAGATTTAGAGTTTGTGAACTAAAGGTATCATTAATATTTTTTTCGCAACTTCAAGTGCCTGAATGATCTTCATCCTTCAAACAAGGAGATATGTCGTCGTCTTTTTTCGGAGGGAATGAGAAAGAAAATATTGTTTAATATTGAACTTGAGTTTGACCATTTGAGGTGAAAGTGTTAAGCAACAACTGCTCACCTTGCCCTGGATGACAGCCACCTCCCGCGCTCCCACCGTCGGGTTGCTGTCGAATGCTTGGGTGCCGAGCCTGTGGTGTGGGGGATGTGTTACTGACGGTTCACGGGGTGTGTGGGTGACGTGTTAATGAGTTTTTAACACGTATTGGAATTCACAGCAAGTTTGTATGAATATCGCATTTATTTGCATTATATTTTGCGTTTGTAGGAAATGAAGAACAGGCTTAAAACGGCAGAGGTTTTTTATGAAAGTCGTTTGAGATTTTTGGATCGTCGATAGAGGAGGAACAGTTGGCACACGAGTGGTTGGGAGTGATTCTCCTGCGTTTATTTTGCTGCGATATTACAATAAATTATTTTTTGAAATAATTCGGATGCTTTGATTTTTTCAGAAAAGAATGTAGTTTATGAGCCTTAAATCTGCGTTGCGCTGTGTTTAAATCAAGTTGTTAACGAGTATCTTCCGCCTCCTCAACTAACTGGTTCCATTAGAGCATACCAAACGGTACCGACTATTTCAACTACATCAAGTTGGAATTAATTCGAAACGAGAGATGATCGAAGACGCGAGGAACAAATTTTTTTTTGTAATTTATAATCGATGTCGTGAAACCTTGTGAGTAAACATGTATTTTTCCTCTATCAAATTAATCAAGGCTGCCCTAGGAGCATCAACTAGCAGCGTGCTGTTGATACACGTATCATTCTCCGGTGTTCTGTGTATTTGATGATTTCAAGCACATTCTTGTGTCTTAATCGTAAAAATAAAATGACTAGTCGATACTCGAGCCACATGATGGGATCTCACGGCAACCTCAACTTGCACGGATAGAATTATCCCAATTATAGCTAGCCATTTATAACTTAAATCAAACATCGTATTTATCGAACAATTGTTACTAATTTTTGTTACCAATAATCCCAGCTATAGCGATCTTTTTACAATTTAAATTAAGTATTGTATTAATTGAATAATATTGCCCTTTTGCTTTCTAATAATCTCAGTTATAGCCACGCATTTATAACTCGAACCAAGCATCTTATTAATTGAGTAAGTGTTGCTAATTTTTATCATATAAAACATATGTTCGCATACATGAGATATCGTCTAACTCTTACGTCGTATAGCTCATATCGTATAACTCTTGTATTGCATAACCCATCTCGAATTACTTGCATATCCTACAACTCATGTTGTATAGTTTATGTATTTTATAGTTCGTACCGTTTTACTCGAATATCGCATAGCTAGCAGCGTTTAACTTGGATATCGTATAGCTAGTATCGCTTAACTTGGATATCGTACAGCTGCTTGTATAGTATAACTCGTACATTGCATAGCTAGTACAGGATAACGCGTATCGTATAACTCGTACATCCTATGACTAGTATCGTATGACGCGTATCGTATGAATCGCACTTTGTAAAGCTCATATCGTATAAGTCGTATATCGTATAGCTCATATCGTATAACGGGTATCGTATTACTTATACATCGTATCTGTAGTACCGTATTACCGGTATCGTATAGCTAGTACATATATAGCTAGTACAGCATAACTCGAATCGTATAACTCGTATCGTATAATGCGTATCGTATTACTTATACATCGTATCGGTAGTACAGTATATCGCGTATCGTATAACTCACACATCGTATAGCTCGTATCGCACAACACGAAAAACGGTACAACTCGCCACACTAGCGGCGCAGCTAGTGTTCACAAGTCGGTGCACCTGCCCACACTCACATCCAACTCGGCCACCCCGTCTCCGCCTGCCTGGGAGTGAGGTTGCGTTCAGTGCCGTTTGCACTGAGGAGGTACAAGTTCCACCAGCCACTCTGGTCCGACACGTACAGCAGCTCGTTGAACTGATTCCAGTTCGGGGTCATCATGCTGCTCGGAAAAGGTAGGATTTTTATATGCGTTCTCTCCTCGCTACGTTCGGTGCAGCTCGATTCGATTTGGCAGCGCTGTGGGAGTCTGATGGTGCGTGTTTGTTATGTATCACCGGGAGCAGTGACTTATTTCTAATCATAATAAATAGCTTTTATTTACCTAGGAAATGAGATGAGGGCTGCTAACATCATTATTGAGGCATGAACAGTGGGGCCCAAGAGTAAATAAGTCTTTTAATATGCTAATAAAATAAAAATATGAACGCTGCGGCGTTAAAAATTTGCTTTAGTCGAAAAAAAGTTTCATGATTCCATAAAATACCTTTGTCAACTGTGTTTGGTCCTCACTTTGTTATAAAGAGTGGCACAACTGAAGCCGTTACTGGTGGCAAATACCGAACTGTGACAGGAGAGGTTCCTTATTACAAAAATTGAGAGACAGGAATTGCTCATTAATTCGTTTCAACAGGAAGGAGCCTCAGCCCATACAGCAAGACGACAATAATATTGTTAATGGGGAGTCTTTCCAAATCATTTGATATCAAGATTTGATAACATGTTCTGGTCCGTTCGTTCTCCAAATTTGTCCTCATCTTATTTTTTCGTTCGAGGTTACTGTGAGTCATGAATTTCCATATCGAAGACAACAAAATTTCAAACTAGAAACCAGAATGCTATGGTCAGATCAAGGAAAATATGGATTGTGCAATGAACCAGAATATGAGAGCAATTTAAAGGAGGGATTCTCAAACAATTTGCACAGCTGTAGCGCTACATCTGTTAGCATAAGGTCTTTTGCTGATTTGGCTCCACCTCGAACTTCAAATTGTTTTATTAAAAATATTGGGTTTACTCAGTGCATGGCAACGAACCAGGGTCACCAGACGGTATGCATAGTTTGAAAGTCCAATCCCTAGCCCGTTGTTAACACAATGACTGCGTTGACGCGGCTGCTGCTGTCAGTTTTGCTAGGTTGGAAATAGCAGAATTAAAGAGCCGACTTTATTGCTTGATTTCATTTCCATCCTTTCTAAGAAGCCGGAAAAATATAATTCGACGATATTCATTCAATACATTCGCCAAAGTCTTATTTAAATAATGGCAGTGAAATCATTGAAGCGCTATTCATTGATCCTGGTATGTGAATAAGAAATTTACGCGACGGTACACTTATGTACCGGTACGGATTCATAGTTTTAAAGCTTAGGAGTCCTGCATTTTTACCTCTGAGAGTTGGAATCAGGCATCCTGGGATCTGCACATAGAGATTACTCGTTATTCCAGTCCTACTAGTGTCACTGACTGCTCTGCATCAGTGCCTGTTCTGCATCACTGACTGCCGCGCATCACTGGCTTCCCTGCATCACAGACCTGTTCTGCATCACTGACCTTTCCTGCACCACTGACTTCCCTGCATCACTCACCTGCCTCGTTGTATGTCGATGTCCACTGTGATGTTAGACGCGATGTCCTCACTGAGTGTACCAGCGCAAAGCTTTGTTTCGTCCCATGGCTGTAACGGAGACCACAATGTTATCCACAACGGAAATTTTCTTTATTGATTGCTCTATCGTTCAAATCGTGGCTCAAAAATAATTTTTAACATTTTAAACTTAGATGAATGATTAAGTGAAGCTTAAGCTCAGTGAGAAGAAAAATTATCCTTCTAATCTTTACTACACGTCTTCTTTGGTATAATCGCCAAACGAGCTGCTCAATCCTTGTTGAAAAGCCGACGGGTACTATGAAGAGAAGAAAAGTTCTTACTCTAACTTTTTCCACCCGTGTTTTCCCTGTGTGAAAATCAATAGGAGAGCTGCGCAACAAATGTTGAAAACACTATGGGTATTAGGATGGAATCGAACCCGAATCGTTCTTGCGTTCTTGCATGAAGAGGGACGCTTATCCCCCTCGCGCCAGTAGAAAAAACTGCCCTACACACAGTCAATGAATCATGATTCCCCGATGGCTCGTCAATGCGCTCCCCCTATGGAAGTTACAAGCTCTAAAGTAACCGTCGACTGCAGATCTTATGCAATGGAAAATGCAGGGCTGAAGCCGCCAAGCATCGAGGCCACTTCTGAAAGCCCAACACCAGGTCCCTGGGTTGCTGTTTTTTACGTGAAGGTAATTGGCACCGGCAACTGAATTTGCATCTTCAACATGGCTCATTCCGTCTGCCCTATTCAATTCTCTTTCGTAAGCTTGTAACTTTTTAACAGCAGTTCATTCACAGAATAGTTTTTTTACACCTTTGATGAATGTTTGTTATGGTAATCATCGATATTCGAGGCTAATCTATTTTTTCTTTTAAGTTGATTACGTAGTACAGTCGCAAATCTTCTGCATTACTTGCATATCATAAATGTAATTGATAGCGCTCACGTACTACGAAGTTCCTTGACACTTCTTGCATACGCCCATTGGGTCCCAAAAAAGCATCGCAAGACCATCTGGAGACGATAGCGTTTCGAACGATCATTTAGCACATTTGTCCTAACTATTTGGTCCTAACTGCGTGTCATATTTGGTGCCGATATATTTACTACACGCAAATCACACAAATTTACGTCCGCGAGAATTCCCACCCGACGTTCGGTACGAATTCACCGACTGAAACTAAGCTGTTGACAAATTACTAATAAAAACTCCATATCATGTTCAAATAGAGCATAACGATGCAGAAAAGTACATACGTGTATTCATATTCGGAAAAAATCACAATTACTCCTTCGAACCATTTGTGGATGGTCCCACTGTATCCAGACGAGCCTGGTGCCATCTTGCGTAACTCTCGGGGACGCCACAAAGTCAGAGTGTGAGACCAACACTTCTTCTGTTCCCGAGCGCAGGTCCAGCACAGCGATTCCGTTCTTCGCTTCTTTGCTGCTGCCTGTCTCCACGGGTCCGTGGTCTTCGAAGACGCAGTACAGCCGGTCCCGCTGCGGAATGATAACAATTTTATGGGTAATTTTATGCACGGACTGAGAAACGAAAGTTAAAAGTTGGGGTGATAAGAAAGTGGAACAAGGTTGAACTGAAAAAATAGAGCAAGAGCCATCTTGGTTGCAAATAGTTTCATATATTTGTATTTTTTAGTAAAATTTGTTTGTTGGCCTGCTCGTTTTTAAGTTTAATGCAATAATTTACTCTCGACAATATACTGAAAATAAAATACTAAAGATTAAGAATATTCTTACAAGGTTAATTCTTACTGTCCGAAATGATAGGAAAGCTGTCAAATATACATTTTTTTCACACAGAAAACGCTCTCAATAAATCAGTCGCTCTGAGCAATGTAAAAATTTGACCTCGACTACTGAGGGTAATACAGGACGTCGAATTTCAAGGAAAATTAGCATCCATTGATAAAAAGTAATTCCTTCGTATTCCTCACCAACCGCTTTATCATGAGTTGGTCGTACTTGAGCACGGTTATTTCACTTTTAATATGTCTGTAGTGTATTAGTGACCAGTAAGTTTTCGATGTTAAAATACCTCATAAAAAAATAAAAGGCTGTCAGGTCCGGAGAACACGGGGACCATTCTCACTCAAATCCTATTGCAATTATTCTTCCTGTAAAGACCGTTTGCATATAATTACTTGCAACAACATTCAGAAGGCAGGGTGCTCTCTCTTCTATCCAACAAATGTCGGTAAACTAATCACCGTAGCCTGCAGCAAACTTTGGAGTTGCTGTTTAGTAAATTTACCGTAAAGATTATTTCCGCTGCATACAGGTCCGAACACAACCCCATTACCACACACACCAGCCGAGACGGATACCTTTCCTCGGTTGAATGGAGTATCAAAAAAGCATTTTCAAGGCAATGGTTTGAAGAAGAATAGGATCTACTATTTTGTTTATTATAAACCTCATATAAGGTGTCTCGTCTCAAGGCAACTAAATACCGAAGAAATTCAACTGGTCGGTTCAAAAACTATTGACAAAATGCCAGACGTCTGAAGCGATTCTGATGTAGAAGCTGCTGTTGAAAGACGCTTTTCTAAAGACAGAACTGCTGTCCTTTTTGAACAATGCGTGAAAATGACGACTTTGATCAACTTGATGGATTTCTGCAGTATGACGCATTCGGATTTTCTTCAATGAGCTTTTTGACATGAGCAACGCTGCCTTTCGTTCTTATGATTAAAAATATCCCACTATTGCTTTCGATGAAATTGAGCAAGGCACCGATGTGATTAAATTGTACATTGAATCGCGAATAGTGCTCTTTGAAGGAAACATTCTAAACGGAATTTTTTTCAGCCCCTTCGTAATTTCTCCGCATGGTATAAAAATGTACACTAAAAACTCATAGAGTTTTGGTAGCTGCATTTTGATGAGTACATTCACCTAGAGTGAATTGCTCATGATATTCCTGCGATGGAATTACTGTTACGGACAAATAAAGACTCGCAATACTAAATATTTGAAATTATGTTAACTAAAAGCGATTAATTCATTGAAAGCATTCGCTCGATAAAAAATAATGTGGCTCATTTCCTCATATTTCACAGTCTTGGAGCCAACCTTAATTAGAATATCTACAGTCGCTTTTATTACGTTGTTCAGAACAAATATCAGCGTCAGGCTAAAAAAGCGAACGAAAATAGGTAAATTCATCAGCAAATAATATACCGCCCAAGAGTGTGTTTTTTTGTATGGAACACCCTGTACATCAGGATCCCGTTTTAAATGAAGAGCACTTGATTTCACATGAAGGATCCCTATAAGTATTATGAAGCTCTAAATACTTGATCCTTATTGAAATAAAGAGCACATGATTTTACGTTAAGAATCCTTAGAAGTATTATTAAGCTCCCAATACTTGATCCCTATTGAAATAAAGAGCACATGATTTTACGCTAAGAATCCTTAGAAGTATTATGAAGCTCTGAATACTTGATCCTTATTGAAATAAAGAGCACTTGATGTTTCGTTGAAAATCGTTTGAAGTGTTATGGAGCTCTAAATACTTGACACACCTGCTGCTGCAGGCAGTTGAAGCGTAGAAAACGAACTCAAATTCCCTCATAACGGATCTAACCTTAGGGGAATAGGTGAAGTCAGCGTATCTCTTGGAAGGAGAGTCCGTGATCTTGTCAGGCTTTCCCATGGGTTCCTGTAGCCTGTATACCTGGTTGTCGTCCCCAGACACATAAAAGACGGAGTTGTTGTAGGCAAGGAAGGAGCCGCCTCCGTACTCGTGCACGCGAGTTCTCACGTCCACCGCTGCGCCGGTCCAACGAACGATTTTCTGGGTTTCTGCCGCGAAGTTCAGGCGATTAATTCCGAGAATTTTTCACGCGACAGGATTATGCGCAGAGGAAAAAGTATGAACACTTGATGAAGAGAATGTTCACAGCTTGAATTTGATTGCAGTTTCATAGAAAATTGCTGTCTTTGGTAATATGTTTTTGATTAATCCGCGAGCAGAAAAGAAAAGTGTACGCTATAGAAATTTTGATTCAACTTTTTAATCACTTGCAATGATTATGAACTCACGGGCGAAATTATTGAACACGCAAAGCTTGCTTCACATTTTTGTGGTGACACTGAACCACGGTAGAGGAAACAAGGTATGGTCATTTCTATGGGTCAAAATACACCTCCTCTTGTTCGGCTAGCCAATAAAAAGGTTTTATTTCAAACAAACTTTATGACGTCACCAAAACGCCATGTTGTTAGGCCAAAAGTGGAGCCAGATTTAAGAGTAGCAGTGCTACAAGATGCAATATGAGGGCTGCTATTGGTTCGTTGCCGTGACGTCAGTAAAACCACACCGTCAACGAAAAAAAGACTGGTTTGAACCTACTTTGTTTGCTCTACCGTGCATTGAACTTACTGGACCCCAGACTTAGCGAGGAAATGAGTTTCTAACTTTGCTCCTGGCTCAGCAGGAAGAGGATTTCAGCTGTTATGATATTTACACCTAGAGTATTTTTAAATTTCGCAGATTGTTTCTTTGAGTCCATATCAATTTATTTCTCAATTTATAACAGAATATTTTCTTCAAAGAGATATTTTTGATGCTTTAAGAATGTTCAGTTCAAACGTTTACTAGCCATTTTCTGTAACGTTACCAGAGAGTAACAATGTGGAAAGGCAAAACCAGTGAAGGTCTCAATACCCATAGGCAATATAAACTTCAATCAAACTCATTCATAATACCTCATGAAGACTCCATTGTTTTTTGGACTTAACAGTGCTTTTATTCGAGTTCCAATCCCTCTATAGATGAAATGCAAATCACAAATATATTACATACAGATATTCAGTATACTGTAAAAAACAAATTATTACGAACAATAGCTGTCACAAAAAAATAGTTTCAACAGATCAGCATACTGTAAAAAAAATTTTGTTAACCTGAGATCTGAAATAGAAAATAGCAAGATTAAATAAGAAAAAATAAAAAAGGAGTTGGAACTCGTCATGATGCACATATCTAACAGGATGCATTGAAGTCCTGAAACAGAAATCTTCTGGTGATGACAGTCTTGAATTAAGGGGTGGATGTATTTGGCTAACCAATATGTTTCTTCTCCTAAATTTCATTGTAAATATTAAGGGGTGGATGTATTTGACTAACCAATATGTTTCTTCTCCTAAATTTCATTGTAAATATTAAGGGGTGGATGTATTTGACCAACTAATACGTTTCTTCTCCTTAATTTCATTGTAAATAACTCAAATGTGGCTAAAACAAATTCTATTGATCTTTAAATACTGTTGAAGCTAGAACAGGTCATTGAATTCATTGTAAATCAAGTACAAGTAAAATCAGGCAGAATCATTTTAAATTAAAATTATTTTAAATGAAGTACAAGTAAAACTATGCAAAATTATTTTAAATGAATCAAACTCATTCTAAGTGAAGTAGAAGTAAAATGAGGCAAATTAATTTAAAATACAATTATTCTAAATCAAGGATTTTTCGGGGTTGATAAGCAGATTTTAACGCCACTAACGAGGTGGCAGCACGTTGGCGTTGTGTAACCTGCAGATATTTATGAGAATCATGATCTCAAAGAACTATTATAATGAGCCCACCAGACTAAAGTTACATTGACATAGATGGTTTCCCATATGGTGAAGCAGTACAAGTTTATGTGGTCTGTGCATTTGCTTCATATGCTGCTATTCCTGTATGGTATCAAAGGCAAACTTTACTATTAGTGGTGCTATTTTCTACTCCTTGAAAAAATGTGCAAAAGTTGACTGAAGCACATTGCGTTGTCGCACTAAGGAACCACCCAGGCAAACATATTCTTACTGTATCTCTAGATCAGTATCGCCAAAACTTGATGCTGCTCACAAATGCCTCTTAATTTCTGTCTCAGACCAGTTCGAAAAGAACTGCTATCGAACAGTACAACATATAGACAGTGTTCAAAAATTTACTATCTTCATTTTCACTTCTGTACTTACTAGCTACTGTAAATTCTATTTCAAAACAATTTTTTTTGTTGTGATCGTACATGTCATTTCTCTTCATTTGTTGAAAAAAAAGTTAGCTTTGAGCCACGGAATGTGTTTCAGTGCAACGTAGTAAATTCAAGGTCAGCTAGTGTTTGATGAACAAAACACATTTTCACAAAGTTCTATACGAACAAATATGATTGCATGATTTCTCGTACTCAATTTTTTTACGTATTTCCATAATTAGGCTCCTAACTTCACAGGTTGTTGTTGAGTAACATTTTTAAAATTTGAAACAACAATAAAATTTGCGCTGACGAATTGCGAAAGGAGAGCTTTTGCACCCCAAAGACCTTCGACAAATCAACGTGTGTACGTATCTCCAGAAGATACATTCGTTTTTCTTTTTTTTTGCTTTATTTATACTCCTAATTTCTTAAAGTTGCTATTGAACCATTCTTAGAAAATTCTCAGTTAAACACAAGAAACCTAAATTTACATTCTACGTGTTATTTTACTGTTTGGTGTTAAATATAAACTGGAGCATAATTTTCGATAATTCTAAAAATATTTACGAGAGAATAGGGTAATCAACGTTGGTGATTCCTTTTGTCGATGTTCATCCTACGCAGTAGATCACTGGGCAGTATTGTATCTAAACTTGCGAATAAGAAATGGCATATGCAGGAGCTCAAATACCTGACATGGCCGCTCGTTAGCGTCAGAAAGCGAAGTCGTGCAAATTCTGATCCATGGCCTCAGTCCTTAACTAAACTGCAGGCACTTCATTGATGGACAGTAATTTACTATGGGAAACGACTTGCGCATTTTCTCTTCCTACTATAAATTTGTTTCATAACAAACTCGAACACAATTGATCGATGAGAGTGTTCAGGATGACACTATTTTGAAGTGAGTTTTAAATAAATGATGTACTCAATCAGTTCACTGAAGTTCTTAAGTCTTCCAGTGTATAAGTAATTACGAAAAACTTTTTCAATTCCAATACATGCGAATATGAAATGGTTACTCCAGAACATTATAATTGAAAAGCTCCATGCAAAATAAATCGCCATCTCCAAGTATTTTTCTTTGTGACCGTAATTGCCCACCTCCGCGACTCTTTAACGACGCTGCATATTCAGTATAGTTTGAACTGTGCACGATGAGGCGTTGTAAATCCATTAAAATTGTGTACTACAGATTTTTTCTAGCGGTTATCGTGATGGCAACGACAGAGAAACTTATCTTTGAATTCACGTCAAAAAGAAATCGTATTTTGAAGCAATTGTTGTGAATGATTTTGCGATGAAGGAACGTGGTATGCTTAAAACACTACAACAAGACACGTTTTCTCTCAGATCCACTGTACCAAAATCAATGTTGCCGCCATCTTACAGGCTGATTAAATAAGTACGCACTTTGTTAGAAGCGTTTCGATTACACTGCGCGCCTCCCTCTTACGAGAACGACACTCCAAAACAAGCGAATTTGTTGGATTTTCGATACTGGAGACCAGATGAGTGCTCGACTCCGATGCAAGTAGAGCAAGCGCCCTTCAATTTCAACAAGATTTTTCTCAGCCCTTTGGGACTTAGATTTCTTCGCTGCGGACGAATCCTGAATGCGCATAATATTTGCTGATCCCTCATAAATATTGGTTTTGTGCATGTAAATCATTTCTGTGTAAGCCAGTGCGGCAGATTCAGATTTTATCTCACCAAGCTCCGCAAAAAAAAGATGTAGTTTTTAGAGGCGTTGTGGGCGTTGAGCTACCGCTTGTGTACAACTTACAAGAACTGAACATTCTTTTCATGGGATGCGTAAAGAAAAGACGAATGGAGGGGGATGACAAATGGCTTGGACTCGAGAAGAAGGAAGTGGGATATTTGAAAAAGTGTTCGGTATAGCAACTTTTGCATAGTCTTCCAAACGAGAAGAAACACCATGCGCTGCAGGATTTCAAAACCTCGAAATTCCTTCAAAACGGCGAGCGTTCCAAAACAAAGGTAAAGAGCTGAGCTTGAACACATGTGGTGGAATTTACAGGATTCCAAAACCTCGAATTCTCCTCATAAAGGCGATCATTCTTCAACACAGCCACAAAACTGAGCTGAAACACATCTTGTGGTAGATAAGATGCTTACCGACGTCGAACTGGAAGAGCACACCGTGACCGTCTTCAGAGCTGATTTCCTCCACCCAAAACACGTGGCCTGGAAAGAATGACTTGTTAGAATCGGTCTAGTCTTATTTGTCTCAGCTATGCCCGAGACATTGAGGTACCTGACACCCTAATATTCATGAAAATATATTGGTATTTTTATTTATTTTTACTATTGTTCATGCGCATCATGGTTTTATTTTATACGGATATCAATCTAGAGTATATGAATCTATTTAATTCGTTGCACTAAAATTGATTCTCTACCATGAACATGCAGTTAACTGTATTTTATGCATTAAAACGATGAGCTTTTTGTACAGCAGGGAATACACCTCATAGGATGAAACTTTTTCATTAACTCCAGGTGTTTAAGATAGGATATAAACTTCAATCAATGATTTATATAGGGATACATCAAATTCAGACTAAGAAATTTACCGATTCGGTTTACGAAAAATTCAACTACAACGAAGAAGTTCAGTAAATGGTTCCGTTCTAATTCTGATTGAATCAGAGTCGCAAAGCAGCCGTGATAACAAGTTTAGGGTCAACTCCAACCAAGTTTGAGGCACAGAGAAGACGGAGTTTAAGAGAACAATTTCAGATAAGTCTGGACGACATCGACGAGTCGCCCGACTTGTGACGTCAAGCGAGTTGTTCGAGAGAACGAGTTTTTACCGCAACATCGGCATGAGCTGCGAGACAAAAGCAGGTGTATATAGAGGATAAAGAAATAAAGATAGGTACGACTTGATACCTTCGACTGACCATTCTCACGTACAGAAACATTGACTAATTCTTCTCACCTTAAGAAAAGTTGACTAACTCTTCTCACCTAAAGAAACATTGACTTACTCTACTCACTCAGAGAAACTCGGACTAACTCTACTCGTCTAAAGAAACACTGACTTACTCTACTCACTCAAAGAAACTCTGACTAACTCTTCTCACCTAAACATTGACTAACTCTTCTTACCTATAGAAACATTGACAGTTACTGTTTGCTTTTTTTGTCTTTATTTCAGAGGTTTTGCCGGAGGTTTTCGGATTTTGGGATTCCAAAATGCATCTCCTCCCACAGTTTTTGAGCTACTGTGATGATTGTAGTATCATTGGATGCGAAATGACATCGGCTGATGACTAGAGTCATCAGCCGATGACTCTACGTCAATAACAACAACAACAAAATTCCGGAAAGGGAAGAGTATTCCTAAATTCAACGAGATCCTGATCTCTTGAGCTCATGAAAAGAGAATTTAATCTTTTAATGCACACTCTGTGCTGTACACCGTCTGTGTAGCCATGCACACCCGTAGCTCACTCACCAGTAACACGGTACCTCACCAGTAACACGATAGCTCACCAGTAACACGGTAGCTCACCAGTAACACGGCACCTCACCAGTAACACGATAGCTCACCAGTAACACGGTAGCTCACCAGTAACACGATAGCTCACCAGTAACACGATAGCTCACCAGTAACACGGTAGCTCACCAGTAACACGATAGCTCACCAGTAACACGATAGCTCACCAGTAACACGGTAGCTCACCAGTAACACGGTAGCTCACCAGTAACACGGTACCTCACCAGTAACACGATAGTTCACCAGTAACACGATAGCTCACCAGTAACACGGTACCTCACCAGTAACACGGTACCTCACCAGTAACACGGTACCTCACCAGTAACACGGTACCTCACCAGTAACACGGTACCTCACCAGTAACACGGTCAACGCGGGGCGGTTCAATAATCTTGTTTGCTGCCGTGACCGCCACATCGCTGGAGATGCGTGACTCCCATGATCCGTACGCTGCGACCTTTTTGCGAGCGACTGTTTCTGAAAAATAATTTGGACATTCATGACATTGTGTGTTGATAATAGTGTATACTGTTAGGGTGCAATATTAAAATAATAATAATAACATGAATGTGTATAATATTAGTGTACATGACCCGCCAAAAATGACGGGATTCGATAGTTTCCTTCAAATAAGTCTCAAGATGAGGATGACAAACAAAAATACCCATCCTAGCGCGATTAAAATATTCTTGTACTTGTGCACTGGTGAAACTCGTATCACAAATACGGTCATTAAGCATCCTTATGAGCGTCACAGAGAGACGGAAGAAACGAACACCAAACAAATATATGAATAAACTAGAACATCAAGGGTGTTATTAGGTAAAATTAGTAGAAGTACTGTTCAGGCCACTATTTGTTTACGGAACTAGTGTCCGGTAATATAAGTATGAATTGCAATCATATTTTTACTTAATGTAATTACTCATTTTATTACGGTCGTGCTGCGGCGAGTCTAATTTTAAGTCACATTTTCACTGCTATCGAATATCCTACTGATTATATGATTATACGTTGTCGCTTTCATCAAAATTACTGCCGTCACTGAAGTTGTAGTTCGTAGACTTTGAATATTTTCATGCAGGTCGAGCTTGGGTGACACTAATCGGACAGGACCCGTTAAAACTAAGTTTCTTCATTCTAAAATAATTACAAAGAGAAAATAATGTGAGGTCAACCACAAAGTAAGTTTTTACTTCAACAACAAACATGTACGATATGTCAAAAGGCCTTTGCTAAATTCCAAAGCATCACTTCTGTCATAAACTTTTTCACGATTGCATCACGTGTGCACTTATCGCTTCAATCATTGCGCAAACGGAAATGTAAACTAAAGTTTCAGATAATTCATGAAGAAATGAAACATTTCATGAGCGGCGGATTTGACTGTCTCACCTTCCGTCATTTCAGGTCCTGTAGACGGGTCAACTACAGCTTCAGTAGACGAGTAGACCAGTATGTAGACCACTATGTATGAACTTAATATGTGTAAAATCATGTGTATTGATTCAGTAGACGGGTAGACTGATAATTTTGTGTATGAATAGACCACGGATTCTGTGTACGGGTAGAGCAATAAATCTTTAAATGAACAGACCACTGATTACGAAAGTTAGATAATAACGAAGTAGAAAAGTTGGCCAATATTTCAGCAGCAAAGTCGGCCTATAATTCAGAAGACAAGTTAGCTAAAGATTCAATGAGTAAATTAGCCGATGACTCGCAGGATGAGTTAGCCAATAACTCGGTAGACAAGTTAGTCAGTGATTCAAGAAACAAGTTGGCAAGACTGCGTCAGTTTGTTTCTACGCAGAGCAACTGCAGCAACAGACTCCAACTGCAGCAACAGACTCCAACTGCAGCAACAGACTTCAACTGCAGTAACAGACTCCAACTGCAGCAACAGACTTCAACTGCAGCGACACACTCCAACTGCGGCAACAGACTAACAGCAGCAACACACTCCAACTGTAGCAACAGACTCCGACTGTAGCAACAGACACAGACACCAACTCTAGCAACAGACACCAACTCTAGCAGCAGACACCAGCTCTAGCAGCAGACACACACTCTAGCAGCAGACGCCAACTCTAGCAGCAGACACACACTCTAGCAGCAGACACCAACTCTAGCAGCAGACACCAACTCTAGCAGCAGACACACAATCTAGCAGCAGACACCAACTCTAGCAGCAGACACCAACTCTAGCAGCAGACACACACTCTAGCAGCAGACACACACTTTAGCAGCAGACACCAACTCTAGCAGCAGACACCAACTCTAGCAGCAGACACCAACTCTAGCAGCAGGCCGCCTGCTGCGATGTTTAGACGTGTTCCTCTACAATGCGTGTAACCGAGCGACGCAGCAGAACTGTCGCCACTTGCCAGGAGGACACCGGATGTGCACTGCTCTGATTTGGAAAAATTTCTAGATTCTGCACGTCCTGGACCAATTTTTCGACCGGGCTTGAGAGTGGATTGAAGGTCTGTAAAGTTATTGGGTCAAGCTGTGGGTGCAGGGCAATGAAAGCTGCGGTTTAGGGTCCGCACTTTGATGTCTGTGAGCCGTTGCAGTCGGTCACAGTTTTTCGTGGCCGGAATCTGAAAATGGAAATTTGGGAAGTACTCGTTCTGCTCCAAAAATGTGTCAAGGCTCAGAAACCTTTGATTTTGGCTTTCGTGGCTCAAAAGAAGGACGATGTTTAACTCGTAATTTCGACGATGAAGAGCGCTGAAGGAAAGATTTAATTTAGAGGCCCTTCCCGAAGGAACTGGATCAAATGTCATTGCTAATGACGAGTGATTGAACGAATCGATTTTTTTTAATTGTAACATATTTATTTTTTGAAGCTATGACGTGTTTTACACGGTCTTCCTGATTCTCTATTTTTTAAAAGTCGTTTTTAGTCTTGTTGAAGAAATGTGCTAGTAAACTGGTACAATAGAGAACTACAGTAAATGTCGTTCCTTACAAGCAATAAAATCACATATCATCAGATAATAAGAGAAGTCCCGTCAGATAAATTGAAGGATTCGTATAATCTAAATAGCTGTCGTAACTTGGCACGTTTTTTTATTTTATTATGAAAAAATTGGCTCGACCCTAGATGGAAAACTTGATAGCTTTCAGTTTCAGTTTACGAGAGAGCTCCATGCAGTTGTGCTGGATTTACCATCGGCCGCACAGAAATTTCATGTACGTGTACGATTTTTTATCGTATCTCCATGCTGCGAAAGAGTCATGGCCAACCATGAAACGATTCAACTTTGCTCGTTTTTTCCCGTCCTTTTTTCATGGAAATTTTGTTCGTGTATACGTTCCTCAATCTACTTTCATCAATCGTACTCTCTCGAAAGCTTCAAACTTCGTAACTTTTTTAGTCCGACGTAACTTTTTCAGGTCTGCGCTTTCACATCATCTCAGCATTTCATACTTGGATGCAAGCCGCACTGCGTTCATACAGAATAGTTATTCTCCATCGTACCTCCTAATTTCACGCTTTATCAAATATCATCTCTAGCTCTGCGTTCTCTATTATTTATTTCTGGCTCGTTTACTTGTCGCCTCGATATTCTCATCTTCCCGAACTTTACGGTATTAATATCGCCACAAGTAATTCAATTTCAGAGAAATGTTATGCATGGACACGTAATTTCGATAACATGAATGCTACTGTTGGAGGATTAATTAAAGAGGTGGACGTGGCTGAGTGCATATGAGAAAGAAAAACTATGCATGGAGTGTATTGGAAATTTAGAAGGAATATTTAACCGTTACGTTGAAAAGTCAACTTTAAACACACGTTTATAGCTCCCTCGATGTTTTTTCTTCTCTTAAACCGTACTTTTGTCCCGGTCCTTTCTCCTTCTATTCTCCCAGGAGCAATATACGAATTCTATTGTTGAGATGTTCTAATCTTCTTCATTATTTTCAAACATCCTCTCTCGCAAGCAGCGAGCAGCGTTTTCGCTCCATCCCATCATCTCATCGCAATATTTACATTCACTTTCCAGGAAGCATGTTTTCAGAACTCTACGCTAGTCTCTGCACTTTGGGTTCATGCCTGAGAGGTTTGGCTGCAAGCGTTGCAAAATTAGGCGTTACGCCATGCCATTCACTGCACTGAACTCACGACCTGGACCAACTTCGGCGTTCATCAGTGGATTAGTTTTCTGAGTTTGATTTTGGGTTTTGGAGTAAATTTATCTCGTGTTAGTTTCTAAGTTTTTTTTTGGTTAGTGTTTCATGATGCTTTGATTTGACTTTAATGCATTGATTTTAAATAAAAGTTTGACTTCTATCTTACATAAGTCTCGTAAGAGCTAAATGATTATCTGAAATTCTGAGTAAATGTACTTTTGGTGTTTTCGATTTGATCACTTGCCGCATCCAAAGTAAAGTGCTTTATTCAATTTTCGATGGACTGAAAATTAGTTATTGGGTCTTTGAGATGTGTCAACGTGATAAGCATTCCACTTTGATGCTAGAGTTTTGCATCATGCATGATAAGTGAGATCATTTCTGAAGAACAAAAGAACGAGAAGTTATGCAACATGTCATAACTAACTTGACCTTAACTAACTTGAGCTCATAAAAATGAATTTCACTTAATCCAAGCTTGAGCCAAGCATCGTATGAGTTGAATATCAGAGACTGATTTTCGATCAGTGAGTTATAAATTATCTTATGTGAAGCTTGAAAATTTCTCATAAATAATTCTTTATAGTTATAGTTTACATAAGTTAAACATCATCTTACGTGAAGCTCAATTCATAAGGCTATAAATCTGTTTCAGATATTCAACTGATGCGATGCTCGAGGGCTGTCGCTTCCAGACTCAACACCCGCAAACGGAGCGTCGGTTTCCCGGCAATGCGACATTCACGGCAGCACAAATTATGGTTTATTGCTCTAACGCAGGGCTTCTCAACCTTTCTATTGTTGTGTTCCCTCTTAGCTTAATGACGTATCTTCATGTACCCCTACACGGTTAAAGGCTAAAGGAACTAAAGAAATTCACTTAATGTTTAATCATTATTTATACTCATACGGTTGTATGTAGAAATACATTGTACATTTACCATATGAAATATGTTGAATGTACCCCTAGAGGTACATGTACCCTCGGTTGAGAAGCCCTGCTCTAACGCGTAGACAGGCTTGTTCAATCGTTTATTGATTGATATCGGTAAATCTGATTTGTGAACGCAATAACTTCAAGTCTGAGTGCAGAAGTTATGAGAATTTTATTAAGTAAATGAAAGTTCACGTATACGTCATGAACAAATTGCGATAAATTGATAAAGATTTTTTTGGAAAAATGATCCATCAAAATGATCCATTATTTCTAAGAAAAAATTTGAGAAACGATACGGAAACAAACCCCGATAAATGCTTGAGTAATGTGAGGTTGTGTGGAGGGACAAAGTGCCGCACTTACGGAGGTGGGAAACGGGCTGCAGGGACCAGAAGCAGAACCAAAGAATGAATGTGCGAGCGAGCACGCCTCCCTACCCTAAGCACCTCAGAGGTCTTATAAGCGGTGAGCTCTTTAGGGCCCGCGCATTTGGTTCGCGTCCCCACCTGTACAACATCGTCACCAGTAAACGTCGCAGTTCTCCATTGTTATCTCTGCCGTGTTGATTTGCTGAAGTCACTGGATCTTCTTCACAAACTTCTGTAGGTTTCTCGTCGAATACTATATCTTCTTCACCTCTCAATTATATCTTCTTAAATTCGTGGGTCCTAAAGAGCTCACCGCTTATAAGACCTCTGAGGTGCTTAGGGTAGGGGGGCGTGCTCGCTCGTACAGTACTCGCTAAGTACTGTACTAAATTTGACCAAATTTATTCGTATTGATCTTTTAAGGGTGAAGAACCACGGTTCAATTATGTACCAGTGTATTTCCGAGTTAATAGAATTACCTTTGAGTATTACACGCATGTGAGGCGCATTTGGTGTTTGAAATTAAAATTTTTTCGTTTTTATCCACCCGAATATTATTTTATTTATTTATAATTGAATACCTATCCGGTTAAAGGGGGGAGGTAATGTGCGAGCGAGCACGCCCCCCTACCCTAAGCACCTCAGAGGTCTTATAAGCGGTGAGCTCTTTAGGGCCCGCGCATTTGGTTCGCGTCCCCACCTGTACAACATCGTCACCAGTAAACGTCGCAGTTCTCGATTGTTATCTTTAACCTCTGCCCGTATATGAATGCGATGTCAACTTTTATAACAAATGCACATCGGTAAAAAAATTAGAAAAGTTTCTGCTCCCAACTTAGGGATGATGGAGTGAGAAGCAAGCGTATTTTGAAAGAAGATCTCCCTATGTCATCTTGCACAACTTTCTCTACATTTTCTACATCGTTTTTTACATCACTTACGTTTTTTTCATCATCTATGTTTTCTACATCACCAGAGGAGCTGCTTGCTTCATCAAATGTTTCAGTGCGATGGGAATTGAACCCGGGACCAACTCGTCCGAAATTTAACGCTCATATTTGATTTACTAGAAAAACAAGACAATATTGATGGCAAACATTAGGACGTACAAATTGGACTAAAACGTTTCAGAAATCTATGGTTTTGGCTATTATTTTATTTCAAAAACACCCAGGCTCCCTAGTCCATCTCCGTGGCATGAGAGTACAGGCTTTTGAAAAGAAAAATCTTGAGCCAGTTCCAGTCCCACAATTGCAGTATTTTCACCAGAATGAAAGCAGTACCTCCTTGATCATAGAAAACGGAGAACACAGGTAGAACAAGTTATGGGGAAGCGCGTCTGCTCGATGAGCTCACACTTCACACTCGATGAGCTCACTCTTTCTTATGTTAGGAGCTGATAAAACACTGTACAACGCGATTGTAATAGTAAAACGATCAATGAAGATGAGCAACGCTTTCGATCAGCTTCTGCACTAACCAACACAGGTCTAGCGAACATGAGGTCTAAAGGAACGTATCGTTTCCAGGTTTCGACTTCAAATGAAGTATGATAGAAATCCTTAGTAAAATAAAATCCTCAATAACTTAGAAATCCGTAATGATTTATAAAATTGTTTTGAAATGTTCTCTTCCTTTGAAATTAAGAATTAAGTTCGCTTCTTTTAAAATTGAGAATTTCGAGCACATTTCCAGCCTCGAAGCAGGTTTTTGGCTTAATTTTTTTGTGGCACATTTTGAAGTTGACCTTGACAACGAGAATTTATTGCGCAGAGTTGCTGCAATGTGACTGCGGCGCGGCGTTGTTGTGGGCCAGGGCTTCTCAACCGGGGGTACACGTACCCCTCGGAGTACATTTAACATACTTCATATGTTAAAATGTACAATATATATATTTACAAACAACCGTGTAAGTATATATTATTATTAATAATTAAGTGAATTTTTATAGTCCTTTAAACCTTTAACTGTGCTGGGGGTACATGAAGATACACCATTAAGCTAAGGGGGTACACGACAATAGAAATGTTGAGAAGCCCTGCTGTAGACTTTAGAGTGAGAGTGGAGCGTCGGTGAACGTGAAGTGTTGATGCTGAATTTCACTCAAACCTGGGTAACTTTAGCAGGCAGGCCAGCTGACGAATGTGAATAACAATTAGAGATAATGAAAAACAGCTGGTAATCATAAGAAATAAGTGACGAATTTTAGGAAAAGCGTGCAAACACAAAAACGGCTCGCAAACATAAGAAACAAATCATAATTTTAGAAATAGCCAGTTAACGCAAAAAGAATTGCTTGGGAATATGAAAATAAATTGCGAATAGGAGATAAAGTTCTCAAAAGGGAAAAACAGCTGGCGGATATAAAATAGCTATAGAAAAAAGCACAGGAAAATAAACAATAGCTGTTAAAAATTATACATCAGCAGTTGGAAATGTAAAAAGAGGCGATAAATTAAAGAGAATTGACATTCAGTTGAAAAGGGGAGAAGGTAAATACATTTAGACACAATGAATGATTAAAAAAATGTCCGACGTAAATAATGTTTAGCGGACATTATTTGAAATTGAAAATGAATTAAGAAAACCGTTGTGAAAAAGTCACATAATAAGAAATTTCATCGACAACTTTCTCAATAACAATAGAATGGATGACCTTGAACTTGAGAAGAGACTAAACGTACCCTAAGTTCTACACCGCGTTAAAAACACGCAAAATTTACCATTTAACTAATCACGTAATATAAAACTATGAATAATAATAAATTCAAAAACATTCAGTTCGATCAAACGAACCCACTAAGAAGTAAACCAAACTAAAAGAAAAAACTAGAAATGATACCCATAGCGAAGAAAAGTTAGAAACGGTTTTACGCCGACTGAGCATACAAGACACCACAACGAACATGAATAAATACTACAAGTCTAGCACAAAGATACAAGTATAGCACAAAGATACAAGTATAGCACAATGATGCAAGTATAGCACATATATACAAGTATAGCACATATATATACAAGTATAGCACATATATACAAGTATAGCACATATATACAAGTATAGCACATATATACACGTATAGTACATATGTACAAGCATAGTACATACATACAAGTATAGAACAAGTATTTAAGTATAGTACAAATAAACAAGTGTAGAACAAGTATAAAACTCCACTTAAGTATTCCAAATTGAACGGCACAGTACACCCTCCCATGCACAGTGAGACAAGCAGCACACTGATGCGCTTGAGATAAGAAAAACTCACCAGACGTGCGAAAGCGATGCCGCTCCTGTAAGTATAGCGCCCTGACGACAGAACAGCGGTGGCGGAGTCAAGGTCGGAGTCGCATTATTTCAGGGTACACTCACGTGCTCCATGTTTACCTTAGCATCTTCTACGTAAATGGTGAAACGCACGTGCTTCGCTTAAGATTGTCCGGGAGATGAATGTTGATCTGTGAACGGAGTGGAGTATAGAAATATAAATTGAGAGAGCTTCTTGTTTTCTTTGGTATCTTCTTCGTGAATGGTAAAACGCATGTGCGTCGAAGAAGGTTATCCGAGGGATGAATATTGATGCCGTGTGAATGGAGTGAAGTGTAGAAATATTATAAATTGAGAGAGCTTCATCTTCGCTTTGGCATCTTCTACATGAATGGCAAGTGTCTGTGCTTCGAATAGGATGGTCTGAGAAATGAATATTGAAACAGTGTTGAATGAATTAAAGTAGATGACTATGATAAATTGAGAGCTAGCCTTTGAGAAAATTAAGTTTCAAATAGCTAGGCGATTGAATTATATTAAATGTGAGTATTTTTAATTACTTGATCTTTAACTCGATTTTACTAGCGCAAGTACTCATAAATCACCTAATTCACGTTAGGTTTTAATAAAGTTTCTTCCTAAAGGACATTTATGTTCGTAGTTTCGATGAAAAAGCAATACTCCTACCTACACTTTTAAATGTCTCATTTTTTTACTTGAATAGCTTTTCTCCGTTGGCTCAGCGCAACTTGTAACTCAATTATAAATTTGCTGGTGAATATTTTTTCTAATTTCTTGCTCAACTTCATCTTCTTTTAGTTTCTTAAGAGAGGGCACTTCGTCGAATGAGGACAATGATTTTCTATTCTTCGTACGGAGTCACCAATCTTTTTCTCACACCAGCGCGCTGCAAGTGAAGTTAGGAATGCAAAACTTCAAGTTGTCGAGCAGAGTTGCTTCAAGCTTCTTCTTTTTGTTTGAAAAGTCTCTCATAATGCACAGTTTACATTCTTTAAGATTACAGTACAACCTATAGACTGAGGGAATTTTTCAGAAAGAGTTAATATTTCTAAACAATGACTGTGTGTTCTTAATTGTGTTATTTTAGCAAGAACATTACTTGTTAGCTTGTGCGGCTTGAGTTATTTTGCAGGGTCATTTAACGTCAATCTTAAATTTTGAAATATTTACTCTTTTATTTAACATTTTTCAGCTTTAGGAGTACAACAGGAGTACATTTTGTCAGCACATTAATCGGCTAGTGAGTTGGTAAATTGCGAAGAATAATTCAATGCGTGAAAGGACCTTATGGCTTGTTGGTATGCTGCCGATCATCTTATCTCCCTTCGAAGCATTTACCGTAGGTGATGATCTGACTCGGCTCTTTGGATCACTTGAAGAAGAAATAGCAATCAGCATAACAGCGTCATATGATATGTCCATGCACCAACATAGAGGTTGTTTCTCTCTCTCTTTGATGAGGAAGGAACAAACAGATTCAAATGACATATCAATGCCTCGGCATAGAGGCAGTTTTTCACTCTTTCTTTGTCTCTCTGAAAAATTTCTGATGCTTAGTTATGGTATAAATCTCATCATACAGCAGTTTAAGCATCAGTTTTTAAGGTATAAATATAATTCTACAGCAGTTTAATCATCAGTTTTTAAGGTACAAATATAATTCTACAACAATTTTATCATTAATTTTCAAGGGCAGCAGTACGCTCCGTGTATGTTTGTCTTCGTCTGTAGGAATACAAATGATGTTTTCTCCGTGGCTCTGGAGTTTATTTTTTATTTTTCTTATCGCACACAACTCAATTTAGTTCAATTTTTCTTCCCAGGTACACTAATTCTACTGGTTTGTTAAATAATTATTGTCAGATTCACCGTCAGAGCTCATTTTTCCATCATCAAATCAACGAAGTGGAAAAAATTAAACTTATTAATGATTTTTAAAGCACTCAAACCTAAGCATTTAGTTGGTAAAATTGTCAGTTAATGCAAGATTGGTAAAATGAGCAAATCAGAAATCAAAGTTGAACACAATTTTTCATTCTGATAAAACTGATTTCATTGCTGATGGAACCGGGTTTTCTGAATTAACTTTCTAAAAGAGTGTGTTTATTAACAAATCTTAAAGGGAATGAATAATTAACTGAATATAGAACTATACGGGATGCACTGCACAGCTAATTTGATGTGAATGGACCGATGTGAATGGATCGAGTGAGTGAGTTAACTCAGCATTGAGAAAAGCATAAAACTTATAGAATGTAATTTTCATACATAAAAATTTGTTACAAAGAGATAAGCATACACACATAGGTTACTAGTTTTTGTTGCATCAAACCTTCTTTGCATACGCTTATAGGAACTTAGAACTGAGACTGTCCTGAAATTTCTGCTTGAGATTTCGCTGCCAGTTGAGATTGTCCCTAAATTTCTGCTTGAGATTTCGCTGCCAGTTGAGATTGTCCCTAAATTTCTGCTTGAGATTTCGCTGCCAGTTGAGATTGTCCTGAAATTTCTGCTTGAGATTTCGCTGCCAGTTGAGATTGTCCCTAAATTTCTGCTTGAGATTTCGCTGCCAGTTGAGATTGTCCCTAAATTTCTGCTTGAGATTTTGCTGCCAGTTGACATTGTCCTGAGATTGTCCTGCCAGATGAGATTCCCGCTCTCGAAAGTGTAGAGTGAGGAGTTTTTCTGAACCTGAGCATTCCAGAAATTAACGCTCATCAAAACTTTCTTTGTTATGCGAGTTTAGGAGTCAATCTCAAAATCCCCTCCTTATGATCGCGAGGCGTTCAGATCTACGGCGGACAAACTGGACTTTGAAATCAACAGGACATAAACGTGTACTGTCCAGCGCACGAGCTCTGATTTTAGTTTCATTATGAGGAATGTTTGAGTTTTAAATTAATGCCTCAACTGTGAGTCAATCCGCGAAATAATGTATTGAGTGTTTGGGTCGTGAACTAATGCTTCAACTGTGAATCAATCCGCGAAATAATGTAGTGAGTGTTTGGGTCGCACACTAATCATTTGTCTTTAAACTGGAGTGAAGAATTGTCACATCTTGGACCTCCCTTGCAACTTTCGATAGCAAGGCACCGCAGAATTCCACTCTTGCTCTGTCACGTTGACCCTTTCCGCCCCCGAACTCTCGACGGGAATGCCAGCATCAAACCCGAAGGGAGGTTCAGGTTCCGTTACAGCTGCGTCATAAAAATGGCGTCAAGCTCGTATTTAGATATTTTATTGTGTGATATCATTATGGAACTTGGATCAAAATTTTTGCTGTACAACAAGTTCCTGTTGAATGAATGGAAAATTTTACATCATTGTTGTCTTTAAACGCAGACATTTTGTCTAGAAAATAAAACTCCAACGTTTCTTACCCACAAATCAGTCACCGTCAATTACACGAATCTAATCAATGCCATCCAGACGCGAGTAAAAAGTGCCCCTTTCCTTCTTCATTGTACCCGTTCTTTAAAATAAAATGCTACGATATACAGAGCATCACAAATGTTGATGCACTCCGTCATCTCAACCGTTCGCACCAAGCAGCATCGAATTCGTTGCCACGATAGGGAAATTGCCTTCTTAATCATCTTGACTATGTAAATTAGATGCTGATTTTATGATGTTACGATGCTCGTAGAAAGATACGGAATTGGCCTTTGTAATCATCTTGACCATGAAAAATGGATGCTGATTTCGCCTTTATTTACGATGCATGCAACTTTGATGCGGGAATAGCTTGCTTTATCATCTTGACCGCTCAAATTGGAGACAGATTTTGCCTACAGTTATGATGCTCATTCGATGCTTCCGTATCAGAGTCTTGAGACGGAAATGACTTTCTGAATCATTTTGACCACGCAAATTGAATTCTGGTTTTGCCATCAGTTAGAAGCTCGTAGCCACGATACGGAAATTGGAGACTATTTTTGCTTCAAGTTACGCTGCTTCACTTCCACGTTTTGCTTTCGTGCAACCCCTAATTTTTCTATAATTAATTTTTCTTTTATTTGAATGGTGTTCACTTACCCTTTGCAAACATTTTTTGCTCACCTGCAAGTTTGTCGCACCCTTTTAACCCCGCTGGTACGCATGATGTGGCATTAATTGAGGATCCATGTTTTATTACGTTACTGTTATTCCCTGACCATGAAAGCATAAAAAAGTACCGTCATTGAAGCACGATACAAGTTGCTATCAAATAAGCTGGCACAAAAAGTTCAAACTGCACGGGCCCTGAAACATGTCGCAGATCAAACAGCTTCACTGAAAGCTCAGCAATAGCTGCAATCATCGCTGCATTGAATTCTAGATTACTCGTAGGAATTAATGCCGCATTCAGGCTATTTAATGAGAAAACGATTGAGCCGAGCATATAAATACGCCCAGTTTTTAAGGGTACTGACTATGATTGAAGTCTCGCTACAAATTTCCTTTTCAAGAAAGGGTAATATTAAAAATCTCCCGTAGCTCATACCTTTGTTGAAATTCACTGATGTATACTCATAAAATCTAAGAACGTTCTGCTGGCTACCATCATTTTATGATTGAAAATTCTTTTTCCATAAAGCAAATATTTATTTATGGTTTCTCGTCTAGAATAGCACACCTATCGAAATTCAAATCAATCATTTTCAAATCTGACTCGAAGTATAATAATGCCTTTCGGTTTTGTTTACATAAGGAGAGGAACTCGACAGCAGGGCATCAAACACCAAGCATCAGGTAAGCCGAAGTCACAAACGTGACCTTTTGCGTGCATTTATTATTTCCATCCCTGTCGAGGACGCGCTCGAGGCTGGCAGAATATGGCGGAAAGCAAGAAACTGTCTCACAACATTTTCTGATGGATACTGCAGAAAATTGGGAAAAATATGCCCTGGAAATTTGATAACAAGTTTACAGACTCTCGATCTGCTCGACATAAACTTTTGATAAACTCGACTGTCAGAATAAGAACTGTCGAGCTACAAACTCTCACGAGCGGTGTGTCAGTGTTGATGTTAAACGGTATTGTGTACTATGTGAGGACACTGACGGAAGTACAAATATGTCACCGCTAATCGATATGGTAATACGGTTATATTAGTGATAATTAAGGCATGAATACGGACACATCACAGCTAATCAAGACAACTTCTGTCGTCCCAGATTAGACTGCGCGAGTAAAAGTGTGATAATACTAAAAATTGAAAGAGCAATAAATTGGTATTTCCAAGTGGTGAGTCCTTAATCCTAACAACAATCTTAAATCATAATAAAATGTCAATACGGTTATTTCACTGCAAATTTTCCCTCGTGGTTTGAAGAACACGTTTTTGTCGAACCAGACACCAACGCACAGCTTCGTCAACGGGCTCGGTTATATCATTTCTAAACGTCAGAATGAGCTTTGAAAATTTCATTATTTCGTTATAGAATGTGAAAAAATAGCTCTAATTTATTCGTGTTAACTTGAAGGTTATTTTGGTTTCACCACAATTCCACATTGCATTCGAGGATTTCTGCATTGGCTGGTGTTTCTGGAGAATCAGCCTTCAAACTTGTCTTGGCAATCTGTTAATCGTCAGCATACCCTTTACGCTTGATGACACAGAGGAGAAATCATTTATGACAATAAAATATTGGAGCGGGCCTCAGATTGATCCTTGAGGAACGCCAAAGTTATTTGGTATGAATGACGACATTTTGTTGTATAAGCATACAGCATAAGAGCTATTTGGTAGGTAGCTCTGAAACCCCTTAGTGGCTATTATTTGGTTCGATATTTTTTTTAATAATCGTTCTTGGTCAAGCTGCCGTAAGAGAGATGCACATTTTGTGGCCTAGATTACTGCATTTTTACATGATGTTAAGAAAATCATTTCGAGTTCTGGTGCTCTTCCTGTAAGCACATTATTTGCAATCAGGCAGGCGGTGTGATTTATCAATGTAAGTCGAAAGCTGATTTGCAAATCCTGCTTTAATATATTGAACATAACTGGTAGGATATACCAATATGGTCAGCAAGTTAGTGCTGTATTGATGTCACTAGACTTGGGAAATAGTTTAATTATGTAGAATTTTTAATGATCGGTAAACTTAACTGTTCTTATAGACTTAGTGATTCTCAGACATATCAGGTCTGTTGTAACATAGAAGCTATCATTGTCATACTAAAGGCAAATATTATCATGACCAACTATTTTTCAGTTCTTGGTTCAATTTAAATTCTACTTACCTACAGAATATTACCTGGTCTTTGGCTCCATATGTTTTTGGGAACAGCTGACGAAGTATTGTTTGAATATACACTTTTAGGTTTATTTGGAATCAACTTCGATACTTAATTGAAAATTTCATTACCCACCGTTGCGATGAATATGTTGAAATCATTCGCCGTTGTTAATGTGTTGCCGTATTTTTTTTTTGTGGTCAAAATATTCTATTGAGAAACTTGTTAGATGATTTACCACGTTCGTTTCATATTTAATTTTGCCGGTACTTGCTCTTTGTGGAAATGGTCTTGTTTTGCGTCACTGACTTTTTTCGGAAGATCTTTTTGTGATATTTTTGTAAATTGCACAGATTGCTGTTTAATTTATTCAGTTACCACTCGTGCATTGTCCTTTTTTGGTTTTGCTCAACTATTTTATCTCATTTGTTATTTCTTTAAATGATTTGGCTTTGCTCTTCTTGTGCCGTAGGAAGCACATTCACGTGGGGTCAATATGAAATTCTCAAAATGTGAAGTTTGAAAATTGCCATCATCAGTGGTTCACACGCTTTTAAATTCGCTGCGTACATCGAAAAGATTTTCTTGTAATATTTCAAGTGAACAGTACTTTAGTACTTACAGTACGATGAATTATATGATCAATGAAATTTCGGCATTTCATTTCCAATAATGGTTAGAAATTCTACTGAACGATGATCGGAAAAATCGAGTAAAGTATCTGTGGTTTCGGATCGAAAACTGAATTGCTTAACTATAGTTTAGGCAAAGATAATTAGCACAGCTACTTTTCGCGTTCAAAAATATTTCACTTGCAGACCTACATCACGTATCAGCACATGAATAAATATTCAAACGCAGATTTCAGAAAACGCACCAGTTCTTAGAATTTCGCTGAAAATTGTGCCCGAGCAAATGTGAAATATTTTTTTCAAGGAAAGTTTCTAGCAAAAATTATAATGTTATCGTCTTTTATAGCACATACCGCAATTAAAAAGTTTCGTTTATAACGCAATTGATAATCGAGATTTAATTTTTTTACGGGAATCACAAGATATTTTTGTATATTTTCAAAGTGATTTAAAAAAAAAAAATTACTTGGGGTACCACCATATAGGAATTGAAGTTTTGAAATAAAAATCAAGAAGTTGAATAATATTCTGTCCAAATCAGTTCTTAGAATTTCGTTGAAAATTGTCCACGTTCAAACTTTAAATATATTTCGGAAATCCCCGAAATTTAACTGGTAGATTTAGACCTTTCTCTAAGAGAACTTCATAAAAGTTTTAATGGATATTCATCAAAATTTCTGCCCAGATAAGTATTTTTTGATGGTGTCCAACCGAGTATTGAAGTTGTAAAAAAGTTTCATTGCTTTTGGAAACATTGAATCAAAAGTTGAAAAATATCGTACAGTATTCCGATTTTTAATTTTTTTTTGTATGATGTGAATGTTAGAAGAAAATTTCTGTGTTCTCATTAGAAATAGGTTGAGAATTAAAAAACACGACTTTAGAGTCATTTCCAGCTTGATTCAACCTAGGAGCAACCAGAAATTCTATATGGAGGATTGAAGACTTTTCTTAAACAGAATTGTGAATTAATTTTATGAGATATTTATAAGAGTTTCTGGTAAAATAAATAGTTTTTCCTGATTTATAACCGAGTATTTACTTCTAATCAAAGAACTTTCATTGCTTTTGTAAACAATGAATGATAAGGCGAAAAAACATCATAATACCTCACGTTTTCTACAAAAAATTCCGTATAATAAAAATGTTGGAAATTCTCTGATTTTTCACTAGAAATAACTTTCAGATTGGAAAACGTGGTTCCAGAGTTAATCTTATCTTAATCCGCCCTATAAAAAAAGAAAACTTTCAAATTTAGGCCTTTCCTAACATAATTTCAAAAGAATTTCAAGAGGTATTTGTCAGAATTTCTGGTCGAATAGGTAGTTATTCCTGATGTACAACCGAGTATTGAAGAATAATTTCATTAGGGTATAACAAAAAATTTCACGCAATAAAAATGCTAGAAATTCTTTGATTTTTGATAGTTTGATGTGCAAGCTTCGTAACTGTGTTCAATGTACTAGGGAAAACTCACTTATTAGATAGGATTAGAGGTACTTGATGTAACTACAGATTATCATTTGATGTTGCTCCAAGATTAGGATGACAGATAGTATGGAATAACTACATCGTGGGTATATCTAGAAAGTAATGAAAAGTTCTGATCTGAAGCATGCAAACTCATTCAACTAGTAATAAACTCTTAGGGAATTGAACTCGGTTCGTTTAAAAAGTTGAAAGAAACCGAGCAACAATTGTGCCAGTCGGGCTGCCTTTTTTACAAGCTCATTTGTAGCACGACTTTGAAGCCTCAGCAGAATTGGAGCGGCATGAGTGTTGCTCGAATGATATCGTCGGCAAATTTCAAAACGTAGGGAATGAATTCAAAGGCCCTCATCCAAATTTGCTCTAAAGATTCTTGAAAATTCGTAACAATTGTTAGATTTACGTGCACCCACAATTCAGAATGGATTCAATTTTCCAAATGAAAAAGCGAGGAATTGTTGACCATTGTATTTTTCGTCATTCATTCACGCAATTTATATCGGAGGCACAGCTACTGAGAGACTACTCTGAAAAAGATAACCATAATTTTTTTCATCCTTGCTTGATCGCACGCATTCAATTTAATAATTTACGTTCGACTGTACGTATTTTACGAGAAGTAATTCAAGTCCAAAATTGAGCAAAATTGAGTTCAACCTGAATAGATGACAGAGGGCTAACGAGGCTTACTCGAAATTCTTAAGGATAACGTACGTTAATTCCTTGGTGCTTCAATCTATACGACAATCATATTTTAGAATCATTTTACAATTTCTAGAGCTTACGGGCGAGATGGCGCTCGTAATTAGCTGCCATGAAATCAATAATTCATTCAATTCCTTCAGCTACAGGACTTCTGCTATAAAAATCGTTTGCATCCTAAATGGGTTAGCCAGTCTTTAAATAACACCATGCTTTTAAGTACGCGTCAATAAGTGCAATAAATACAGAAATAGTTCTCCGAATGATATTGATATACTTCCACGTACTCCTGGCAATAGTGTGAGATTTTTTAAATTATGAAGTCATTTATCATTTCATCCACTCAGATCATGAGAAATACGAGGAGCCCTACTTGTGTTGTCTAATTGACAGCTATTTTTAAAGCGTGCGCTGCAGATTAGGCAGCAGTACATAATATATTAAAAAACTAATTTCCAGTGTTTGCTACAATGAAAGAAATAATTTTGCAATCGTTCGTGAATGTACTGTACTGCAATAATATGAATGTATAATGTGAATGTGCTTGAAAATTGATTGCTTGAGAACAACACTGAAGAAGACAGCGATCACACCCCACATTTGCTCGGAAAAGTGAGGCCCCAAGTATTTGCTCAAACTCAAATCAAATTTTGCAGCATCATTTTAACTTTAATTCCATTTTTCAGGTGCTATAAATATGATTTTAATGATTCGTCACAATATATTAGACATTTTTCTTAAAATATTTCTTTACGCCATACTTTTAAACTCATCAAACGGTGACCAAGGTTGACAATTTAGATAGAGCAGCCTGGTACTGGGAGGAACTTAATATCGTCCTTCATGATAATTTTCAAGATTCGAAATTTGGCATCAATAACTGTCGCTTCTGTCCAATATTTTGGTATATATTTCAGTTCTTTCCCCAATGAATTGAACAACGAATCGTCTATTGAACGCAATTGTGACCAAGATGGCAATAATAATCATGAGTTTAAGAGACATTGGTTCCCGAACTCTATCGTAATTGCTTTTTAATTATATGCTTCATTGAAGACGAGTAAGCGCACAGAAACTTGGCTTCCTTGAACGGTTTTCACATATAGATGTTGCCTGCGTGTCAAAATTAAGGTTTAAATATTATTCAAAACATTTACAAGCCCTATCGCTGAGTATTTTCCAGTATCAAGATACGTCTCGCAGTATTATTGTGGACATTTTAAATTCCTTACAAAACTTTATTCTAAAGTCAAAGCCAAAATTGGTGAGCGAGAAACTGGAAAGCAATTGTACGCGGAGAATTATTAAAAAAAACATTCTATTTTACAAATTGCTCAATCTAGTTTAAAGACTCATTATTCTAACGAGTTTGCTCATGAATCTCTAAGCCCCAGTAATTGAACTCGAGTAAGCACTCACAGAACTCAACCTGTAATAATCTGTGGTATTTTAACGGACGAAGAGTGATGACTTCACGTAAAGACAGGGTGGCGGAAAGCTTTTCGCTTACAAGTCTCCATTGTCGGCAAATTTACTGGTCCCTTGTCACTTTATGCTCTAAATAACAATTTGGTTATATTCAGCATTTTTACTAATTATCCCAGAAAAAATTCAGCCTTACAATTTTGTGAGTGCTTTTGACGTTATAATGCAGTAATGTAGATGGAGCCGTGATGTGGGCTTACTCGTGTTTGAAATACTGCCATGCTCCGTGCAGAAGAACTTTGTTCTTCTTCGTGTGATTGAAATAAAAGGAAATATTTTAATCCAGCCGGCTCAAATGATGAAATTAGTATATTTCAAATGAAAGGGAAGCAGAGCTCTAGCATTCAAACACGATTTTGATCGCTCGAAATTTAAGAGAACATAATGTCATTACACTGGCATCTGTATTTTGAAACGTCGGGCTGGAGGTCAATCCGGAACAGAATCACTTATTTAAATTCTGTGGGTGTTTGAAAATTCTAACTTCGTTACTGCAGGCTGAATAACATATTTTACTCAACGGTAGAGTAGCCAATGATGTGGAAATTATTGGTATTGCTCATTTTTATTTTGTAAATCGTACGTGCTCATGAAACATGTAGTTTGAAGTGAGCTCTTTATAAATCTCGAATGCCATTTGGTGTGAACAAGATTGGATGCATTGCCGACATTAAGGAATGCTCAATCTAGTTTATAGACTCGTTATTCTCCTGAATGAAACACCGAAAATTTGCTTATAAATCTTTAATCTATTCCACTGAAGCCACACTTGTCATGGACAACCAGATGTGCTCTGTGTGTCATCAAGGAACGAACGAGGAGCACAGCAATGGACGTTTTTGTCAAGTATTGACAAGGTTTGATTGAAAAGTAAGTATTTTTGAATGAATGGTTTGAGTTATCACAGTGATAGCGTGTAGAAGTGTGCTTGCGTGAATTAGGAGTATGCTATTGTTTGTGTATGAATGAATACAAATTAAGGTTTTTAGACATTTAGAAAATTTTGCGAAATATTTATATGTGTATTTTATTGATTTTTCAAAAATAAACAAATTTTTCTCCTGTTTCAGCACTGATAATGGAATTTTAATTCCGAAACGCTTGCAATAAATGTAATGTTGTGTCTTAGTGCAATGTATAAGTCTACAGTCTACTTGGCCCTAATTCTAGTAGCTATGTATCTTTAGCCGGCAAAAAGTTAATATTTTGCTTAATTTTTCATTAAACTTGTCGTACATTAGTTGGTAAATATGGCTATTAAAAACACCTTCGTGTGTTTTTCCAAGGATTGTGTTTTCAAAGTGTGTGTTTCAAAAACAATCAATTGCAACTCAGTTAATATAAGGCCGATTGGGAGGCACACGGTGTTGAGTAAGTGCGTTGCCCAGCCTTAGAAATGAATGAATCATAACCAAATGACACGAATGATTTTATCAAACATTTTTAAATTAAGACTTACCAAAGTTATAATTGTAATTATCAATAATTTTTCACTTCTAATCTAAGCGGAAACTACAGTTTCGATATTTAAACTGCTGGAACCTATTGTTGAAAAAAAACGGTTGTGAAATCCTATTGGCATAGTGATGTAACTGTGAGAGTGACCAGTGGCAACGAGATCAATTTCGCTCTGTTGTAGAAGAACAAGGAAGAGAACTCAGGAAGCAAAAATCCATCTCATGCTTCAACCAGAATTATAAGCTTTTTGTATCGATGGCATTATGGTATGAAATAGATAAAATCCTGCCTAAATATTTTTGCTAATTAAAGGACAATGAAAAGAACATAACTAAAAATTATTATCATATATAATATAAACAAGATCTTTAACGTAGATCACTTTAACTTAAACTTGATGACTATATCTACCTTAGCCTGGTAGATTTTGCGTACATTTGACCGGGTAGTCCCAATAGAGCAAATGAAACGCTTCATCAATGCAAGGTCACTTCAGAATGACTTTTGCGTAAAATTTTTAAGATGTTCGCCAGTCATTTGTTTTACTAATTAGAGAGATTCTGGGTAATGTTTTTTTTTGTGGAACAAGGACGGTGCAAAAGTTGTGCTAAATAAAATCATTCTGTACGACTAAAATGAAGTACTACGCACCGTAAAACGAGACCGAAAGGAAAACTGTAATCAATTTAGTTAGAAAGTTGTTGCATTTATAGATTAAATCCCCACTAAAACAAATAGATACGAGGAAGTAAAGAACTAAAAACTATATGCGAAGACTCGGAAAAGTTTTAGGAAGTCTGTTCACTTGACAACCTTCACACAAATAATATATAACAACCCCGAAACGTTTTCCATCTAAAAGTGTTTATTTTTTTCCGCATAATATGAATGAGATTTTCGATTCAAATTCGAATAATAAGTTCTTTATAGCAATGAAATGTATGCCCAAATGTCATGTAATCAATGTATTATGTAATAAAATAATTTACCAAACGTACTACTTAAGTGAATCAAGTAAATACATTGATAAAAGGGGGACTACTATTTTGGGAATAAATATATGAAACAATTTATCATTTTTAAATAATAAATTCAAATTGTTCACTCTTAAATAATATATAATAGGATCAGAATACATCTGATTTTGTTTGTTGTTCGGTTATCGCTTCGTGTCACTTCAATACAATTTACAATTATAAAAATTAATACTAAACAAAAAAAAACAGTTAAGAAAAAAGGAAATTTCGCAACAACTAATGTGAGTTTATTTTTGGCGCTCAAAAAGTAAACTACAATCTTTCAAACTACTATATTTATTTTGCAGGAATGATGTCATCATTTCGAATCAAGCAAAGTTGCGTGTTACTGCTGGCAGTGACGCTGGTGGCAGCATTTCACCACGACTGGACGATCACCGAAGTCAGTGAGAGCCGGATAGGCTCTAGCTCAGTTCAACAGGAACAAATCAAGCTCATCAGCAACGATGATAGACTGACTCGGTTTTACATGGCAGCAGCTTGTGGTGCACGGGACTGGTGTAAGACCGCATGCAACACGGGGAACGGAGGACTGCTGCTCCTCAGGCTCATCTCCGCGGCTCGTAACAAAGACCCCCGCGGGCCTCCTCTCATGAAGTGCCTCACTAACGGAAGACGGGATAACATTGTAACGGCTCAGTCCGGCATCACCGTGCACGATGCTTCTCCCTTATCTGATAACTTCGCTTCGCGTGTGCCAGAGAATTTGCTCGATGGCGTATACGACTTCGCAGTGGACAGCTGTTTTTTAGCAGACCTCGCTGAAGAACCGTTTGTTGTTTTCGACTTCAACTCAATACGAGCAGTGAGCACTGCCTCGCTCATGGCACATTCGAATGACCTATACGCTGTACAATTTCACGACATAGATGTTCGTGTAGGAATGACCTCCGCTTCCGGAAATTTCGCCAGTTACACGAGGCTAGGATATTTTTCCGGTTCTGCTCCTCGTTCTAATTTTGAGTTTCTTATCGATGCTGAAGTTCCCATAACAGGAAGGTTCTTATCTGTGCAGGTGAATTCCAGCAGCAGTAAGCTTCAAGTGTGTCATTTCGAAGTGTATTAGTGAACAATATGTCTGTCAGATGATGCACACACACATACCAATTAAGAATGTGATGTATTGTAATGTGCATCATGCGTATCACATTACATAAGTGATGCAATGGTGATGCGCTCAGCTCTGCGTAGAATCGATATTATGGATATTAATGGAAATGATTGTATATTCATGAATATGTTGAATCTTCACTCAGTAGTGTCTTGAGACAGAAATAAAAATAAATGAAGATGAGAGATGAATATGAAGTGTGACGCAGGATATCAACAGTTAAAAACAAGTGGGATCCAGCAAAATGTTTGTATCATGAAGAAATGGCTCGGAAACGAAGTTAATCCAGAAAGGGTGATATCAACAGAGGACTGTGACGTCACAGGCTCTTGAGGAACAGTGAGAGTAAGGATGATTTTATTGTATTTAAAAAATGAGAGCGTGATGGAAATTCACTGTGGTTTGTAGGAAAAGAATATAGATGATGCATCGAATCTTAAATGTTTGGGAAAGAGAAAAAGTGCGAACTCATCTAACTCATCTGAAACTCATCTGAAAGTGAAGTTGCCTGTCACCAAAAATGATTGCTATTCTTGGGAGAAAAAGGGTTGCAGTCATCCGTTACGGCCCTGCAAGCTTGAAAATCCCTCACTTCGTTCACTAACACCAGCATGTCTGCTGTGCGGCACTTAAGGTTTTGGTTTATTTCAAATTCACTCACATGATCCAGATACAAATAAACGCTGCTTTAGACTTATTTCTGTACCCTTTATGTGAGGCGTCGAAGGACCACGCTCGAGTTTTATTGTTTGAATAACGTCGTGTTTCTCCATCTAGCTTGCATAATCCAAATATTTTTTATGTTTGTTTTCCTGCTCATGCTGCAAGTATTCTTGAATCGTCACCCTAGACCGTTTCCGAGCTTTAGCTACAGCGTCCCTTCTACGGAACTTTTTCTTGTTATTGAACCTAGAGCAATGAAATTTGGTATACTGATAGGAAATGCAATTTTGAATCATTTTTCATTCATTAAAAAAATGCGATTTTCCCCATAGAAAGCGAGATAATCATAGAAAACGAGATTTTTGGAGGTTTTTCAAAATGCATCTCCTCCGACAGTTTTAAATTAAAAGTGATGATTTTAATATCATTGGATGCAAAAACACGTGGACATTCCAGAAAGTCCTATGCCGTTTCCAAAATTTCCAATTTTGATAAAAAGGAAATGAAAAAAATCGAGAGCAACTTCTTTTTCGAAAAAAGCGGATTTATGACGTCATAACTTTTGAACAAAATTTAATTGTGAAATCGCATACAATTTCCTGGAAAGCCCTTGGCTTTCCGCATTTAATGATACCAAAGTCATCGATTTAGCTTAAAAATTGTCGGAGGAGACGGACAAAAAAAAAAAACTTGACAAAAAAAAACTTTTGCTGTTGTGCTATACTTGATCGATGTTGGTGTTACTTTATTTTCTTCAAGTATACATGCAGTTTTGTCAGTTTTGAAATTTAATTCTTTCAATCTTCGTTCCTTAACGTACCGCATGCTTTAATTTTGCTACTCGCTTGATGCTTCCGCCAATTTTACTGATGTGAACCAATTGTCGAAAATAAGTTTGAAATGCTTCCCATCCGAAATACATTCCGCGAGATGAACAACCGAATTGCCACTTGCTGTTAACCGATGATTATTCACCATTTAATATTGACAATTCACTGATTCAACAATAACTGAAGTAAATGACGGTGATTATTATTAATCCGCCAGGTACACTTACATGGAAAGTGAAGCCAAAAATACTTCTCAGTAGTTTTAAGTTACAAAAAACATATGTGTTGTCTCCATAGTTGATTGGTTTTTGAAATTTTTAAGAAAGATGATTTAAAAGTATATTTAAGAGCACAGAATGGAATCCGCTTCTCTGTCAATAATTACATCTAGATTAAGAAGCTGATAGAACGCATCGCAAAACTATCTCGGGAAAGCTTGATTTTTACGGTTATCCGTGGAATCACTTACTGTCATGATCGCTGTCATGTAATTAAATAAATTACTATTTATAGAGAGTCCTATAGCAAAACTTCCCTTCTCAGTGAACCTGGTCACTGATCACAGAGAACCCAATACTGGGATTTTCTCAGAAAGTTTGAAATGTCGATCAGAGGTGCATTGTGGAGGAGCTCACAATCGAATGAAGTTGATAGAAATTTACGCGATCTGGGGACAGAATTCATCACGGAAGGCACACAAAGAGCGAGGGGGCGACAATGGCAGAAGCCTTAGAGGGGCATCTTATCTGTCCGAGGATCGTCCAATGTAAAGATTACCCTCACCAGTCTGATGGAAATGAACTTGAATGGTGATTTGCCGAACCTTTCAGCATGTGGAAGTGTGATGTTGAGTGTGAGTGATGCAGTGTAACGACGGGGAGTTTTTAAGTGAGCGTGACAGCGTTTCGCTGAGTGACGTGAGCGTGACAGCGTTTCGCTGAGTGACGTGAGCGTGACAGCGTTTCGCTGAGTGACGTGAGCGTGACAGCGTGTTGCTGAGTGACGTGAGCGTGACAGCGTGCTGCTGAGTGACGTGAGCGTGAGTCACGCGTCACACAAACACTACGAGAGCGTGTGGGAATAGATTTCACGTAAATGAAAATTTTTTAAATGTTATGATCTTACTTTAGCGAAAAGTTCAGTAGAAACTTACAATTTGAAGTGGCGCGAACTCTCAGAAATATGTACAATAGTTTAGTATTAGAATGCCTGCAGACACAGCATGATTTAAAAATCCTTACAATCCGACTCCCAGTAGATTTAAATAAGAAAACTGTGAAACAGCATGTAATTTACAAACACTCACAGTAAAAATTACCGTACAATACTGTTGATTCGATTTAGCGTCCATGTATTCGAATAAGTCAATCGAAAATTATTGTACGGTCGGGTTTGGTGATTCTGAAGGGCAAAAGCTGGCGAACAACGCGCCTCAACGTAGAATGAACAATGCCCACTTTAAATATTTTCATGTCCCATGAATCTGCGCCTCCCAAAAACTGTATCACTCATTAAATTACAACTGTATTCGGGTGAACTAACAGTTGAATTCTATGTATGGAAATTTATGTACTTAACTGCAAGTTATTCACTCGCAAACTCCCAAAAAACTGTATCACTCTTTAAATTACAACTGTAATCGGGTGAATTCAAAATGAAGACTCACAAAGGAATATTTTGTATTTAACTGCATCTTATTCGTTAGCAAATTCCTCCAGAGACTTCCATTCTAAGCATGATGAATGCATTCCCAGTCCAACTTTTTCGCGGGGGCATCCATGTTTTTCGCCACCCAAGCGATTTAATTACTTGGGCGTCTAAAAACATGCATGCCAGCCGCAAAAAATTTGGGCTGGTATGCTGTTCTTCACAAGAGGCTCAGAGCATGAGCACACCAGATCAACCTGGAGCCAGATCTACTATGAAAGACTGCTGAAAATGTGCCTTCGTTGTTTTAGTTTCTAAGTTGAAATTTAGATCAATAATATAAATTGCATTTCAATATTTTGCTGCAAAACACTTAGCTATGACATTGAAATACTTAGAAATGACAAAATAGAAATGACATTCTTGTTGATGAGGTGATATGCCATTCGAGTTCATTGCATTATGTAGAGATTTTATTCGAAAAAGCTGACGTTGAAAAACCTGGAAGCTCGTGATCTTCAAAAATAGGGAAGAATGCGTTCAACTTGTTCATGTATTCCAGGGAAAAAACTAAAAATTAGTTCAAAAGATCAGCAGTTTCACATGTAACGAAAAGTAAATGGTCAACTTCCAAATACTTAATTAGAAAATTCCTCCTTAGATGGCCGTCAATAAAAAATGGCGATAGGACTTTTCTACTTGAGAACCATCATTACCAACAAGGAAATTCCGTGTTATAAATAAAGATCAAAGTCTCCATGTTTAAGCTGACCTTAATAAAATATCAGCTCAAACTTTATTTCCGTAACGGGGAAAGATTAATGATAAATGACAAAAAATATTTAACTCGTTTTCCGAAAAACATCAAAAGAAATCGCGAGATTAAAGAGTGCTGAACGCAAGCACTGTAGAATAAATCCTTTGCTTCTGGAGAAAGTAAAGGATTTAAGATAGCTCAACTCTGGCTGATTAGTGAAAAAAATATCTACTTTACAGCGAAAACAAATGACTCCGGCACGTATGTAAAAATTTTTCCATTTTATGGAGAAAACACATGATTCAATTGATTCAAGAGTGGCTAACTCTGGCACTGCAGTAAAAAAATTTCCATTTTATAGAGAAAACACATGATTCAATTTATTCAAGAGTGGCTAACTCTGGCACTGCAGTAAAAGATTTTCCATTTTATAGAGAAAACACATGATTCAATTTATTCAAGAGTGGCTAACTCTGGCACTGCAGTAAAAAAATTTCCATTTTATAGAGAAAACACATGATTCAATTTATTCAAGAGTGCCTAACTCTGGCACTGCAGTAAAAAAATTTCCATTTTATAGAGAAAAAACATGATTCAATTGATTCAAGAGTGGCTAACTCTGGCACTGAGGTGAATTTTTTTTTCTATTTTACAGAGAAAGAGATGTTTCAAGGGAGACTAACTCTGGCAGAGTAGAGCAAAATTTTCAACTTTCGAGTATCTCAGTATCCAGGTGACAGTCTTCTTGCCCAAATTTGCATACGAGAATGATGGAACAACATGCCTTGGCAGAAGCAATATTGGCCTCAGGAGAAGGTTAGCAGTATAGCTTCAGACGAGGGATTGTGGGCGACATTTTTGAAGCTCGCGATGCTTGACCGTCGTTTGGAAGTGCGTGGCAGCACCGGTGAAAAAAAAACATGATGGACACCGATGGTAACACGTGCGTTCAATCAATTAAGCATGAAAAATATACAGGGCTTGTATGAGTACGTTTACACAAGTACGCGAGAGGAATATAGATTGTGTTTGAAACTTTTGTGAGAAGATGTCCAAAAGAATTGCGTTTGTATAACCTGGTGAAAATGAAAACATTTGTGGTTTTCAAAATATTGATTCTCGGGGTTGAAAAAGGATCTATTTAACCGAGATCGGCGCGGTTTCAGAATTGTAGGTGATGAAAGCTCGTTTGATTAAAAGAAATTCATAACACAATAGGAATTACCGATGTTTGTTCGCTCGGTAAATGCGTTGTTGGACAAACAAAGTGTTCACAATGTCTGTTCGCAGGTAAATGCCGTTCTCGGACACACACAGAAGTGATTCCAGGACACAATATGTCTATCGTGGATCATCTACGATTCTTGTAGTGTCAACTACTATTTCGACAAGATCCCTCTCTGCCTTTTAAAAATTTGTAAAGGGGTTCCTATTGTCTGAGCTTTTTTACCAAGTTAACTAAGAGCAGACGACCAACAAAGTCTGGAAAACGACGAAACTTTGAATTTTCACTCACTCTTTGTTCTTTGTTTTAGGATTTTTTATCTGCTGTCAAAATTAATACCTTTAGTTTCCGAAAAAACTGTGAACGGAAGTATAAACCTGCACAGGAATTACCGTCTAATATACTGGAGAACCAGTCAGTTCCTACTCAATGATTTGCAAAGTTTGTTGACTGCCATCACGTTTCCCAGAACGTAAAACCTTCTTGGTGTTATTTCCAAGCTCAAAAACAATTTCCATGCAATGTTGGATTTGTTGAGTTGTCATCTTGATTTAATAAATGATCAAGTAGAATATAATTGCTTGGTTGTTTTGGAAAATCTTTGTTCATCAAAAGTTTTTTACTGAAAAATATTTTCATCCAGGATCATCAAAGTCAGTCGTGTCTACTGAGCGAGACGCTTGTACTCTGAAACATTTTGTTATGAATATAAAATACAATGTGCCAACATAAATTTTTTTTTATTAAAATTCAAGAAGAAATTTGTGCAAAGAAATACCTTTACCGGGTGAATTATTTCTCCGATATCCTTGACTGTTTATAAAAAAAGCGATGAACCAATTTTAAGCGGTTGTCTTGCCATACATTGAACACGTTTGCGTGCAAATTAAATCGTGAAAATGCTAACAAATGCATCGCTGCGTCCCTGTAAAAATACTCTTATCAAAGAAACAGACGTAAACTTTGAAATACATAGAAAAAAGTAATCTATATTGAACAGCGTTTCATCAATCAAATAGGCGCACAATCCCTTTCAAAAACATTTTAAACAATTTAAACAATTTAAACAATTTATTTACCACAGGTGATACAGAGGTAGAATTTTACTTAAGTCTAGTACAATGGTCAAATTTGAGTATAGCTACCTGTGGGCCCGAATAAGTTCAGCGACTTCTAGGGCATCCTACCATCACGTTATTCTAGGGTGTACAAAAGTTTAACCTAGTTCACTTAACCTAGTTTCGCATTAGACTGATCATTGAGATAATTAACTCGATATTTTATGCTGTATTTTACAATATAGGTCAAGTCGGCTATATTTAACAGTATGTTCGATAAAACGATTCAAGAGCAGGGAGAAGATTGGTTATGGTACACAAGGCAAGTTACATTATGACATTATCATTAGTTACATGTAGGAGGCAAGATTTCGACACGGTGATCTTACACGACTAGTATTCTGATAGGAAGTGAGACTCAAGATGTCTTTTGAATACTGTGTACGAATTACATTCACGGATCTCTGCAGGTATAGAGTTCCAAGTTTTGGTTCCAACGAAGAGAATACTGTGTTGCGACCTGGCCTTTGAATAATATGGAAGCATGAATTTACTTCTATTTCGGGTTAAATGGTCGTGATGACCAGTTTGCGCAGTCAATAATTGTCTTAGGCTATTGTCGCCATCATTTCTTAATGTTTTGTAAATGAAATTACAGATGGAGATTTTTTAGAGATCCGAAAGTTTAAGTATTTGTAAATTTTTGAAAGAATCATTTGTGTGAGCATTATATTCTAGGTTCTTTACCGCTCTGACAGCCCTTTTCTGCAGAGTAAAAATTTTGTTGGTTTTATTTTTATCAGTTCCGTGCCATGCTTCTATTCCGTATTGCAAGTATGGAGAAATGAGCGTTCGGTAGAGCATTTGTAAAGCTGTTTCAGGCAGAAAATTTTTAACTTTATTTAGGATTCCGATGGATTTTGATAATTTAGAACTAATATGAGTGATGTGCTCTTTGAAGGTCAGATGTTTATCTATTATGATGCCCAGAAACTTACATGAGTTGGTTTCTTCGATTTCACCTTCGCCAATTTTTATGCATGGGAGAGATACATCTTTCTTGTATGAGAAAGTAATATAATTTGTTTTATCGATATTTAGGCTTATTTTATTAGCTTTGAGCCACGATGAAACCTTGTGAAGTTCAGTATTTATACTCTCCACAATCATAGCAGGATTTTGGTTCGGAAGGACCGCAGAAAGCGTACTGTCATCGGCAAAAAGTATGAATTTGAAGAATGATGTAGATTTTACAATATCATTGATAAAAATCAGAAACAAGAGAGGCCCGAGAACAGATCCTTGTGGAACTCCATGGCTAATTGTCTGTGGGTCCGATTTTGCGTCGTCAATGACAACGTATTGCTTCCGATTTGTTAGGTATGATCTGAACCAATCATGGGCAATCCCTCGAATGCCATAACAGTGTAGTTTCGATAATAGTATTTTATGGTCCACACAATCAAATGCTTTTCGGAAGTCAAGAAATACAGAGAAGACAGGCTTTCCTTCATCTATATTAGAATAGAGGAATTGTAAATGATTTAATATAGCCTGTGTTGTTGATTTTTTAGAGCGAAAACCGTATTGTTTATCGTAAAGAAATGATTTTTGTTCAAAATAAGAGTACACTTTTTTATACACAATCTTTTGGAATACTTTGCTAATAATTGGTAGAATGGAGATAGGTCGATAATTGTTTACACAGGTTTTTTCACCACTTTTAAAGATAGGGGTTACTCTAGCAACTTTGAGGGAGTTCGGGAAAGTGCCTAGTAAGAGAGACTGGTTAATAATATTTGATATCAGTGGGGCTACAATGTCAGCAATAACTTTAAGTACTTTAGTCGGAAACGTTTGTAACCCACTCGATTTATTTTTCATGTTGTTTATGCACGTAATTACATCGGAGGAGTTTGTAGGCGTAAAGAAAAAGGAGTTGGGTTCTCGAATATGATCCATAAATTTCAGGTGATCAGTAGGTTCACTTGGAATACCATCAGCTATTGTTTTCCCTACGTTTACGAAGAAGTTGTTAAAGAGATTAGCAATTTCTTTCTTCTCATGATATTTTACATTATCTTGAACAACATATTCAATTTTCTTTTTATCGGCATTATTCGGTTTACAGCAGGAGTTAAGGAGATGCCAAGTCTTTTTAACGTCAGTTTTGAATTGAGTGAACTTGAGCGTAAAGTAGTTCTTTTTTGATGTTCTTATCTGGTTTGTTACATAGTTTCTAAATCGGTTATATGTTTCTCTAGATATTCGTCCTTCGCAAAGGAGGGCTAGGTACGCTTGACGTTTCTTTATATTTATCACGATGTCTCTAGTAATCCAGGGCTTATGTTTATTTTTCGGGGTAACTGTACGAGTTACAATTGGGCAACACTTATTGTATGCGGTCATTATAGTTTCAGTCAACTTTACTACTGCTTCATCAATGCTCGTAGTATTATTGTTTTGTTGAGAGATGTGCAATGTAGCATTGATTCTTCTAGAACGGTGCGCATTTCTTCAAGATTTGATTCGTTTATTTTACGATATGAGTAAGTTTCAGCCCGTGCCTTGGTGCAAGCAATATAGACATTTTTCTTAATAAGAAAAACTGGGAAGTGATCTGATAAGTCAGAAGTAATTATTCCAGCAAGAAAATCACTAGGGTCTGTCATAAAGATATTGTCAAGCAGCGTAGCACACTCTGAGGTTATTCGTGTAGGCTTTGTAATGATCGGAAGGAAGGATTGAGACTGAAAGGTAGTTAGGAAATTAGAGATTGGTTCATGGCTTTCATGTTTCAGTAGATCATTATGGAGGCACCGCATATTATTATGTCATTGTATAAGGGCCTGTTGAACTGAGAAATAATACGATTCAATTCATTCAGGAAGGATATAGGACAGGCTGTAGGAGGCCTATACACCGTTCCAAGCACAATGCGTTTACCATCTCTAAAAAGTTCTACGAAGAGTGCTTCTATTTGATCCTGGTTCATGGTTGCACTTGCTATGGTTCTCGAGTTTATGTGGTTAGATATATATGTGCTGATGCCTCCGCCCCGCTGGTTTTTTCTTAGCGAATGGTAACTATGATAATTTTCAAATCGAATCATGTCTTTAGTCGAGTCATCTAGCCAGCTTTCGGTGAAGCTAATCACGTCTAGGTTATATTTAAGTTCAGTAATAGTACATTGTATCTCTTCCAATTTTGGATAAAGTGACCTACAGTTCCAACACAGGAGTGAGAAATCTCGGTCAGTTATTCGTATAGTTTCGTTGAATTCTGATATATTAGTATACCTACACTCTTGAGAGTCGTTTAGGTTTGGATTTATTCTGTTCAAATGATTGAAATCTGGATCGATTTCCTCAATATTACAGGGTGATCAGTCATTTAAAATAAGTAAAAGTAAGAATTAGGTACTATAGAGCTTAAAACGAAATACAGAGTCAAGCTTAAAGGGATATTCCAGTCTAAAAAGTAGCTTATTAAGTAAGAGAGAATAGAGTAAAAAAGAAAAATCTAGCGCGATTTCGTGAGTACACACAAACTCAGTCCATGAGCGAGTGATAATGGAGTTCAATATCACAACATTGGTGCAAACAGATTGCTAAGGGCGTTTTCGCAAGTTCACATACAACAGGTAATAAGTTTCGAAAGATTATGACGACAATGATACAATCAGCTAATATGGTTTACGCGTAATAATAACTGTAGTGGTAAATAAAGAAGAATTCACAGTAACATTGGTTGGGGAAAAATTACTAATTGCGATGTTACAAAATGTGACACACAGATGTCATAGATGTTTACACACACATCTATTATTTATTTGTTATAATATTGGAGTTCGATATCACTACATTGGTGCAAACAGATTGCTGAGGGCGTTTTCATAAGTTCACATACAAGAGGGAATAAGTTTTAAAGATTATGATGACAATGATACAATCAGCTAATATGGTTTACGCGTAATAATAACTGTAGTGGTAAATAAGGAAGAATTCACAGTAATATTGGTAAGTGAAAAAATTGCTGATAGATTATAATGACAATGATATAATCAGATTATAAGAAGATTACAACGACAATGATATAATCAGCTAATATGGTTGTACGATGGCAGTGGAGGGCAGAAGCGATTATCAGATTATAAGAAGATTACAACGACAATGCTATAATCAGCTAATATGGTTTACGCGTAATAATACTTAAGTGGTTAAGAAGAGAAAAAATTCACAGTAACATTGGGAGGTAAAAAATTGCTGATTGCGTTGTTTCAAAAGTTCACACACAGCTGTCATAAATGTTTACAAGCACATCTGTTATACATTTGTATAGATTCAGGTTGAACTGGCATCAAGTTGAGGTTTACTGACATGATACCTAATTGAGGTTAAATTAATACGAAATTGACATATTTAGGGGATGAAAATGAAATTGAATAATTTAGGGGATCACCTAGTCTAGTCACCCATGATCTGCTGTGATGACATGTTTAGTTGTTGCATCAGGTATTGCTCGAGGTCATCTGGCGTGTTGATCTCGCGGCGTCTTGAATCTGGGTTTCCTGGGTTGAATATGAAGATGTTTCCATCCTGTGTTCTTGGGATTCCAACTTTATCCGGGAATTTCCTTTTGGCCATCCTTAGAATGTACATGACGTTAGCTCCTGAAGGTATGAGGTATTCATTTATGAAGAAGAACTGTGGTTTCTTTTCTCGGCAGGCGTTGAGAATTTCACGTTTTTTGTTATAATGTTTTAGTTCAAATGCAATGTTTCTTTGATCTACATTCCCAGTTATTGTTTTTTTCCCTATTCTTGTAGCTGACGTAATGTCAGTGCCGGAGAGGTCAATGTTGACCTTGTCCTTCAGGAGCTGGCAGACTGTATCCTTACAGATTTCGCCTGCGTGAGATGGCGGTATTTCCCTTCCAGAAATGACGAGAGTACATTTTTTGTCTTCAATGTCTCGGCGCTGATCATTTTTTCCAACTGGTCGAGGCGGGAGGTTAAGCTATCTATTTTCTCATTCTGTTCTTCGAGAATTTTTTTGTGTTCCGCTTCTTTTGTTTCAAATAGCGTTTTAAGGTGGCTTATTTCATTTTGCACTTGAACAATATCACTATTAAATTTTGTCATCACTGAATCGAAGTATTTTATAAGGACAGAAACCACTTCTTTACCGTCTTTCGTAAGGCTAGACACATCAGGGTATTGACCAAACTTCGGTTCAAACTCGATGCTGTTGTTGCTGCTGTTGTTGGTAATGCGTCGTTTGTTAGGCATCTTGAAGATGGAGGGAATTCGGTCGTTGTGTAAACGAGGGTTGAATACTCTCACACTTTTGAGGGAATATTATACTCTTAGTTTGATTATTTTTATATATGGGGTATTTATATCACATTTGAATACTCAGGACGCGAGTGGGTACCCATTTAGGTTAGAGGTACATTCTTTCTAACAATAGGCACTTTGTTTTGGAGCGAGCGCCACACCCGTCCTCACGCCACGGAGTCACTGAAGACACATTGGAGGCTTTTACTGCTTATAAAGAAGCGAGGACCACGAAGATAAAGTATATTTGCAGCTCGGTTAAAAGAATAAAGTTGGCTCAAGAAGTATATTTTTTAATGGTGAAGTTCGCAAGATGTTGAGGACGCACGGTATGAAAAAATTAAGTACAACACGAGGCGTATTTCCAAACAGATCTGGTAATAAAGGAATAGTAACCTCAATATCACATCAAGTAAGAGTGCCCTATCAGCCTTCCCATCACAAGCCTTGTTGATAACCATAACGTCGCCTCTAGGATGGCAGTTCTATGAGCTGCCCTCCATCTGGAGTTGGAAATTTTGAACTCTTGAATGCCATCTTGAATAGCTCATAAAGAATCAGTTGACGGTTGTGAGTCGCCGAGCTGAGAATCAAAAAGGCGTACCGTGGCTTCTTGACTGTCGTGAGTCGCCGAGCAGAGAACCAAAAAGGCGTACCGTGGCTTCTTGACTGTCGTGAGCTATCAAGCAGAGAATCAAAAAGGCGTACCGTGGCTTCTTGACTGTCGTGAGCCATCGAGCAGAGAATCAAAAAGGCGTACCGTGGCTTCTTGACTGTCGTGAGTCGCCGAGCAGAGAACCAAAAAGGCGTACCGTGGCTTCTTGACTGTCGTGAGCCATCGAGCAGAGAATCAAAAAGGCGTACCGTGGTTTCTTGACTGTCGTAAGTCGCCGAGCAGAGAACCAAAAAGGCGCATAGGGGCTTCTTGACGGTGGTAAATAGACGAGTCGAAGATCAAAAAGGAGTACCGTGGCTCCTGAGTTACTACGAAAACTTTCAACTCGGCATGCTCTGCTCGTAATGCAGTGGCAAGTTTTGGCGTCACCCTTGCAGATCAGGCTTTAGCTTTGAAAGTGCAAAGCAGTGTGGTGCTGCAAAAACTTCCTAGATGATAAATGTACCTTTAAGAAAACCATTGTACGACGTGAAAAAGATGCATCATACAGATCGTCACTGCATATTCTTCTTATGTCGTACATTTGTCAGTATTATACTGAAATAAAGCGGAACTAAATGACGTTAATATATGAACTTCAAAACGGTGGAAAAAAAACTGAGTTAAGATCGCGCTTACGCTTCATACATTAGAAAAAAGATATTTTATTTAAATACGTGTCATTCCGTAAACTGTTTCATAAAATGCCTTACGAGTAAGTCTACGACACATTAACGGTTACTGTCTCCGATAACGGTACCCATTTCATGTGCCTGGGTCGGGTAGAGAACTATGGAGAATTTTTACCATTCCCCGAAAGGAAGAAACACCGGGCAAGCACTGAAGGTTCTCGATCGTTCGGCCATTCTTATAAGAGGCGAGTGCGCCATGTACTTATCATCTAGTTTCTTTGATATTTGTTCGGGAATTATATTTTTTCCATGAATTTTTCTCATCTTACCTTGCCCGAAAGATAGGACCACATTTTTTGTCGGCTTTCAACGAGCTCGTACATGCAGGAGGCACGAATGCATCTGCGATTTGTCATATTGCAGTTCTTTTTGTTGACATTATTCAGGTAATTATTGAGACATAGGCTACATTTTTGCAATAGCTCTGTATATTCCTATAAATACTACAGCTAGGGTTGTTCACTTACCACACTGATCAGATGTTGAGTTTATTTTGTGTGAACTGTTCAGTCTCCAAAGGTTTTTGCAGCATCTTTTGAGGAAATTTCACCGTTCTCTTTAGTACCTTTTACTGGCGCATTAAACGCGATTCACTGGAACGAAAATTTGTGGTAAATAGAATTATGCGGTTTAGGAGTGATCCAACCACTTATTTAAGTAATTATGTTTACGTTACAATAGTTATACTTGAAATCAATACCGAATTTCTATGTCACAAGATAATTCATTGGGCTGATGTGAAAGTATTTGGAAGAATTAAACTTACAATTTTTACCTTTTTGCCATGCCTATTTTGTTTCTGTCAACAAATTTTAAGACTTAAAAAACGAATAAAACACCAGTTCATACCCTTCTTGATTACTGCACAATACAAGACTGCAGGTTCAATACAGACTGAGTGGAAAATAGCCCGACTCTCTGATTCTATCCACATACGCGCATCACTGATCGGCTATTTGAAAGTTCGCAAAGCGGAAAATTTTGAGAATTTTGGAGACTGAGGAAGGTTTTTTAAGTAGGCCTACGTCATCAAATCTTTTCACTTGCGCCGCCAAATTTTTGTACTTACGTCACCTGAGGAGTTTTTTTTACTCATGTTCACTCACTTTTAACTTACTTTTGCACTTTCCTTTTTCGCAGTCCTAACCACTCAGTGAGCAAGAACGCATTCAAGTATTACCAGAAGCTCCAAATGTTACTGAGTTCTTTTCAGCCACAACAACCAGGTGTCAAATCCTGTCGTTTCCAGACAATGAGCTAAAAGGTAATTTTCACCTTAAAGTTCGTGTGATCATCGCGACTTTGCTGCTTTAATGGAACAAATCATTTAAATTTGATATTTCTACCTCGTGTATTTTATAAGAAACTATTTTTGGTACTTTTTGTTTATTATTACAGATATTGTGTGTGCTATTGCTTTAGCATTTTTGTTTGAGTTTATAACGCACGTAATTCAATTGCTATCAATAAGCCACTCCCGGCGGGTTATTTAGTACCTCCTTTGCCTCTGAAATTTCCTTTAATTTTTCCAAAAGTTGTCAATTTTCGAACTGAGCTCAAGCACTCTTTTGGAAATTTTATTTTAACAAGAGGCTGCATGCTCGAAATTATGTTCCAGGAGTCCAAATTTCCCCTCTGTATAGTATTTTGTTATAATAATATTTTATTTTATAATATACTACATTTTCTTTTTTCAAATAATTTTCATTTTTTTCATAATAATATTTATTTTTTCTTCATAAAAATTTTGTACCTTATTTATTTTATATTTTTCTTTTCATAAAAATATTTTTCAGTGACCTCATGCAATATTTACAGACATAACTTGCCTCCAACATACAGATGTAGGAGGCATTGCCTAGTATTTATTTATTTTACTTATTCATTTCAAATTTTCCTTTCATTATAATATTTTTCAGTCTCCTCCGGCAATATTTACTGACATAACTTGCCTCCTACATACAGATGTTGGAGCATTGCCTAAGGACTCCTGTATCACCTTGACCCTCCTGAGTCCTGCGACCTCACGAGCCAGTCGGCGCTGGTGCCTGGTGAGGGGAGGGGGTGACCGCTTCCGCTCTTGCAAGCGTGTGAGAGCGTCCGACCTCGTCTCTGCTGGCACAACAAACATATACATTATGGCGATTAAGAAAAGGCAGCCGCTATTGTGAAGCTAACATGTTGAATATAGCAAATTGTTCATGGTGCATGCGAATATCCTATAGATATCTGAACGTTCTAAATTTAGAGGCTTCCTATTGCCATGTTAAATTAGTAAAATCATAGGCGTGGATTTTATTCACTATTACATCCAGCAGACTAAAATTAAGTCATTTGTGGGTCCGAATTCAATGGCTTTTAGGGTGTCCCATCGATACATTATTCTAAGGTAAACAAATAGGTTCGACCTTCAACCTCCACGCAATGAATTGATTGAATGAAGGATTTGTGTTGAAGAATGTAATGTGTGATTAAATTTATCGGACTACGTAAGGCGTAGGTGGAAGGAATGATTATTTATGTGGAAGATTTATGTTCGATAATTAAGTTGCTTAATCTTTAGATTAATGCCCTTTTAATTAGGTTTTAAAATATTTTGAATCATGTTCTTTTGGTTACGTTTTTGGGTTCAACACGGGGAAAAACAAAATTTTTCTTCTTTCTTGTACGAACGCGCATCAGCTATTGAAAATTCGCAGAAATTTTGGAATGATCTGCCGAGAGAACACGTCACTGCTTAGATGCAGATAACTGACGCACAAAATTTATTTGCGAAATCCCTTTCAGTTGCATTTCTAGGTCTAGCAAGGGGAGTAAATTTCTCCCAAAATCCTACGTATTCGACTATTTTGAAAAATTATTCAAATCTATCCCGATAAGAAAATTTCCGACACGCCCTCTTTGCTCTCGCGCGATCAGTATTTAATCAGCCTTTCATGTTAAGAAAAATAAAGTTGCAGTTATAACAATAGACAAACTTGGAACACTTATTTTCCCGGCAAACAAAAGGATGTGTTGTGACCAGAAAGTTTAAATGATTATTTGTACATTTGGAAAAGTTTTTATGTTATTTTTCTCTTTAATCAATCGCAGTTTTCATTAAAGAGTCGTTTGAATTTTTGGTGTTTTGGGTGTTTGGTTGGTTTCGCTATGTTTGAATCGCAACTCAAATGTAATGTCCTGTAGAAATATGAGCATAAAAACGTCGTGCGGAGCGATGTTGTTTCAAATAATTGAAATAGTTGATGGAAATTCACATTTTCGCATTTTTGCCGCTCAAAACCAAAGTAAAAGAATGAAAGAAGGAAAAAGACAATGGGCCTAAAAACAAGTGTTGTTGGTTTACATTCACTCCTGAAAAAATACATAAATATTTAAATGCTAAGGAAAACGATGAGCATACTCAAGAAAACTTCAAATATTCAAGTATAAGGAATAAAGCTATTAAAAATTGTTGAAAATAATTATGATGATAAAGTGACGTTTGGAGTTTTAGCAAACTTAGATGCAAGAAAAAAAGATTCGTCGAAGTCTAACGAAATCTAGTAACTATGAATCGATTAATCATCGATTGCCTAACGACATTTGTTGCATTGATGCTATTTTACTTGGTTGAATATAAGATAAACGATCTTCAACGACTCGCAGTAAATCGATTTTTGATTAAGTGTTTAGATTATTGAATAATTCATTCGTAGGAACATTCACGTTCTGATAATATGATGAATAAACTGTTACAATATTACACGAAGTAGAAGGTTAAAATCAGGTTAAATGATTAAAAGCTGCTCGTGGTTGAGTACGTTAGTGCATCATACTTGTATTACGTGATGCCCTACGCAAGAAATAATCCAAATGAATTTTTAATACTTCAGATCACACACACTTCAGCACCCTCGATTTGAACAGATGTTCGGCTTGCTTTAAACCGCAGATTCAGTATAAATTTAAAAGCAAAGGAATTTTTGGAATGATTATTCATCCCCTCTGATTTGAGGTGTTATCACGGTTAGTACGATACAGAAATTATATTATAGATGCCACATCGTGAATATAAATTAAAAAGCTATTCGAAAATGATTTTCACGAGAAAGATTCTGTTATCCTGCCTCTCTGCATTCTTGTGCGCACAGTGCATTAAAATACAGTAATGGAGCTGCAAAGCGAGCGTGAAAAACAGTTTGTAAACGTTTTAGTTAAATTAATTGAACCATATTTTTCCGCTTTTCAGAGAAACACTTCACCTTAACATGTTGCACTGGTTTCTATTAAGTCAAAAATATTAAAATTACATTCATTGCAGTATTCTAGACGTAGAATTTGAAATCTTTTCCTTCAAATTTAAGATCCGCTTATATTTATTTTCCTTTTGATGCTTAGCCGCTGCTCTCACAAATGGATGTATCCTTTTAGCCATGTCATGCAAATTTACTATTCAGTGTGATGCTTCTTAAACCTAATGGAAGAACTGTTTTGTTATACAATGAAAAACGGAGCGTTGAATTTTCAGTTCGATATATTTTGATTCTTCTTTTCGTATAACATCGAACGAAATCTTCAAACGTGATTTATTATACGCTGCTGTAATGCGTTGATTTTTGTAGCACATGCTCTAGAATCAAAAGTATGAAACGCTTGTGATTATCTTAGCTTTATGAAAAAAACATAATTTTCTATTTATACAGCAAAAATGTATATCCTCCAAGAGAGAACACAAAACATGGATGGATATAAAAGTGAATAATTTGAAAAAAATATAGTGTGTAATCAGAACAAATGATTTTTATCACATGAAGCCCTCAGCAAAACAAAGACATGTTCTATTATTGGAGGCCTTTGAAAGCCTCCTTTTGAAGATCTCCATCTAAGAATGATGAATCCTAAGAATAATGAATTCAAAGAATAATGAATTCTAAAAATAATGAATTTTAAGAATAATGAATTCTAAGAATAATGAATTCTAAAAATAATGAATTTTAAGAATAATGAATTCTAAGAATAATGAATTCTAAAAATAATGAATTTTAAGAATAATGAATTCTAAGAATATTGAATTTAAAAAAATGAATTTTAAGAATAATGAATTCTAAGAATAATGAATTCTAAGAATATTCAATTCTATGAATAATGAATTCTATGAATAATGAATTCTATGAATAATGAATTCTATGAATAATGAATTCTATGAATAATAAATTCTAAGAATAATGAATTCTAAGACTAATAAATTCTAAGAGTAGTGAATTCTAAGAATGATGAATTCTCAATAGAGAATTCTTTTCACAGCGTGTCGGTTTTGTGGTATCTGATTACAAGCTACGCGCTTATTGAAGAGCATAATCTTTTCAATTGCGGAGAATTGGCAGTAGGTTTATGAACCTAGTTTTGATGTGAGTATTTTCCAGATTTTGGCATTTTAGAAATGACTGAACTAGCAATAAATTATGTTTCGACGTTTCCAGATAAAAGAGTGTGATCTCTTGAACAAAAACATTAAAAATGACTGTTTTACTCGCATGTTTGTCTTTGATCGGAAGTATAAACTGTATTCAAGCTACCACAAGCGTGGTGCAACCGGAAGTATTTTTTGTGGTAAAAAACATGTCCGGGGAAAAACGGAGTCCCTGTTGGATTACGTCAGCGCACGTCAGCTTCCTGACGTCAAATAATTTATTAAAAACTGCCTCAAAAACTATCTTGGAAAAAGCGATTGAAGTTGGGAGTTTGAAAAGTTCACAAAGGATGGCGTCGAAACTTTTAGCGAGCTTTATGACGAGTAGCCACAGCTGTGAAATTGACGGAAGTGACTTATCGGTAAAATATTGTATGTGTGATACGGTCAAGGAAAACTTAAATTTCAGCGATTCGAACTTAAGTGGGGTTTCGCTGCCGCTCACGTCCAGAAAATATTCTGGAAAGAAATTTAACAAAAAGGTCGAAAATGAACAAAAGGAAATTAAACTATGCGTGTTTAACAGCAAATGCTCACTGCACGACTTAAGAAGTTTGACCGAACGAGTGAGAAATTGCATTCCAATTTTACCTCATCCACAAATGAAATGGAAGCATCGAATTAACATGTGCTTCTACCACAAGCCATTCAAGAAAAGGAGCACCAGAAAACATTCCGCTGTGGAACTCAAGTCATGGTTTGATGTGAAGGGAATTGGAGTTGAAGATTCTAGAGCAGCGGCATCAAACCGATACAGATGGGGCACGATTGAACGCAAAATCGCAACGCTTAATACAGGCGGTAATGAATATTCCGCGAAAAATTTCAACCTCTCTAGGCAGAAAAGAATGATTTTCGACGGACTCGCTTCATCAGTTCCCGTCGGAATCAGTCTCGCGAATAAATTCAAGAATCCAAGCACGACTTTGAACATGGCTGGGTTTCGGTCCCCTGCAGCCGATGGCAGGGCATCAAACACTGTTGATCAAGCTCTTCCAGCGCCTCTAATAATGAAGGACGATTTGTCAAAGCATGACGGTCGTTTTAATTTGCAGCGTATTGGTTGCTGCAAAAAGTCCACTACTACTACAGAGCAAGAGCTCGGTAAACTGAAGTTAAGAGGCCGTGGTGATGCAATGAAGATTTTTGCGAACTCATCTAGCACCGTGAGACACGACCCGTTGAAATTTGCTCTCACTAAGTCAGATTTCCAAAATAGATCGTCGACTGTGCCGGTGCTGCCTACAGTCTATCAGGTCGGAGCAAGAGCAGTTTTCCTCGGGGCTAACCGAACTCCTCTGGAAGATGGGGAAGTCCTAAATCGTTCTGGAAACAGCACGAAGGAAAACTTCAAAGTAAAACGGGGGCTTTCATCTTCTAGAGCGATTCAAACTATTTTTGAGGTAATGAGTGCTGAGAAATCGGGCGCTGAACAAAAGGAAAATGAAAATATGAACGGAGTGTATAGTTGGCCACACGATGGCGGCTCTACCGTCGCCGAGAAGGCTACTCCAAAGAAAGCGGCCACTGACGGACGTTCAAATATAAAGAATGAGACGTCCCAAGAAATCGCCTTTGAGGACGGGAAGGCCAACGAAGTAACCGAAGTCGGAGGTTCGTTAACCACACAAGAGAGGGAAGAGATGAAACGAAATTTAAATGCCCTGCTGATGAAAATCTTCAGTGGATCTTTTGGCGAAAACACAACCTACTTCGAGGACGATTACGAAAGCAACTTTCTTGTGCCCAGACGCAACGCCACGGGGCTCAAAAAACACCCCAACTCGAATGTTAAATTTTCACCAGCACGCAACAACGAATTAGCGTTCTTATCAATGCTCCAAAATACAACCAGCTCGTGGTTCAACTCCTCAGCTAGCCTGGAGAAATTTTACCGACAACACAGCGATTTTTACGAAGAGCAGCCACCGGCCCGCGAGACCGCAGTTGACAACGTGTCTATAACAGAGCTGTTCTCCTCAGTGACCCTCACTACGCTCGACAAGGTGCGCATCTCCTGCTACGCTGTCATCTTCGTGGCTAGCGTGCTCGGCAACTCGCTCGTCATCATCACCATGGCTCAGAATAGGAAAATGAGGACCATCACCAACGTCTTCCTCCTGAATTTGGTGAGTACATCCGTCATCAAAGAGTTCGTTTATTTGTTCTAATTTCTAATAGTCATATATTAATAACATATTATCATATATAATAATATGTAATAATCTATAATAATATATGCATAATAATTTAATAATTTTAATAATAATAATAAATTCCCTACACGCGCGTATAACGTGGGGATAATGTTGATAACATAATAGTTAGCGCTGTAGTTTACAGTGCTTGACTTGAAATATTCAGCGGATTGTTCATGCAGCCTTTGAAATATGCTGATAGGAGTACAGTGTGCTGCGATGCAAAAACAAGATTTTTCTAAATCAGGATGATATCCGTAACTTCAAATAGGCATAATTGATGAAGAGCTTGTATGGTGTTCATTTCCAATTTACTAGTGAAACAGCAACGTAGATTAACGCTTTTTGGCTTTCCTATGTTTAAAAATTATACACCCAAGGAATTTTTGAGTGCGTTATCACCATATAATGCTGTTAACAAAATATTCACTGAAGTTATCATGCATTTTAATCCAACTAAATTTTTTAAATAGAAACATTTTTAAATGTGGGAGTTATTCACGTTTTGCAATAATGCATTTGAAGCGTTTACAACACCGAATTCAAGTAGTGCAAGCTGCTTGATATAAGTTTAGGCGGATCAGACTGCAGAGTAAAAAAATAAATAAAAACCCTCGTGATATCAAGCATTAAAAAACAATGAAACGACAATAATATTCAACAATTCAACAATAAAAGAAAAGATTTAGTCATCGACTGATGAGCAGTAGTCTGAAATTGACCGTTTTGTGACTTCGACTTTTAAAATCCTAGAATAATTTTACCTTCCGTTGACCTTCACTTCTATACGATAATACTTGAACTGCAATAAAAACATAACGAAAGTTTCCTTACAAATTTTACCGATTGAGTAAGTATAAGAATTCCAAGTTTGAATAACCCTTTAACGATATCATAGCTTGAATTTCCAACACGGTAAATAGCAATTAGTTTTAGAGATAGACTTGAATTTCTTCTCTAATCATGTTTCTCAATGTCTTTTAAATCCAAAGATGAGGACTGCATGGTAATTGCTCTGGTATTAACTTGAGGTCCAAATAAAATTCTGGGCTGAACACGAAACTGCTGACGGCAGCAAAGTGATCGTTCGCCCGTTGTAGTCTAGCGGCGGGAGGGAGCTAGAAAAGGACATTCAAGGGCGTAGGCTACTGAGCGGACTCTTCTTTTGTTAGAAAGTAAAATGTATTTGCCAAGGAATGTATAGAAACTTTTGTTAAAAAGTAGAATGCGTTTGCCAAGGAATGTTTAGGATCTTTTTGTTAGAAAGTAGAATGCGTTTGCCAAGGAATGCTTAGGATCTTTTTGTTGGAAAGTAGAATGCGTTTGCCAAGGAATGTTTAGGATCTTTTTGTTGGAAAGTAGAATGCATTTGCCAAGGAATGTTTAGGATCTTTTTGTTAGAAAGTAGAATGCGTTTGCCAAGGAATGTTTAGGATCTTTTTGTTAGAAAGTAGAATGCGTTTGCCAAGGAATGCTGAGGATCTTTTTTTTTAGAAAGTAGAATGCGTTTGCCAAAAAATGTTTAGAATCTTTTGTTAGAAAATAGAATGCGTTTGCCAAGGAATGCTTAGGATCTTTTATTAGAAAGTAGAATGCGTTTGCCAAGGAATGCTCAGGAGATCAAGCCTAACATAATCTTAACCATTTTGTATTTGAAATCTGGACGACAGATATGATTAACGAAACCTGAATTTCCTAAAGTTCGTTCAAATTATTTACTCCCTAACGTTCACTCAAATGCTTCCATCTTAGGATAAGATTTACATAATTCTTACTAAGTGCTTCTTGTCATGATCTAAGACGTAACAGCTGCTTTCCACAAAATCTTCTCATCTCCAGTCCAGAAACAACAAGTCTTCTCATCTCCAGTCGTATCTTGCAGGAAATGCGATCTGCATCAGCTTGTTCTGTCCTCTTCATTAGAGTTAAATAAATTTCAGAGAGTGACTCATGCCGTGATTCAATGTTAACGCAGCTTTCCATAAAATATCCTCGCAATTTCCTGTTCAGAAAGTACTCCAAGCATCTCAAGGGAATGCAATCTCGACCGGCTTGCCTGGTTCTTCCCTGGATCGCGCGTTACTTTGAATCTCGTTTGATGATCAGAATCGTTAGCATCGAACTTTGCACGAGGCAGCACCTAAACTTGGAACAATTACTTTAAACTTTAGGGTATTTGAACCCAAGCTCAGACCTTAACTATTATAAAAGTCTCGAGATACAGCAGCGTACAGAAGTTCTTAACAGCCTCGAGTTGCCTTGTTCTGTGTCAAGTAAAACGTCAGCATTCTGAAGCAAACTCCTTTGTACGGTCAAATGTATCACAGGAGGGTAATTAGTTCCTTTAAAATGAATGCGATGAAGAGCTCAGTATTAAATCATTATTTTGCCGCGAGCAGAAAAAAATCAAAGCTGCTAATATTCAAATGAGCAACATTTCTTCAACAGAAGCACGCACGCCTTGTTTTAAATCCTGCATCTTATTGCCTACACGAAAGACGTTACGTAGGAGTCGATGAGGTGGGATTGTTTTATTGTCACTTCAACAAAAAGTTTTCTGATAAGACCAACTGCGTCGAGGAGTACAGTTGCCTGTCGTACGCTGGCAGTGAGATCTATATCAAGTACATTTCTATCGTGATTTTTGGCTTTTTCTGTCGGAATAAGTTTCTGTATTATTTTTACCACTTCATTGCGTGCCGATGAAAATAAGCACAGCTTGTTAATGGATGAAAACGAAAAATGTTCAATTTTTCGGGCACATTTCTCCGTCCGCCCGCAAGAAAATTCTTTAAACATGACGTAGACTGCTGCGGATTTGACGAAGAATCAAATCAAGGCACACACCCAAAAACCAGAAATTTGTTCACATTTTAAAAACAGCGTGGTCATGCAGACTTGTCTTTAGTCACTGACATGAAACTGCGCAACGAACACCTAAAGCAAATGCAGATATTGGGTATTTTTTGCTGAGCCTGGTCCTTGAATTGATTCATGGGTCCACCTCACGGGATTTTAGACAAATGTTGACTTTGTGATATATAGGCCGAAAATTATTTTTGCTACGTATATTTTTAAAAATTATTTTTGCTACATATACTTTTAAAAATTATTTTGCTACGTATATTTTTCAAAATTATTTTGGCTACGTATATTTTTTAAAATTATTTTTGCCACGTAAATTTTTTTAAATTATTTTTGCCACGTATTTTTTTTATAATTAATTTTGCTATGAATATTTTCAGAAAAAAATATAGACTAAAATCCTAGACTGTACAAACAGATTTTCTTTAATTGACGTCGTCTTTTTCAATCCGTCCTAGAAGCATAGGATCGACGAGTCTGTTCCGTAACAAAGACTATGCTTGTGCAGAAAATCAAAGTAAGAAATTGGACGCTAGAGAAACTTTCGTTCGATTTCAACAACTCGTGAACAAAAATTGTTCATTTTGTTCAATTTCAGTAATTCGTTCCGCGTTTCTTTTTTATTTTATTTATGGTATTGGTTCCAGGCATTATTCCAATGAAACTAACTGGAGAAAGTTTATGTAAAAGTTTTTGTGGAGAATTCAACGGAAATTTATCAAACGTTGAGTAAAAACGTTGAACACAGAGGAACCGCACTGTCGTCTTAATCACTTAATTTCAATCTGACTCCCCTCAGGGGGATACAGGTATTGTATCTATGGGAATTAGCGCTCCCAGGGGAACTATGGGAGGGCCCGAGCTAAAGGTTAGGTAGGCTTCCTTTTGTTGAAATAGAATAGGTTTTTGTTTTGTTACGGACAATCTTTTTTCGGTTCACTGCTGTCCTGTTTTTCAGCACCTACTACTTTCTTCTTCAACTTTTTCTTGTTTCATGAACTTCTTTCTTAGCTTCCTGTTTCTGTGCACCTTGTGCATAGATTCCGCGTTCCCTCAACTCCATACTAAATGGTGCCTTCCTCCTTCCTCTCTTAGAACATCTTTGTCGTGCAATTAAGGGAGGCTAAAATTTTCTTATATAACAATAATAATAATAATTTCAATCTGACTTGAATGAATAAAATTTTCCAGCGCCTTGTCTGGTGAGATTGGCATATTCATTAGTTCTCTCAGTCAAGTCAATAAATTCTTGTTCTCTAAAGGAATTCAATCTCGTCTTCAGGGGGAATCCAGTTCTAGATTTGTAATCGTTGTCCTCTGAAGATTAATTACCCGAGACGAACCATGCTAAAGTTAAATTGTAGCCATAGTTAATGAAAGACTTGCGTACGCTCTGAGATAACCAACCCATAATGTATTGAACGTTGAGTGAATGTAATGTTTGATTCCATATGGGCGAAATATTTTTTTGCTTGGCTTTATTTGATCTTGAAAGCCAAATCAGATTTTCCATTGGTTGATATCCTGGTTAGGATTCATTCTATGGCAGTGAGAAAACACAATTGCGTTCTAAGTTACTAGGAGCTTTGACAAAAACATTCCCCAATGTGAAGTCTTTGAATACACAGAAATATACTAAATCTCCTCCATAACAGCTTATTCATAATCATGCTCTTCTGTAAAAATGTTCACAATGGCGGAAAACGCTTGCATATACTTGAAGAGGTGGTATGGTAGTAGTTTTTATGCTTATTTCGACGTATATTACCAGTTTCTTTTTCATCTCCAAACCTGCTCATTGAAATAGTAACGTCACACTAGTGGTCCTCCATTTGTGATAAATCGATGAGTGAAACTAAGCTAGCTCCAAATTATCGTTTATTTCACTTGGAACGGAACTACCCTGGCTTTGGAATACACCAGGATATATACTGTGGAACTTTTTACGACAAATAATAGTATAAAAAATTTAGTTCCTACAGCTATTTTTGATTCGACCGAAAATAGAAGCGATGTCGAGCTCTTTCGGGTCTGTTGTTAACCCGCACCACCAGATTGAACAATCTAAAAGCAAATATTTTACACCCTCATTTTTTTAACAATATCAGCTAAACTGGGGTTTTTATGATCGCCCTGACATGAATGAGTTGTATAAGTTGAGGTTATTTCACACAACTTTCCTTTTCATTTTGAAATTGTGTACGTAAAATCGTCAAAAATAGTCCCTTTCAACAAAAGTCTTGTGAAGTTCGACAAACAAAAGATAGATCGTTCTAAGACGTTGGACATAAGGACTTGGAAATTTTTCTCAGCTATAATTTATTTCTTCCAAACGTTACACAGCTCTGCAAGACTCTCCTATAAGCCTCTCATTTAATCGAAAATAAATGAGAAAAGGCATAGTCTACGAACCCTAAATATGTATATGACGAATTTACTTATCTATATACATTGTATTTGTAGTTTTTGATCTTTCACACTCGATGTTGCAAAGTTCTGAAATTAAATTATGAGGAGAAACGTCTGTATCATCATTGGATTGAATATATTTTGGGCTAATTTTCTGAGTTGTAAAGAGATGTTATTGCTACGCGCCCCCGTCTAGGAGCAGGTCTGGATTGGTGTCACCGTCAACGATGACTCCTGTGGAGCTAGACCGATTGGTTGTACGAGACTTGATGGCGATTTCATTTAAAATGAATACTGTTCAGTTGAATTGACATTTAAAATGAGTTCAATTACAATGAATTCAAATTTCAAATGGAATAAATCCAAATTAATTCAATTTAATTTAAACTTGATTCAATTAAAATTAATTCAGAATTTAATTCACATCAATTAAAATTTGAAATTAATTAAATTCGAATTGATTCCAATTTAATACGTATCAAATCCAAATTTAAGACCAATTCAAATAAAAAAAGGAAATCTATTTAAATGAATTCAAGTTTAAAATGAATTCAATTCAAATAAATTCCAATTTAAAATGAATTCATTTCAATTCAGAATTCAAAATCACATAGTGAATATGAATGAAAACTCATTTTTCTGCTCTACATTTGATTTTCCCAATACCCGCTTCAGTACCCGCATCATGAAGGATCACTCTCGTCAAAAACAGATATTGGAGAACTGTAGCGGCGGCTTACATGTAAATGGCTGCAAGTTGCGCTTGCTTTTGCAGTAGGTCTGTGTCTAAAAAAAATATTTAAAAACGTTATTTTATGTTTCAAGCAGCATTTTTACAGTTTATATTGCTAGTTTCATTCATGCAGCCACAGTTAGTAACGATATCAGCAGCCTTGTGCAGTTTACAATTTAGACTTTTAGGGAGAATTTTTTCCATACTCTGAAACGAATGAGTTACTTACACAGGAATAAAAATTAGATGATCTCAGTTGCATTTGCTGGCACTGTTTCTCTGGAAGTTATCGAGCCAAAATCATAATTTTCAATGAAAACTATCATATCTGAACTTATATTGAAAAAGTCACTTATTTTCTTAATACAGCTATCCAGTGAATGTTTTCTTTTAAATGATCCACAGAGAATTGACAATATACTACGAGACACGTAAAATAGTTTCAGTGAACCTATTTTAGTGCATAATTTTATCCCTAGAGCAACAACATGCGTCTTTCTATGAAGCTCGTGTGAGGGCATCAGTATGAACTTTTCTGAAGCGACCCATAAATATTGCAGATAACTGAGGCTCATGACTGCCGAACAAAGAGAAAAAAAGAGACTTCTATTTTATGCCCGAGAAACAATGCATCACCGTTATTAGGGCAATTTTTCTCAAACTTACCGCAACATTCCCTCGGAAATTATTGCCATAGACCCTTATGGAGATAGAAAAGTTACTTCGTTCGATGTTTTTTGTTCCCTGGCCGTGAGAATAATTTTATCAAGTGAAAGAGCAGCAAGCGTCAAGTTTCTCCAGTGCTACTCTATTGATTACATAATGTAGCAGTTACTGTACGTCCAATAAACGTTAATTTTTTGTTATTGTGATACCGTAGTTAAATTCCGTCTTCCGTCTCCCTCTCACGCTCATTAGGATGTTTAATGATCGTATCTGTGGTACGAGTTCCACCAGTCAGCAAGAACAAGAATATTTTTATCACGGTTGCTACTAGGATGGATATGTTTGTTCGTTATCCACATCTGGAGAATTGATTAAAGGAAAGTATTTAATCCGGTCATGTTAGACGGGCCTTTACACTAGTCATTTAGTAATCTCTATAATCATAGTTTCAAATAACTAATGCCCACTGAATAGAATGTGTGGGAACAAGCATTGTTATAAATGGAACACTGTTTTAACAACTCGACGAGTATCATGGCGTATAACATAGAAGTTAACTGAAAAATTTGAAAGCACACTAAAAATCACTCAAAGTGCTTTGAAACTTTGACTGAAATTGAGAAAGGGAACCTTCAACGTCAATTCTTACATTGCCATGCCTCAATAGGAGTAAGTTAAATATTCGGTGTGAAAACCGTAGACTTCAGTCAAATTCTATTTGTACACCTAAAAGCTTCGACGAAATGAATCCTAGGGAAAAAGTTGAAAGTCCTAAGTCCTGGTGAGCAGGTTTCAAGAAGTGGTACCTAAATTTTAATACAACCTGAAATTTAAACATATTTAACAATATTGAGTAGTAAATTAAATTATTATAAATTAGATTCATGCATTTTAAATTAGCTTATTATAAATTGCATTCATGCGGATTAGATTGCAATGTTATAACTTGGATCTAGGTACATTTTCATCCCGTAATAAATAAATATTAAAATGCTGCATTTCCATGAGTCTGAGCTCATTCCATGAGGCGGTCCCCTCTTCGCAACATGAACCATACAGAGACCCTCGTAATTGAAAGCTAGTCCGTCCTAATGAGCGCTCTGTTCAGACCTCCAGACTGAGGGAAAGTATCGCTTGGCTCTAGGTAGGGATGCATTCAACGCAGCAAACCATTTTTCTTAACTTAAATGAACTTGCAAGAAAAGTTTGCTGAAATAGGGATAATGTTATAAGTTGATATTATTATATTATAAGTTAATAATGTTATAAGGTAATGTTATTTCAAAATTTCTTATTATTTAGGAAATTATTAATTTAATTATTGTGCTTGTTGTTTTTACTGGTTTGTTCATGGTTAAACCATTGCAACCAACAGCTTAGTTATTTCATGGGGCTATGAAATTAAGAAATTAACATTATCACAGTAATCTTCACTTGAGCACTTCAGCCACACAGCTTAATTAGGCACTTTAAGTTCACAAAGACGGGAAAAATCTGCATCTATTTAAAGGATGGACAATCGCGCGAGAAGTAATGCTTACAAAAACGCACGAATTTAGAGTGTCTAAATTGAGTGGAAATAAGCGAACGTTCTCTTACTTCAGTTGGATAAATCTTTTCTGAAATTCAGTGCTGGTAATTTCTTGATATAAGCTTACTTAAATTCATAAATTAATTCACTGAATACATTTCCTTGCGCTTTGATGAAGTAATGAGCTGAATCTACTGCATTTCATTCAGATTAGGTCCTGTGCTATTTAAGACTGGTCCTTTAATGCGTACTTAATTGAGCAAAAGTATTACACTCAACACAGGCTCATTGAAACCATCATATGACTAATTAGCTGAATTGCTAAATTTATTAAAGGGAACGATTAAATTTGAGCTTAGAGGTTGATGAAATTGTCTTAAGTTTTCATTAATTGCTCAACTAATATTTCTATTCAGAAGCTCTCTTCTGTCTACTGAAGTGTCTCTTCTATCAGAAAACCTCATCGACCACTCAGCAAATTTTATCAATTACAAATTTTTCGCTGCCTATTAAGATGTCTCTACTGACAGTAGTTTTCATTAATCACCCAGAAAGAGTTTCTAATGAACTGAAATTTACAATATATTGAAGAAAGCGATAAGCTCTGTTTCACTTAACTCTGTTTCACTTTCTAATGAACTGAATTTTACAATATATTGAAGAAGGCGATAAACTCTGTTTCACTTAACTCAGTTTCACTTTCTAATGAACTGAATTTTACAATATATTGAAGTAAGCGATAAACTCTGTTTCATTTAACTCAGTTTCACTTTCTAATGAACTGAATTTTACAATATATTGAAGTAAGCGATAAACTCTGTTTCACTTAACTCTGTTTCACTTTCTAATGAACTGAATTTTACAATATATTGAAGTAAGCGATAAACTCTGTTTCACTTAACTCTGTTTCACTTTCTAATGAACTGAATTTTACAATATATTGAAGTAAGCGATAAACTCTGTTTCACTTAACTCTGTTTCACTTTCTAATGAACTGAATTTTACAATATATTGAAGAAGGCGATAAACTCTTTTTCACTTAACTCTGTTTCACTTTCTAATGAACTGAATTTTACAATATATTGAAGAAAGCGATAAGCTCTGTTTCACTTAACTCTGTTTCACTTTCTAATGAACTGAATTTTACAATATATTGAAGTAAGCGATAAACTCTGTTTCACTTAACTCTGTTTCACTTTCTAATGAACTGAATTTTACAATATATTGAAGAAGGCGATAAACTCTGTTTCACTTAACTCTGTTTCACTTTCTAATGAACTGAATTTTACAATATATTGAAGAAGGCGATAAACTCTGTTTCACTTAACCCTTTTTCACTTTCTAATGAACTGAATTTTACAATATATTGAAGAAAGCGATAAATTCTGTTTCACTTAACTCTGTTTCACTTTCTAATGAACTGAATTTTACAATATATTGAAGTAAGCGATAAACTCTATTTCACGGAACTCTGTTTCACTTTCTAATGAACTGAATTTTACAATATATTGAAGTAAGCGATAAACTCTGTTTCACTTAACCCTGTTTCACTTTCTAATGAACTGAATTTTACAATATATTGAAGTAAGCGATAAACTCTGTTTCACGGAACTCTGCTTCACTTTCTAATGAACTGAATTTTACAATATATTGAAGTAAGCGATAAACTCTGTTTCACTTAACCCTGTTTCACTTTCTAATGAACTGAATTTTACAATATATTGAAGAAGGCGATAAACTCTGTTTCACTTAACTCAGTTTCACTTTCTAATGAACTGAATTTTACAATACATTGAAGTAAGCGATAAACTCTGTTTCACTTAACTCTGTTTCACTTTCTAATGAACTGAATTTTACAATATATTGAAGTAAGCGATAAACTCTGTTTCACTTATGAGGTGATAAATTTTAAATCAATATTGAACAGTCCTACACCCGCTGGTGTTTGTCGGGCCTGGAAGTAACATTACATGTGCTATTGAAAGAAAATAATTTTATAAACAACGAAATGTAAGGCTTATCCCATCGTCGAATGCTTTTTCAACTCATCCGGCTTTAGAAATGCTGTAAAATCAGTTCTAGTTGCGGGAAGAATGTTTGTTAAATATGACAGTTATAAATAATAATAATTTATTTTTAGCAGATGCCGATAAAAAATTTGTGTGTATTTGTTGTCATTAGCTGTTTGCAACTCGAGTGCTTAGATTGAAGTCATTATGTGCGTGGTTCATGTCTAAGACGCATCGCATAACTTGATTTGTGTAACAGAGTGAATGTAAAGTAAAGACCTTTAGAGTAAATGTTTTGTTTTAAGAGACCTTCTTGTGCAATGTATTGAGCACAATATCAACTTCCTAAAAATATTTTATACACAATAGAATGTCCACCATTTTATTTTAGTTCTCTAAAATAGTGGTGCTGGTTCGCGTTACAGTTTCCTCTTCGGCAACAACGATCGTCTGCAATTGAAGTACTTAAAGTAAACAAGAAATTTAGTGTTTTCACTCGGGAGTAGTAATTGGTGAAGTGGTTACTGTTCGTTCAGTAGGAGCTCAGTGTAAAAGTTTTAGTTTTCATTCGACAGAAAACAAGAAAAACTCAATTCGGCGTTAACTGTTTCCTAAGTTAACAACTCCGGCCACGAGAAATTTCAGAAGAACCAAAAAAAAAAACTTGGCTTTAATGTAAATTCTAAAGAAAAAATGTTGAGTTTGAATTTCAGTTTATTCTGCATTTTTACTATCTCAATCAAGCACGCAACAATGCGTGCTTTAAAAGCAACCTCTTTCTTTTACTTTGTTTCCCTCCTCTTAAGTAAGAAAGCATATTTATGTCAGAGGCACTATTTTCTATTCCGGTCAAAGGGAGCAAACTTTCAATGCGTGGCTGCTTCACAATTGTGTATTGAGTCTAGTTCTGAATTTTCCCGCTTTTTTCTTTATCTTGCATGTTAAATTCACAAAACCTCGTGAGAAAGATGCCAAAAAATCACATTTTTTGAGTGAAATGGAAACAACTCGTGCCAAATTTGTTGACTCCACAATACATGATATTGATCAATGGTAATAGACAATAATTCTTACCATTGCGTACATTTGTATCTTAATTTTACACGGGTCATCGGGGAACATAACATAATACAAATCTCACAGAAAAATGGAAATGTTTCCAGCATTCGTTCAAACATCACCGGGACAGGCAGGATCCTGTTGACATGAGGAGAACATGATGACATACCCTGGCATATTACGAGCGTTGCCAATATGAAAAGAGTTCGTGTTGCTTCTCTAAAATTTGATTCGCCAATTTAGGTAATCAAAAAACTTAATGACTGATATAAAGTGTGTAGGTAATATTTTTCCTACAGCTCCTACAGCTCTGTCCTTCAAAATATTTCTTTTAGAATATTAAAAAATACACAAATTGTTGCATGTTTCATTTGTGATTACTAACAAATGAATTTTCAATTGTATGATTTTATGATGAATTATGTGAGGTAGTATATATTCACAATAGCTAAATTTTGTTAATTTATAGTTTTGCATTTTAATAACGTCAAGTACATTGGTTATTTAAATGTGTACGTCTTAGGACCTGAACTAAGAGAAAATGCTTCACAGTGGCAAATTTTTTTTGAAATTAAACTTCTGAGCGTTAAGCAATCAAATTTCAATTTTTACAGGAACTTTTCTTCATCATTCTTCCCTTACCGCAGTTATCAACCGCAAGATGTAAAACTCATGTCACTTGCAAAACACTTCCTGTATATTTCTGGTGTATTACATACTTCATTTGAAAAATAACGTAACAAGTGCCGAGAAAATGAAATGGAAGTTTTGAACTTCCGCCGATATATGTCTTTCCCGCTTGAATGTTTTCCAATCAGAATATTGCTCGTTTGATATTGCTAGTAGCGACAATTAGGAAATTAATTACGAGATCTGTTTCACTTATAATTCTTACGCTACCTCGGCTGATTGTTCTTTTTCAGCACAGTTGTTGTCTTCTTTACGCACTTTAGTTGCCTTCCTTTTACACAAGCTACCTGTTTAATTTTTATATACCCGGTTTTTATACTTTCTACGCTTACTTTATTATACTTTCTAAGCTTTATTTTATTTCGTTGCCTTTAATATGCGCAAATATTATGATCCTGGTTCTACCTCACTCCATTCTAGTCACAATTGGTTTCGGATTTCCACCATCGGTGTTTCGAAAAATGCAGTTCGTGTTTGAGTTGTGTATATAGATTCTTTTCTATTGTACTAGCTAGCATTTTTGCCTCTCAATTTTAACTTATTACTTGCAAGTGTTCTTTGATCGCAAATTAAAGCAGTTTCATACTTTCAATACATATTTTTTTTATTTTATTTATATCGATTTTTAGTTTGTCCAGGTGAGTGTGTAGAACATCATCCCACCACCACTCACATTTCATGAACAGTTTTTCTTATTTCTATCGAGTTAGACATTTGTAAAAGACTCAAAGGTGCGACTTAAAATTTTTAATTTACTCATTTTGTTCCTGACCCCTCAGGGGGATACAACTATTGTATCTATGGGAATCGGCGCTCCCAGGGGGACTATGTGAGGGCCCGAGCCAAAGGTTAGGTAGGCTTCTTTTTTGTTGTAATAAAATAGGTTTTTGTTTTGTTACAGACCATCTTTTTTCGGTTCACTGCTGTCCTGTTTTTCAGCACCTACTACTTTCTTCTTCAACTTTTTTCTTGTTTCATGAACTTCTTTCCTAGCTTACTGTTTCTGTGCACCTTGTGCATAGATTCCGCATTCTCTCAACTCCATACTAAATGGTGCCTTCCTCTTTCCTCTCTTGGAACATCTTTGTCGTGGTTAAGGGAGGCTAAAACTTTCTTATATAATAATAATAATAATAATAATATTTTGTTCCTGATCTCTATCGACGAGCTTACTAAGCTACACACTTCAGTTCTTTTCAATCTAAATCGAATGAATTGTCAACGCATTTTTTTGTCGATTCTGTGACGCAAGTCTAAAGTCGTATCGTTATCTTGGCGATCGGTCGCTGAATAATAACTTTTAACGTTACATTTTTTTCAAACCGAAGTAAACAATTCATCTTTCCCCGAAGCACAAAACAGTTTTATTTCTGATTTGAACTGTTATATAACTTACATTTGATCACAATATGCCACGTTTCATTCATACCATCAAAATGTAAAGCCTCGTCACTTATTCTTGCCTTCAGCAGACTACTCTAGCATAAATATTTGCTTCTTAAAAGCTTCCGTAAATTAATTCAATTCTTTTTCCTTCTGAAGGCGGTGTCGGATCTGCTGTTGGGGGTGTTTTGCATGCCGGTCACCCTCGTGGGATCCCTTCTGAAGAATTTTATCTTCGGACCAATCATGTGCCGCCTCCTCTCATACATCCAAGGTGGGTTGTGCTCTCACAAGGACCAATCATGTGCCGCCTCCTCTCATACATCCAAGGTGGGTTGTGCTCTCACAAGGACCAATCATGTGCCGCCTCCTCTCATACATCCAAGGTGGGTTGTGCTCTCACAAGGACCAATCATGTGCCGCCTCCTCTCATACATCCAAGGTGGGTTGTGCTCTCACAAAGACCAATCATGTGCCGCCTCCTCTCATACATCCAAGGTGGGTTGTGCTCTCACAAGGATCAATCATGTGCCGCCTCCTCTCATACATCCAAGGTGGGTTGTGCTCTCACAAGGACCAATCATGTGCCGCCTCCTCTCATGCATCCAAGGTGGGATGTGCTCTCACAAGGACCAATCATGTGCCGCCTCCTCTCATACATCCAAGGTGGGTTGTGCTCTCACAAGGATCAATCATGTGCCGCCTCCTCTCATACATCCAAGGTGGGTTGTGCTCTCACAAGGACCAATAAAATCATGTGCCGCCTCCTCTCATGCATCCAAGGTGGGTTGTGCTCTCACAAGGACCAATCATGTGCCGCCTCCTCTCATGCATCCAAGGTGGGTTGTGCTCTCACAAGGACCAATCATGTGCCGCCTCCTCTCATGCATCCAAGGTGGGTTGTGCTCTCACAAGGACCAATCATGTGCCACTGAGAGTAATCACTGTTTCTGAGTTTCCGAGAGTAATTAATGTAGTTAGTTAGTCATTGTTACAGTTTTATAGTCACAGTTGCACTCGATTGCTTTATAATAAAATATCTGGTCTAAGTGAACTGTGCGTGTCACTGTAACGTACAAGACAGATGATGAAGCAGCCGGGCTCCATTTCGTGGAGGAGAGTAACTGTGACTTTTTATCGTAGTGAAGAGATTAGATCCCTGTTATGGGGTCGGAGAGGAAAGTATGCTGACATCTGAGGTAATAATACAGAACACATGAGTACGTAAGAATTATATGAGAATCTGATTTAGGAATCCTTATTTACTACATGTTATATTGCAGAAAATTAATTTACCACACAATAATATTCCCTGCTTAGAGAAAATAAACAACTTAAAATATTATTGTTCATCATTTACTTCAGAATTTGCTTTTCTAATATATTACTCAAGAAGCTTCGTTGCTCATTTGGCTCTGAATGCTTATATTGTCAACTGTGATATCATCGGTTTATCGCTCTGTCTCCTAAAAATACTCATGCTTGAGTCAAGTAAATCTGTCGTAACTTTCAGAACATTTATTTCTTCGAATTCTATCAAAATCAAGTACAAGAGATTATAAGAGCCGAAAAGTTACTGAATTGGTCATATACGCTCTATTTTATGCATCAAGAATGGCTGTTGGCATTCGTAGAGAGTTATTTTTCATATTACAGCACAATACTCGTAATGAGAACATTTAGGCGCACCCAATGGTCCAATCTTTTATTTCATTCTGATCCTGGTGTCACATGCTCCGAGAGCTCGATACTTTTGCTCATGCGACTTAATGGAATTAGATTTGTTTGGACAGTATTTTACTCTCTTCAGGAAAGGCTGATACTTTTAGAATGGTGACACGTGTTTTACAAGACAGTCGTGTCTAACGTACCTAAACCTTTACTTGCAAGTCTCCTCCAAATTAGGAAAACTGAGAACTCTGTTCTGCTTAAAGCGATCATCTCCTACATGACTTTTCTGATTGAAAGAGAAGTGTCAATTATTACCTGCGGTAATTTGTTCAAGTATAAAGAATGACTGCTGAGAAGACATATGTCTAAAACTTCAACCCTCGTGAGAAGGTTACAAAAAAATCATCTATCTTAATACCTAATTATCATATTTTGTACTTCTTTATATTATATTTCAAGCAGAGTGTACCTCTTACTGCAAAAAATAGCGGCATTTTTTTTGGTTATCACTAAGATTCATACGTGGAGATGATTTTCTTATGAATTGGTTGAATACGCTAGTTTTCAAATGTACGAGGAGTTCGTGAGACTCGAACTCAGGACTAGAGATCACCGCGCCAACACGCTATCGACTGCGCTATCGATCACCCTAAAAAGGTGATCGAAACACAACGAAAGCAATGTTTGACACAGTGAAAGCAGGCGCACTGTCCTGACAGATATATTTTATTCCCATATGTATCGAGAGCTCAAAGTCTAGTCACCCCCAGAAGCATGTTAATGGAAGCAGTTAATGGAAACCTTGTGGAAGCAATGTCTTCCCGTACCAGATTCATCAACTGCGTCTGGGGGTGACTAGACTTTGAGCTCTCGATACATATGGGAATAAAATATATCTGTCAGGACAGTGCGCCTGCTTTCACTGTGCCAAACATTGCTTTCGTTGTGCTTCGATCACCTTTTTAGGGTGATCGATAGCGCAGTCGATAGCATGTTGGCGCGGTGATCTCTAGTCCTGAGTTCGAGTCTCACGAACTCCTCGTACATTTATTTCATTTGAAAAAACCTTGTGGAAGCAGTGTCTTCCCGTACCAGATTCATTAACTGCCTTTGGGGGTGACTCCACTTTGAGCTCGCGCTAGTTTTCTTTCGGTTCTTCAAATTTGCTCTACGTTATTTTCAAATAGATTTCAATACACATTAAAAAACTGCATCCAAGGAAAAAGATGTTTGTAGTCATGATAGAATACTCTATCATTCAGCTTACAGAGTGAGTTTTAGGACAGACAAACAAAGCGAGCAAACAAGTAATCAAGCAAGAAAGTTTACGTGTATCATGATCTTAAAAGTTTTTGTTAGTGGCGATTCATCATATTTTAACGTTAACGTTTCAAAAAGTTTTTGAAACGATAGAGCATTAAGATTAAACTAAGAACTCAATTTCTAGGCAGGAAATTTAAATTCACTGAAGTCATTCGCGCGCCCGATACCCGCTCTCAAATACCAGGCAGCGATTCCTGTTGAACTTTGAAGACTGCTCTACAAAATTGTTACTAGAAAAGGAAATCTCTTTGAAGTTGCAGAAATTATCCGACTGACTTTAATGTAGCTCATCTTGCATATCGTCATAGCAATCATTTGAATAACATAGAATTCTGGTGCAATTCATGATACGATTATGTTGTTCAAAGAGCGTCATTATCTACTTTTCTTTATGCCTGCTTCATCAGCAAATGAGATCGCAATGATTTCATCGTTGATAGTGAGTTTTTTATGAACAGTCAAAAAATGACTGGCGCCTAAAACTTCCAGGGTATTCGATCAAAGCGCATCCAAACTTACTTTGAAGTCATGTTCAGAATGCGTATCTATCGATGGATCGCATCAAATTAAATTCAATGAAGCGAGAAAAATCAAGAGCAAGAACGCTTGGCTCATTTCCTGATATGAGGAGCAGCGCAATTTGCATCATAAAAGCCTTCCACAAAATATGCTCGTATTTGCATCGAGTAATAGTCGTTTAGCATTAGAGTTCTCCGCACCAGTCTGCTAGCTTTGCCCTAAGTTCATTTGAAGAGTTTGCTTTTAACGAAAGTTTCGCGTTACAAAATCTCCCCCAAAATTTCTCAGTTTACGGAGTTGGCGGCGGAAAGTGTTCGTTCAAGACATCGATCCTGAGAAATGGTTCGTTGGTAAATTTCATCGGTTGGTTTGGCAAGCACTCTCTCTCTTACACATCGCGCCAGTTCGATAAGCTCGAGTGGTTTTGTGAGGCTTTCGTGGTCTTGGAAATTGCTCCCAGTTCAAGGATATTAAGAGAAATTGCGTAGTTTTGTTTTGAACAGATGTAAATAAACTTTACTTTAGGCTCCCTTCACCGCATAATCAATGGATGAAACTTTTATTCTTGAATTGAATCCATATGAGTTACAATAAATGCCAATTTCATTGAGAACTTGCACGAGCAGGCGAACTACAGGCTAGCACAACGCCTTCATGGCTGCATCGCTGCTTGTTTTCATCTATTTTAAATTCTCTTTTGCAGACGAATTGCAGGGAGGCAGAGAATGCCTCTCAGGTCACCGCAATTTCAAAATCCGTGTACGTGACTCGCTATATCGCCCACGCGAACCCAAGCGCTGCGACCTGAACTCCGCGGGCCTGCAAAACTCCGATAAATAATGAAATTTCCTTTCCGTGTCTCCCGCCTTTATTATTATTGGGTTTCTGTTCCTCGCTTGATTCATGTCCTTCTTTCGTGGCCGAAAGAAGCTGTGGAAGATTTTGGTTGTTTGGGTGGTGTGAGGAACGGAAGAAAGGTTATTTTAGTCTTAGCCTGAGAGTGAGAAGGTTGCCAGCGTTGGGCTACAGCCAATGACGCAAAGGTCAAATGTCGTATCGATTTCGACTCATCAGATAAAAACCGCTGTAAAGCCATTCATCATAGTTTTAAAAATAGCGACAAAACTGCAGTTCGAACAAAAAGTGGTACAGCATAATTTACAAAAATTTCATTTTAAAACTGGAATTTCTTCATATTTTGATTGGTGTCCATGCACGCGTCGTTCAACTCGTGACAATTGGTAATTTTGTAACCCACTTTGCATATATTATCGTAGGCCACAACGGAAGGATTTATTCTATTACATACCAACAAACCAATATATACTCTACCACCAAAACCGCATTATAGTATACACCCTCATCGTGAACCACTGTCAGACACCAACGTGTTCTACTGTTAACCATTAACGTGAATTACTGTCAACCATCAACGTGTGCTTCTGTCAACCTCCATCGTGAATTATTGTCAACCACCAGCGCACACTACTGTCAACCATGGACCAACGTACGATAATGTCAACCTCTAACGTGTATTACTATCAACCACCCACGTACGCTCCTATCAACCTCCAACGTCTATTACTATCAACCACCAACGTGCATTACTGTCAACCACCAACGTACGCTATCAACCTCCAACGTGTATTACTATCAACCACCAACGTGCATTACTGTCAACCACCAACATGTACAACTCTCCGTGATCAACGCACACGATACCCTTCACAAGCACAACTCCCCTATCACGGCATGCCATTACTATCGCTTCATTTCATTCTGCGCACAAAGTATCCCTACGATCAACCCGTAAATCGTGTACCTCACATGAGCCTGGAAATCAGAAACCCCGAATTTGACGATACCCCTGGTGGACCATAACACTTGAGAGCGTTATGGCGGGCATTTGTGAAATGCGGCCTGCCTCCCATTCTAGAGACGTGACCTGATTTGCTGCATGCGATGCTGACTCTCGGGGTCATCTACGTTCAGTCAGTGACCTGAGCGCATTTGACACGCCCAGCCTGTGGAGCAAAATCCTGACTCTCGCTTGTTGAGTGAGGTTGTAAGTAGCGAAGGGAAGTCAGCGGTGCTTACCGTTAGTGTTATTTGGTGCAAAGTAAGTGCGCAGTTAGGTCAAAAAAATTCTACAAAATTTTCTCGTTTAAATTCTGCAGTGAATGTCTACGGTGTTCTTTCTGATTGCGTGCGCTTTAAAAGCCGTAAGATTAATGCCCTCACATTACAAAGATCCGCAGGCTTTTCCTGCGGGTACTCCGAATTGTACGAATATTTATAAAAATAATTTCCGTGGGTTAATTCGCTTTGCAGATGGGAGATGTGAGTAGCACGCATCTCTCCAAAATTGAACTTCTTGCATATAAAATTAACATCGTTTCTTTTGAACTGATAAAATATCGAGAGAAATGCTGCAAATTCAGAAAAAACTGACCTCTGAAAATATCTTCCTGTATCGAGAAATGTCCCGCAGCCACACAAGAATGTTGCTCATAAGGAAATGCGATCCGTTGTAATACTGAGCAAAAACGGATGGAATACGCGGAAAAAATTGGCAGCCAGAAAAAATTTTTTCAGCCCAGGGCTGAAAAAAAAGCACTAGTGAGGAAGTTATCAATACAAATATAAAACAACGGTTGATTGGAGAAGTTGATTTCGCCGAATAGATGTGAAATGTCATTTGATGCGGAGCATAAAAAAATTTCGAGGATAAAAACTGAACTCAATGCGAGCACCAGATTTTTGTTGAGTCAAAACGTTTATCTCTTAAAGAGCTAGTTTTCTTTTCAGTTCTCAACATAGCAACGAAGCATGGTTGTGCGATGTTTTATTTGCTGTCATCGAGAAATTAATTTTCCCGGGTTTAACAAAGCATACTTTCAATTAAGCTACCAAATAGATGTAGTGATTAATGAAAATCCTGAAGTTAATTCCAGCAAAGAGATTCTACATGTCATCCTCGGCGTCCGTTTGATTGAGCGATCACGGTGACTCTAAAAATGTGAAATTTCATGTTCTGAGTTGCGAAAACAAAACATTAATCTTCTTTAAAGCAACTATCTACCGCAATATTAAAATTGTTGGCCGTAATTTGCTGCAATACCTTTGGATTTGACACACAATAAACATTATTCATTATTTCTCTTCGTGAGTAATACTCGAATGATCCTGTATTCATTTGTTCAGTCAAATAGCTAATTTATTTCAGCGTCAGAAGAAAATTTGAAAATGTAAAAAATACACTCACTTTGCTATTTCTAGAGCAGTAAAACGAATGCTCTGATGTTTCAAAACATTTTACTAGGGTGAAATATTTTTAACGAGCGAAGATCATTTAATGTAAATTATTTAACGAGTGATTAACATGATCTAGCTTTATATCATGAAAAATAGTTTGTTAATTTTGCCAATAATTCTAGGTTGACTAAACAACTAACCATTCCTTAGCAAATGAAGTAAAAATCGTGTTGCGCAAGTGTCGTTGTGCAAGAAGAAAGTTTAATTCATTTTTCACAGCGAGGCATGAAAATGGTTTCATTATTTGTTGTCACTAGTCATTTCAGATGGGACTCAGTAATAGCGATGCGCTCCAGGTAAAGCTTATGAGACTGAAATAATGGCGATGACATTTCAAATCACTCAAACGCTCAAAGACTGTTGGCGATGTCCGAAAATTCATTTATTCGTCAACAGCTCAAGTCGCATGAACGTAACTCAAAGGCTGCTCTCTACGAAATGCACAAAGCAATCGGAATTTTTTGGTTTGTAAGATATTCGGGAAACTATTTTTTGCTTTAACATAAGGAGCCGGTGAAAAGGTGGCAATCTAAGGACAACAGAAGGAGCCTTTAACATAAGGAGCCGGTGTAAAGGTGGCAATCTAAGGACAACAGAAGGAGCCTTTAACATAAGGAGCCGGTGTAAAGGTGGCAATCTTAGGAAAACAGAATGACTGTTTGGTACCTTGCGTAATGAGCAACGTAGTCATAATAAGAGTTATCTTGCTCGCAATAAAAGAAAAAGAGAAAAAAACCTCGATCGAATGCAAAACTAAAAGTTCACTTTAAAATGCCGTGATTATATGTACAACAACGATGAAATGAAAATTTACCTGCTGACAATTTTCAGGGAAAATGCACTTTGCATGTCATTGAGAGATAACCATTTAGAGTGGATTTAAGGGGGTCCTCCGGGGCCCCTTTTCTCTCAGATGGTCAATTTTCATTTTATTGTTGGAAAAGAACCCTTAGGTGGTGGACTATTCGGTCCTAAAATTTTATGGCGCTACGGACAATAGATTCCCCCCCCAGGGGGGGAGTAAGGGGACCAAAATCTTGAATTTTCGAGCCCATTTCGACCCCATATAAAAAGAAGACAAAAGAAGAAATGAAAAATTTGCGAATGTACTGTTGTTAGATGTGTTTTAAGGATTCCAAAACTGTCTTTGTTTTTGTTCTAGCCTGAAAACTCAATGAGTTCTATTATTTTGAAATATCAATACCAGTGGACTAAAAACCAATATGTCAAATTTTTTCAAAAACTAAGACCTGAATCAAAAAAATGTATAGATGAAATTGTGTTTCTTTTAAAAAGTTACATATAATAGTCAAATTTCATATGAATCAAACTGAAAACAAAAAATTTCATAATTTATATGATATAAGTAAAATTTTTTTTTAATTTTTTCCTTTTTTGGAAATTACAATTCACAGTGTGAATATGATGTTATGCATGGAGATAATCGAAATAAAAATGAAAACAGCATTCAATTACATAAATTTTCCATTATATCACACTTAAACAAAAAATTTAGTTTTTGGCCTATACTGTAAAGTCACTTATTCTCAAAATTCAAAAGAATAGAAGTCATTGAGTTTTTATGCTAGGAAGAAAACAAAGACAGTTTTGGAATCCTTGGAACATTTCTAAAAAAGTTATATTCCCCTTTTTTCCATTTCATTTTTTTTCATAATGGTTCAAATCCAAAAATTTCGTTTTTTTTATTCATTGGTAAATTTTCGTGAATAAAAAAAATTAAAAAAAAAATGCAAAATCCCCGAATATATCTTTGTTAGTAATGTTTCAAGGATTCCAAAACTGTCTTTGAATTTGTTCTAGCATAAAAACTCAATGACTTCTATTCTTTTGAAATATGCATATAAATGACCCAAAAAACCTATTTTTCAAATTTTTCGGAAAAACTAAGGCCTAAATCAAAAAATTTCAAGTTCAAATATGTTTGTCTTGCAAAACTACATATACTCACCAAGTTTCAGACCAATCGGATCAAAAAAATTTTCAATCCGGAGGACCCCCTTAAAGGGATTCTAAAATTTTAAAGTGAAAACTGGAAGAACATGAACCTATAACTTACCCGTCGACGTCATTTGTAATTTGTGCACAAGGTCCGCCTTGGTTATCAGCAAGTCAAAGAGAGTCAGGTAGACTCGAATCATTCCTTGTTATCATTATTCAGCCTTTCTAGCAGGTTCACAGAACAGATCTATTGAATAGGCTTACGAATCAGCAACCCCATCAGAAAATCCCCCTATTACTTTATTTTTTAGAATTTGAAGATAATTTTCATGGGGTAAAATTTGAAATATATTTGTGTGATAGAATTCTTGAACATTGCATATACTGGTATGTGATATGTATAAAAATTTGAGAACATGACATATACTGGCATATATTGTAATATATTGAAAAATTAAATCTAACTCAGAATATCACATTTAGCGTTGGCCATTGCTTATGTGAATTTAAAAATTCCAGACGCAAAGATGCGCATGAATGCCCAATGTAATATTGCGCTTTTAAATTTACAGAAAAATAATGAGCTGCGACATTAAACGGCCCGAAGAATTGGCTCATGCTCCTAGCTTTAGATGTGAACTTAAAAAAATCATTTAAACGTTCAAGGTACAAATTGAAGGTACAAATTGTCCGTGAGTTTTTTTTAGGAGGTTATGATTTACACTCACGCGAGATTAAATTAAATTTGAAAATTATCATAGTTACCATTCGCTACGAAAAAACAAGCGAGGCGGGGGCATCAGTACATACATTTCTAAGCACATGGATTCGAGAATCATAGCAAGTGCAACACTGAATCAGGATCATATAGAATCATTATTCGTAGAACTGTCTAGAGATGGCAAACGAATTGTGCTGGGAACGGTGTATAGGCCGCCTACAGCCTGTCCTATATCCTTCCTTAATGAGCTTAATCGAATTATTTCTCAGTTCAACAGGTCCTTCTACAATGACATAATAATATGCGGTGACTTCAACTATGATTTGCTGAAACATGAAAGCTATGAACCAATCTCTAATTTCTTAAATGCATTTCATTCTAAATCTTTCCTTCCGATCATCACAAAGCCAACACGAATAACCTCAGAATGTGCCACGCTGCTTGACAATATCTTTATGACAGACCCAAGTGATTTTCTTTCTGGAATAATTACTTCTGACTTATCAGATCATTTTCCAGTTTTTCTTATTAAGAAAAATGTCTATCTTGCGTGCACCAAAGCACGGGCTGAAACTTACTCATATCGTAAAATAAACGAATCAAATTTAGAAGAAATGCGCACCGTTCTAGAAGATTTAATGCCAACATTGCACATCACCCAACAAAACAATAATGCAAGGAGCATTGATGAATCAGTAGTAAAGTTGACTGAAGCTATAATGAACGCATACAATCAGTGTTGCCCAATTGTAACTCGTACAGTTACCCCGAAAAATAAACAAAAGCCCTGGATTACTAGAGACATTGTGTTAAATATAAAGAAACGCCAAGCGTACCTAGCCCTCCCTTGCGAAGGCGAATATCTAGAGAAACATATAACCGATTCAGAAACTATGTGACAAACCAGATAAGAACATAAAAAAAGAGCTACTTTACCCTCAAGTTTACTCAATTCAAAGCTGACGTTAAAAAGACTTGGCGCCTCCTTAACTCTTGTTATAAACCGAATAACGCCGAAAAAAGAAAATTGGATATATCACTCAAGATAATGTAAAATACCATGAGAAGAATGAAATTGCTAATCTCTTCAACAACTTCTTTGTAAACGTAGGGAAAACTATAGCCAATGGTATTCCAAGTGAACCTACTGATCACCTGGAATTTATGGATCATATTCGAGGACACAACTCCTTTTTCTTTACGCCTACAAACTCCTCCGATGTAATTGCGTGCATAAACAACATGAAAAATAAATCGAGTGGGTTACAGACGTTTCCAACTAAAATACTTAAAATAATTGCTGATATTGTGGCCCCGCTGATATCCAATATTATTAACCAGTCTCTCTTACTAGGCACTTTCCCGAACTCCCTCAAAGTTGCTAGAGTAACCCCTATCTTTAAAAATGGTGAAAAAACCTGTGTAAACAATTATCGACCTATCTCCATGTTACCAATTATTAGCAAGGTATTCGAGAAAATTGTGTATAAAAAAGTGTACTCTTATTTTGAACAAAAATCATTTCTCTATGATAAACAATACGGCTTTCGCTGTAAAAAATCAACAACACAGGCAATATTAAATCATTTACAATTCCTTTATTCTAATATAGATAACGGAAAGACTGTCTTCTCTGTATTTCTTGACTTTCGAAAGGCATTCGATTGTGTGGACCATAACATATTACTCTCGAAACTCCATTGTTATGGCATTCGTGGGGTTGCCCATGATTGGTTCAGATCATACCTAACAAATAGGAAGCAATACGTTGTCATTGACGACGCAAAATCGGACCCACAGAAAATTAGCCATGGAGTTCCACAAGGATCTGTTCTTGGGCCTCTCCTTTTTCTGATTTTTATCAATGATATGATTAAATCTTTATCATTTTTTAAATTCATACTTTTTGCCGATGACAGTACGCTTTCTGCGGTCCTTCCGAACGAAAATCCCACTACGATTGCGGAGAGTATAAATAATGAACTCCATAAGGTTTCACTGTGGCTTAAAGCTAATAAAATAAGCCTCAATATCGATAAAACAAATTATATTACGTTCTCATACAAGAAAAATATATTTCTACCATCCATTAAAATTGGCGAAGGTGAAATCAAAGAAACCAACTCATGTAAATTTCTGGGCATCATAATAGATAAACATCTGACCTTCAAAGAGCACATCACTCATATTAGTTCTAAATTATCAAAATCCATCGGAATCCTGAATAAAGTTAAAAATTTCCTGCCTGAAACAGCCTTACTAATGCTTTATCGAACGCTCATTTCACCATACCTGTAATGCGGAATAGAAGCATGGCATGGAACTGATAAAAATAAAACCAATATAATTTTTACTCTGCAAAAAAGAGCCATCAGAGCGGTAAAGAACCTAGAATATAATGCTCACACAAATGATTCATTCAAAAATTTACAAATACTTAAACTCTCGGATCTCTACAAAATCTCCATCTGCAATTTCATCTACAAAACATTAGCTAATGATGGCGACAATAGCCTTCAACAGTTATTAACTACGCAAACTGGTCATCACGACCATTTAACACGAAATAAAAGTAAATTCATGCTTCCTTATTATTCAAAGGCCCGCTCGCAACATAGTATACTATTCGTTGGAACTAAAACCTGGAACTCAATACCTGCGGAGATCCGTGAAAGTAATTCTTACAAGGTATTTAAAAGAAATCTTGAGTCTCACTTCTTATCAGAATACTAGTCGTGTAAGATCACCAAGTCAAATCCTGCCTCCTACATGTCTGGTCCTAATAATGCAATTTGCCATGAGTAATATCGCCGATTTTCAGTCTGCTCCCAAATCGTTATCGAATATACTGTTAAATATTGTCCATATGACCTATATTGTAAAATTAAACATCAATATCGAATTCATTATCCTGTTGATCAGTCTAATGCGAAACTAGGCTAAGTGAATTAGGTTAAACATTATTGTACGCCACAGAATAATGTAATGGTAGGATGCCCTAGAAGTCGCTGAACTTATTCGGGCCCACAGGTAGCTATACTCAACTCTGACCATTGTATTAGACTTAAGAAACATTCTACCTCTGTATCTCCTGTGGTAAATAAATTGTAAATTGTTTAAATTGTTTAAAATTGTTTAAATTTAGAGAAGAAAATTTTTTTACCCAATCCATTACAAAATTGATTTCTTATTCCCTAGCTTACAACACACAACATTTCTCATAGTCTCGTGGCCTGTTTCCAAGCATCATTGTCTTGAAGAAGGGAAACAATGCCGGACATTTTTTCAAGTCATTCGCGTCAGAATTTCTCGCGAATGAATTTTACACTCTGCATGACAGAAAATTAGCTCCCCGATCATTCCAGTATAGAAAATGAATATATGTTTCTCCTGAAGCTTGACCCAAACAATCATAAATGATACTTATGATATTTTTCTCTCGCTCTTATTGAATTGAATTCTGTAGTTTAAGAGATGATATGATGCCTTACTTTGCCATGGCTTTATGAACTTATGAGTTTCAAAAATACCAATCGAGTACTATTTCTACCAAATACTTTAAGAATTGTTCGTAAGCGTTTAGTAATTTATGCGGAGATAAGGCGAATGAAAGAGGAAATTTTTCGCAGGGTCGGTCAAGGCGCTATCTACTGAAACGCGAGCTGTCAGGGTAGCTTTATGGACGGTCTGTAGGAGTGCGGTGAGAGAGTGAACGGTCGGTCCGTGAGGGGATGGTAATAAAAACGATGGGTAATGTGAGAGCTGCTGATGGGAAAACGGACGCGGAAAGTATGGTCATTGGAAGGATGTTTTTAATGTGAGAGATCATTATGAAAGAATGGTTAGTGTTGGAAATGCCAAAAGAAAGCTGTAAGCTTGGGCACTGTGAGAATAAGGATCGTTGATGTGAGCGTTCCTTATGAAAAAGTGGTTAGTGTGATAAATGCCAAAAGGACTGTAAACTTGGGCACTGTAAACGAAAGGATGATTAATGTGGGAGTGGTCTTATGGTAACTGTGAGAAAGGACGAGGAATCGAAAGTCAATGGGAGAACAAGCATGAAAACAATGAAAACACATTAATGTGAGCGCCCAATGGAAGGAGGGCCAATGGGACAACGGCTAGTCCAAAGACCATTGTCGAAATGAAGGTTGTGAGAAAAAAGATTAGCAAATCAGTTCAAAATATGGCGAACGATAGTGCTCAATCACTAGATTTTACAGTGAAGAGCAAAACGTAGGTTTTTGGACGGGATAGAGTTCAACTGAAAAAAATTGTCAACCAACAAAATCCTCATTCAAGTTTCATTAGAAACAAAAACACTCGCGTAATTTTCACAAGAATTTGAGGCTAAGGCTGTGACAAACTTGCACCCAAAATAGAAAGTAAGTTTACTCACTCATCATCTTGAAAGAAAGAGTTAAAATCGTCTACCGCTGGCTGTAGATATACAGACTCATTCATTTTGGAAAGCAGTCCACTTTGAAAATATTACAACGCGTGTTTGCTTTGGCTTCAATTTAAAAAAAATTTAAGCTCGAGACAACCCTCATCATGGCAAGGATTTAATTATTCCAGAGCGGCGAAAAGTTTTGCCATGCCATCTTTGAAATTAGATCTAATCTTTTCAGGGATGAAAAAATGAATGAGGTACTGTATGTGTTGGATGCACAGTAGCTTGTGATTGCTGTACGAATGAGCTTTGCGAACATTTGAGAGTAAATTTTTCACTATTGTCAAAAGCTCCCACCTCAATTGAAAGAACGAAGAATTTTAATATATTATTTACTTAAGATTCCATTTTCTATTTCCATGAAGATATTATTGATAAAATGTCAAGATCTTTTATAATAACTAGCTTTTTAAGAGATGCCTGCACGATACTCCCGAGCATGGGGATATTTTGCTCAAGTGCTGGAGACAAAAATGAACTTTCAGTGCTGATGAGGAAATTTAGTAATACCAAGCCTTGAAATTCATGGCAGCTTAGGAGGAATATGAAGTGAATTTTTTCGATCTTTTTTGAAACTCTGCGAGTTATAAATTAGGCATTGAGATGGATTTCCAGCCCGTTCGTCAAGGATTCATGAGATGGCAAACGGCTTATGGAAATTGCCGAGAACCGCATGACAGCAGCTATAAAATTTAAGAGATTTATTAGGCAAATTTCGCCGTGAATGATGACCTGATGCGCACTTTTTATCTCCGGGAAATAGACTGGCATGTGAGCGAATAGCTTTTAGCCTTTTTGAACCTGATGATGGGATTTTTGAATGAAGAAGCTCGAGGAAACATTGAAGTCATTTTACAGAAGTGGGCAATTACTTTTCGTTCATGAATTTCATTCATGTAAATTTCGAAGGCCTTGTCCGTGAAGGACGTCGTGTTAGCTTCTGAATTACATTGCGGCTCCTGGTTTTACAATCTAATATTAGAACAAATCTTCAGAATTCATCAAACGTGTTTCCTAGGTTATACGGAACGCAAGGTTGATGCAATGACGTTTACTGCCAATGTTCTTCATTCATGTAATTTAGGCTTAAGACTTAAGATTTGGATATATGTATTTGTGTGCGTTGATTTTTATCAGTGGGGATAAAAATGTTAAACAGTTTACGCTAATGCAATTTCATGTCCATAATTTGGTTTTGGCTACCGAATTAGGGGAAGTTTTTAATGAAAAAATCAAACTGACAGTTCTCGCCGCTTGTTGTCAACTCTCATTAACGTAAAAGCAATACTTCGATCAAACACACTCCACGAAAATTTATGAGACTTTATATATTGGAGCCCTTAATTTAGGTACGACCGTAAATTAAATCAGTCATGAGCGTAAATATTTGTTGAAGGTCATTGTTATTATTCTGATCCTGTGTGAAGCAATGTAATTTGATGGGTCAAATTTTTTTGTATAATTTGGTGGAGAAAACATTTTCATTTATTTTGGTGGGTCAAGAATTTCGAGGACCCTGCACTTGGTCGAATTGCTCTTAATTCTGCGCTAAAATTATTCTTTCTCGTAAAAGGACAACATGTGAGCGTGGCCTAACCAATAACTATTTAAGAAACTTCAACACAATTATTTTCTGTCAAAAGGCACAATGAAAATGGCATGATGAATTTCCACGCAGATAGTAAGAAACGCTGCATCATTAGTTCCATCAAGTCTTGAGCTGGTAAAGTTACCCAGTCTAACTTTTTCACCTCTAACATGCATGCTCCAGCGAAAAAGTTACTCTGGGTTATGGCTCTACATTGAACTAAATTTTCCAATACTGTGCTAATCGGTGTATGATAGTCAGATATTCAAGGGAAATTGATACACAATCAACTAAGAGGACAAACCTAAGCTCCTGATCTAAGATAAGAAAGCCATTCCATGGGCAGCTTCCTTTCAGGTTTGATTGGACAACTTCCTTGGCTAGAAATAAGAAATCATTATTGCTGTCTGTCACGGCTTGGACCCGCCTGGCCTTCTATGTCATAACAGATAGAATAAAGGGGAAGTTGGGAACGGCCTCTCAGGCCCTGTTGTAGGGCGTCCCCAGCATGTTTATCGGCAGCCCACACGCTAGCTCTGAGAGAAATGCTGATTGTAACAAAGACTGGCCCTCTAGTGCTTATGTAGAGTTGATATTGCCCCTCTATAGTGATTGTTTTAACATTAGCGAGCGAAAAGAGAAGTGAAAGTTGGATTTAATATTTCTCCCTTATTGTGATTGTTTTAACATTAGCGAGCGAAAAGTGAAGTGAAAGTAATGCTTCGTTCATCAGAACTAGTTATGTGGCTTTTATTCTACGTTGTGAAATGATTGCATGGAACAAATCTAACTGGGGTAATTTTTTAACATTTATAGCGTGGTTGAGGTCAAACCATTTGCGCAATATCAAAATCAATCAACGGTATAAAATGAAATGAATATTCTTTGTAATAACAGTGGGTTTTAAGCATCTAACCAGCGTTGCACATCCAGTAGCAAACACACACGGTAAATACATCATATACAACCAAGTTTCAAACCTATGGAAAAATGTTTTGTACCCAAGTATGAGCGCCAGAAAAAATGACTTGATTTCCAAGTCAGAACTTCAGTTCATTTCTGCCAGCTGTTTTTAAATGAACAAAGGAAACGTACGTCAGACCACGTGCTCTTGAAAGCTTGTGTACGGACACAAAATACTTGCGTTGGGTATCGGAGTTACGAGCCTACGTCTTTTTGTTCATGTTTTCAAAGCACAATGGCTAAAAAGATTGACGTAGCTCCCATAATAGGATAGATGTATTGATTTCTTATTGTTAGTCGACCACCCGTGACCTTTTGGGTCCGGTCGCTGGTGCAGGGTCAAGCTGTGAGGAAGAAACTACGTTAACGGTTATGAAAAAGCAGCAAAAAATTATTAAAGAAAATTTGCATACTAGTTTCAATTACATTGAATGTAATTTGTATGTACTAGAATTGAACTGGAGAAATAAACGTGAAAATAACAATAAAAATAAAAATAATGGTTGAGAGAGATTAAGAAAATCATACACGTTTAGGTAAAACAAAATATCAACTTATTCTTCAGCATTCCTTGAAGAGCAGTTCGTGACCAGCTGTAGTGGCATACAACAAAATTGGGAATGTTAACAAACTAAACTTTCGAAACTGGTCCGACGGTATCCTTTGAGAATTGCACTGTTAACCACTGCACTCTACGAGGGTTTCTGCCTGGCGTACTATGAGAAAAGAAAACGTCCTTATTTTTTTAATATAAACCGGTGACAAATTCGACAACTTTTGGAGAGTGCATTTAGTAACGGTCCATGATTATTCACAAATAGAAAACGTCTCTGTGAATAATCATGGACCATTACTAAATGCACTCTCTAAAAGTTGTCGAATTTGTCACCAGAACATGACCATGGCAATCAACAGTATGGTTCCGACTAGATGCTGCAAGACTTCATACTTCGCGAAGCTCACTTGCAATCCTGCGACGCATGTTTCTTGGTCAAGAGACTTTTACCCATAAAGACAATAATGGGCAATCGTGGACCATTACTAACTGCACTCTTCAAAAGTTGTCGAATTTGTCACCCGAACATGACCAATTGACCATGGCAATCCATGGTTCCGACAAATTGGTAAAAGACTTCATACTTTGCGACGTTCACTTGCAATCCTGCGACGCCTGTACCCTGGTCAAGAGACTAGTACACATAAAGACAGTAATAAAGCCAAATCAAAGCTTCACGAGAGAAAATTTAGACGATCATGGGGAACTTGTATAAATAGACGTCATAACTACACCGACATAGAGGGTTTGTGCAAAACCTTTTTTTATCAACTTATGAAATCTTATAATCGTTTTTTCGGGTTCTTATTTGTGTCATTTACTGAAAATATTCTGTAGGCAATAGAGATAGTGATTTTTATTTAACCACAATATCGCTTACAAGAAAGTTTTCTTTCGCATGTTATTGTCATCAAATCAAGGGTAGTAAATTTAGGTTTTACTAGTAGCAGGGTGTTAATTTTAGTCATTTGTTATTACTGTAAGCGGAAAGTGGGGAGTGACAACCATAAAAAAAACAAGCAATCAAGAGTATCAGAGTTTTAAAAATATACAAATAATATCATCATTCAGTATGTGAGCATAAATAAAATTCATTCGCAAAAAAATAAATCAAAATCAACAGGGAAACCTGCATCAGATTAATTGTCGGTGATTATTTTTGTAGGGGGACAAAGTAGTTGCATTTTGAATTTATGCTACGAACCTGATCTTATATATATTTCTTCCAATGAAAAACTACGGGCTGGACTCGGCTTTTTTTATAGAATAGATTTACATCTTTCTGATAATTATCCTCAGTATCAGTCTCCACGGCCATATCTTCACACATTTGAAAGCTTTCTAAGAAGCCTAGAAAGGGATTGCATTTATTTGCTCTAAATCAGAATTTTGTAGGCCTTGTTTGAATCAAGAATGGATATTAAAAGAAAATTTATTAGCATATTAGACTACTGATCAATTCTACCCCGAGAAAAAATCCGGTCCTAGTAACAGTTCTAAAATATATTTGAATCACTGATGAAGTTCAGGCCATTTTATTTAAAGAGATGAAAATAAGAAATTTGTTCAATAGGCCACGTTTTAATTTTTCTACTAATTCCTCTTGGATAATGTTCGACGAAATGCGTAGTCCTCTATAATCCTACACATTATTTTAGTTACAAAAATTTCATATAATCTTCCAACAATTTACTGTTATCGTAGACTTTATATAATGGCAAAAAATAGCTTTTTGCAATCGCTAAACTATAATATAACAGTCTCTTATTTTCATGCAACCCAACTTAAATTTCCCGAATATTTTTTGTAATATGCTACCTCACGGCATCGGAGTCTGATCTAAGCGTACGAACTGTTCTCATATTTACAGTGTACTCGAACAATATGCAATGTAAAACACACCTCGGTGCTACTATAGCGTGAGGTCTACCGCCATATATCGCCAACCCAGGCGCAGCAGTTTGAGTCTTACAAATCCAGTGTTTATCGTTTAAATTGAATGTGTGGAAATGAGTAATATCCATTAGTAACCTTATTTAATCTCAAGCAATAGTACTAGCTAGAGGTAGATCTCATGTATTAGAGTGGTAGACCTCATCCTATAGCACTAGCTAGAGGTAGATCTCATGCTATAGCGTGGTAGACCTCATCCTATAGTACTAGCTAGAGGTAGACGTCATGCTATAGTGTGGTAGACATCACCCTATAGTCCTAGCTAGAGGAAGATCTCATGCTATAATGTGGTAAACCTTACGCAATAGTACTGGCTAGAGGTAGATCTCACACTATAGTATGGTAGACCTCATGCTATAATAGGGTAGACTTTACGCTATATATAGTACTGGCTAGAGGTAGATCTCAAACTATAGTGTGGTAGACCTCACGCATGCCATAGTAATAGCTAGACTCTCTGGTCACTCAGACTGCTAGAGGTAGATCTCATGTCATAATGTGGTTCGTGTGGTAGAACTCAGCTATAGCAGCACCCACACCACGAACAGACTTCCCGCAACTTACCCCCACACGCCTGCCCACAGCGGTGTCCATAGCAGTGTCGGTGTGGACGCTGGTGGCCATCAGCCTGGAGCGCTACTACGCCATCTGCGAGCCGCTGCGGTCCCGCGGCTGGCAAACGCTCTCGCACGCCTACAAAATCATCGTCCTGGTCTGGCTGCTCGCCCTCGCCTCCATGCTGCCCATTGCCGCCCTCTCGCAGCTCTCGCCCAGCGGCGACTCAGGTGAGCAGCGTTGTGTGTATCTGGTGGTGATTAGGGTAGATGTTAGTCGTAGCGCATTGTTGTGTATTCCTGGAGGTGATTAGTATAGATGTTAGTTTTAGCGTCCCTAGAGCATTGTTGTGTACCCCTGGAGGTGATTAGGATAAATGTAAGTTTTAGCGTCCTTAGGGCAGTGTTGTGTATCCCTGGAGGTGATTAGGATAAATGTTAGTTTTAGCCTCCCAAGGGCATTGTTGTGTGTTTCTGGTGATGATTAGGATAAATGTTAGTTTTAGCGTCCCTAAGCATTGTTGTGTCTCCCTGGAGGTGATTGGGGTAAATGTTAATTGTAGCGTCCCTAGGGCATTGTTGTGTATCTCTGGAGGTGATTAGGATAAATGTTAGTTTTAGCGTTCCTAAATGATTTGATGCTAGTTTTAGCCTCTTTATCTGCAAGTGCCCAAAAGAGAATAAGAATGAAGGAGCATTTAGTATGGAGTTGAGGGAACGAGCCTCAGGTGGGCAGGGTTGAGTCCCCCTGGAAAGGATTTGATGTTAGTCTTAAAGGGGGTTCTGTTTAGTATTGAGTTAAGGCAACGGGGAAAAGTGTGTCTACATGAAGAGCTCATCTACCTGATATTTATTGTAGTGGTGCATGAACTTCCAACTGGGTGTTTTTTGTATGCTCTAATCATATTTTACCTAAATCTCATTGCGTTGCTTTCAAGTTGTTTTTGACGAAGCTTTGCGTATCGGTTAGATGTGAGTGGCTGTTGGTTTTGAAGCACTGCATGGTAGAGTCGCTCGCCTCTTGCACTTGCCACGTTAAAGGGCGACAAAAAATAAACTATGACATTTTGAGCAGAAACTTCTGTTTTATTCTTAATTGTCAGTAATACGACCGATTTCAGAGTTTTCATCATGCTTCAGCTGTGATTCATAAATTTTTGTCGCATATGCCACGCATATTATAGCGTTGGTAACTCTTGTATTCTAAAATCGAAATCTAAGTCAGATTATTATTATTATTATTATTATATAAGAAAGTTTTAGCCTCCCTTAACCACGACAAAGATGTTCCAAGAGAGGAAAGAGGAAGGCACCATTTAGTATGGAGTTGAGTGAAGGCGGAATCTATGCACAAGGTGCACAGAAACAGTAAGCTAGGAAAGAAGTTCATGAAACAAGAAAAAAGTTGGAGAAGAAAGTAGTAGGTGCTGAAAAACAGGACAGCCGTGAACCGAAAAAAGATGGTCCGTAACAAAACCAAAACCTATTTTATTACAACAAAAAGGAAGCCTACCTAACCTTTAGCTCGGGCCCTCACATAGTCCCCCTGGGAGCGCTAATTCCCACAGATACAATAGTTGTATCCCCCTGAGGAGATCTAAGTCGGAATCTCCAGGCTGCTTACTTGAGTCAAATCCCAGAATAAATATTTTTTATCAGGGATTTTAAGTTTCAAAATGTTTATGAATTCCCTTTGAGTAAACAAATTATTTAAACTTATTTTTGGGCGAAACATGGCTTACTCGACGTGAATTTCTTATATTAGGTTTAAATGAAAAGACAAGAAAATAATTAAGAAGCTCATTACGTTGTGCCAGAACTCTTATTGTTGCTTGTGAAGACTTCTCCAACGTCTATTGTTCGCCTGACAGTCAGCTCTCCTATTTGAATTCCTGCTGATAAGAACAGAACAAGCACTTTAGTGCAGGTAAATTGCTTCCTACATTCCCACAGTTCAAAATTACTACGAGCACTTTAGGTATGAAAGGAAACTTATGAACTGTGGAATGACAGCGTCATCTTCAGTTTACATTGAATATTGCAGTTACCATCGAGGTTATCTTTAGTTTACTTTGAATATTGCGTTTACAATCGAGGTTATTTTTAGTTTGCATTCAATATTGCGGTCATCATCGAGGTTATTTCAGTTTATAACGAATATTGGAGCAACCTTCGAGGTTATCTCCAGTTTATAACGAATATTGAAGTAACTATCGAGTTTATCTCCAGTTTATAACGAATATTGAAGTAACCATCGAGGTTATCTCCAGTTTATAACGAATATTGAAGTAACTATCGAGGTTATCTCCAGTTTATAACGAATATTGAAGTAACCATCGAGGTTATCTCCAGTTTATAACGAATATTGAAATAACCATAGAGGTTTTCTTCAGTTTGTAACGAATATAACAGTCACCATTGAGTGATAAAGAAATTTGTCTTGGATGATAACGGAAAGTAAAAAAGTATTAAAAAATTCCTGTTCCTGGGTAAAGAAGTCCTCAGTAAATAGAGATACTACGTCTCTCCATCGCAGTAAATGAATTTCTGGTAAAATAATCCGGATTCTGAATGTTCTTAAAGAAAAAAGGTAAATTTTGCTTAGTTAGCAAGTTCAATAAAAGTTAAGCGCAAAAACCAAAGAAGTCCACATTGTTTAAAATTTTTTGTGTGGTCAATTCTGAAAAACGAACGTTTCGGGCCATGACCCATCATTAGCAAAAATCTGCAATTATAAACAGATAACTAACATTCAGACTAGGTAATTGTACATATTGTATATTACTATAGATGTTAAATACTGGTGATCACGGACGAATTACATACCAAATAAGCTACGTACAAGTAAAGGAGAAAATGAATGCACTGCGTAATGGGACGAAATGAAGTGTAAATACCAGAGAGCACACCCTCAAGCTACAGCTGCCCAACCAGAAGCAAGGGATGCTCTCTTTACATATCAATAAGATTGGGGTTGTTCTTGTGGATATGAAAAAATTCAGGAATTCTAAGTTTAGTTACATTACGAACAGACCATAAAATTGAGAAATCACAATCTGAAATTCTAACGTCGCACTGTTCCTCTGCATGAGATCTTACGGCTGAGAGTGGAGGGTGACAAAGACGAGCCCTGCAGTGCTGGAACTTATTCCGACGTGTTCCGCCTGTCTGACGCGTAATGTACGGGTAGTAGAACCGACATTTTTAAATGCACACTGTGCACAACTGTATTTATAGACAAGACTAGAGCGGAGACGCGAAGGAATTTTGTCTGTATACCCAAAAAATACCAATAGTTGACAAGGGCAACTCTAAAAGACACATGAGGGAAAAGAAGACATCAGCGACATCAGTTCCCGTTTCAATTGTTCTGACTGGTCCCCAAAATACGGAATACGAACGAACATTTTAAGTTTATCAGCTGTTAGGGTAGGTAGAGAACATTCATATATCTTGTTTAAAAAATTATCCATTCTTGCATTGATTCGCGTAACAACTCTAGTAATATACAATGTGTGCAATTACCTAATCTGAATTTTAATTATTCATGTTTATGATTGCAGATTTTTGCTAATGATGGGCCAAGGCCCGAAACGTTCGTTTTTTAGAAATAACCACACAAAAAAATTTAAACAATCTATGGACTTTATTGGTTTTTACCCTTAACTTTTTATTGTACTTTTTCTCAAAGAAATGCATGTTTTAGTTTTTAAGTGAGAACTAGGTGAATTAAATTTATTTTATTTCGTGAATGAGTGAATTTTAATTAGTGAATTCAAACTCATTCAAACTGGAAGCTCAAAAGTGCACATTCAATATGAAATAATAAGCGAGTAATCAAGCTTGTTGTTCGAAATCCGGCTAATAACTTTAAATTATTGAAGCCTCAGGTTCACGATATTCTAACTAACTCGAAACCTTCATGCACAAAAGGTGCAGTAATGAAATGCACCTGAAATACCTTATTTTGCCTTGTTTATGTTCGAGAAGGATTATCGTGCCCGAAAATAAAATTTCCAGCAAATAATGACGAGGAAAATTTGGAAAATATCAATAATAAAAGTAGATTTTACTTCAATTTGAACTAGAAAAAATCCTCAGGATTTAGCATGCATTTAAAAATTGAGAAAGTGAGAGAAATATGAATTTGCAATCGCACTTTCATTTAAAACTAAAACCTAGCGATAACAGATTATTTTCCTGTCTACAACTTCTACACGTGCAACAACGAGAGAACAGGACAGCGAATAAATATTTCATGACCTTACCATTATATAGGGAACTCCAGCAGAAGTCTGCATTTCACTCAGTAAGTATCAAGAGCGCGGTGACGCGTAATGTGAGCTCAGGTCTGAAAATAATCTCCTGCTCTCAGTAATCTTTTAATGGCTGCGCTTTGGAAATTGCCCCCTCCACATTTCCCGGAGGATTAGCAGCATCCATACATGGGCTTCAGTGGCTCAGAAAGCGTCGGTAAAGTTGGCAGGCAACGCACTGCGGACATGATGTGGCTTGGCTCCGACGTTAATGAGGTGCGAAGATTTTCTGACCAACAAGGTAACGTGAGAGGAAACTCGTAGGTGGTGTCGGGGTCGTCAGGGTAATGAATTGAGAATATGATCATGGGAAGTTCTAGTTATTATCGGATTAATATCAACGGTTAATTGAATGATGTTTGCCATCAAAATACGAGATGATGAGCTCTGATTTCATCATGAAGTTAGATGACTGGAATGATGCGAGATAGAAATTGAGGGTGCACTAGGAATATGTGGGACTTCCCAGAAAATGAGCTTTTCTTAGCAGAATTTTTATGATTCAACGACACACGTTGCAAAGTCCTCACATGTAAGAGAAATGTCACTCAGATTCTAAAAAACACTTAGTAATAATTTATTTCTTCCTGAGCGTGCATGAATGAGCATGAAAATATCAATCACATGACAATCTATCTCTTGTAATATACCAACGTTCCCCTTTAAAAGTGAATTTTATACTGACCAAATTGCATAAGTTTTTATAGAATAACCTGGTAAATTATAAAGTTCTTTATGAGTCTTATTCCACGGATTCCATATTTTAAGATCAGTTTCACATCCGTAATTTGGAATTAAAAATCTTCTACATCGAAAAAATATTTTTCGGTGCTTTTTCATTTGATACTCTCTCCCGCAACTCAAATCCCCAAACGATTTTAGAAATTTGCGATGCTTGTACGTCAAATTACGTTCACATAACTTGAGCTTCATGTGAATGAACGTTCACTCTATGGATTCTTTCCGTGCACACTTTACATTTAATTTAAAATGACTACTAAAATCTACTCGTGAGAAAATGTTTGCAATGCTTCTTTATTTCTGTGCTTGATACCCAAATAATACTTATGGTAATAAATATAGTGGAAATAAAAACGCATTCAATGAAATCATTATTTTAGTAAAAAAAATCAGCGAGTAAGTATATATTTTTGGAATTTTCAATCTATTGGGTTATTTTCTGAATCTAGAAGAAAACCTAATCAGATTTGTAGCAGATTATATCAAAAAGAGGATAAAAAACAGAAACTAAAATAACACAAAAATATTATACGTTTTCTCTCCCCCATTTGGTATTTTTTTAATTAAATCTAACTAGTTTTCCTTCTTGTTTTAAAGTTGATAATGACCCAGGATGTCGAAACGTCCACAAAGAATTTTTTTATGCATTAACTTTTACTATTAAGATTATTATTTAAATACATACGCGTTTCTTTCCACGTTTATTTATTACTGGTTCCTCCCCCCTGAAGATAAGAAAGAAGGCCAAATGAAAGGTTGGTCGGAAGGAGTAAAAAAATTCAAATTCTCTAGAGTAGATGTGGCCGAGTACACATGGCCCGTCAAAAATCAATACTATGCATTAAAACGCCAGGTGTCTCCTTAAATTTAAAAATAAATTTATACATTTTTGTGCGTGATTTCTCCTATGTTACTACAATGGGAATCTCATTGAACACATTATCGGTCCGTCTCTGTTTCACGCTCAGGATGCTTCATGAACGTGTCTGTGATACGAGTTTCACCAGTGTCCAAGAACAAGAATATTTTAATCGCGGATACTATGAGGACGGGTGATTTGTTTTTCATCCACTTATAGAAGATTTATCCCAAGAAAATATAGAATTCGTCATTTATGGCGGGTCGTATTCTATAGTGAATAATAACATTCGATAAATCACATGACACGCATTCCTATTTCCTAACAATACACGGGATATCCATTCTTATTCCGAATCTGATGTATTAATACACCGAAAGTAGTGGAGTTGATGAAGCTTGCATCACAGATACTCTTATCGCACATTGTCTGCTTATGGGTGTGACAGACAGACGGACAGACGCGGCTCCTATTATAGTATAGACTCGGAGCTGCAAAAAGCAAAACATTCTTGCATATCCAAAATATGCCAATGACGTGACGTCGCTCTGAGACACACACGTAATGATGTAATTTCATAATTGTGTAGCTACTCTATGTCGCAGTAAAGAAACTTCATCAATTCATTTTTCCCTGCATTCTTTGATTTTTGACCGTTCATTTCTGTCCCAATAAATAAAGGAAGGAGTGTGTTCTGCTCACTTGAATCAACTGACAGTGTGTTTTGTTGAGGTCATGAAGAAACACGTGTATGAGCAACGCTAAAAATACTGCATTGCGAAAATGGATGATAATGCTGAAAATTGCGTCGAAAATTGGATATTTCCAGTTATTTCACACTACACAGCATTAACGAAAAATGATTTTAGTGATTTTAAGTATTGATAAAATCGCGTATTTATGATACCGTACAACATTAATTTCAATGTCATACATACACGCTGTTTGCATTGTTTTTGTTGTCAAAGACTAAAAAGAAGATCTGCTGATGTTTTTTAAGCTGCATTTTTGCTGAAGAAATGTATCGGAATTAAAGTGTCGTACGGTATCATAGGTACATAATATTATTAATATTTAAAATTAATGAAGATATTTTTGGCGCACACTGCTTAGTATAGCAGTTAATTTAAGGCCGCTTCCATTGCAAAGATTTTTCATAGAGGAAGGAGTAAGGAAAATTTACTATGGGCTTAGGAAATGTGGAATCTGCACACATTTCATATGCAAGGTGTGTTCCAACGCAGGATACTGTGCGTATAGAAACTGCAAGTTAGAAAGGAGAGAGGGAAAAGGCGAAAATGAGATGGTGAAGGAGATGTGAAAACTGAAAACGCGTTGTGGGTACGTATCAAAAATCTATACATGAACAAGTTGTTTTTGAGCAAGTATTGGAACATTATTTCTAATCCGACTAGTTAAGAGAATTGTGTAACAGAAAATGATTCTGTTTTTGCTTTCATTTCCGAAAAGGATGAGAGTACCAAGCTACCTTTATGCAGATAGGACTGAAGTGTTCAAAATTTTATTTAAAACAATGCACGTGCGATGTTTTGCATAAAAATGTAAACGTTGATAGTAACCTTACTTAAGATGAAGGAATGAATGATACCGTTCATCTCTTGATAAATGTCACATTGATTTAGGCCCTGTTTAGTTGAATTTGATTAGATCAAACTTTCATGCATTTTGCAGTAAAGATTAAGCAGTTGAAAAGAAAAACCTTGCAATGCTCCGTGTTTTTTGAGTCGCTCTTTAAAATAAGGTTTGTGTTTAGAAAAATTCTTCATGATGAAGTTAAGTAACGCCATGAACTCTCAACTTTTTGCGTGAACTGTAATTTTTTGGCAATCTAATCACCTTTTCTACGAAAAAACTGTGAACCCAAAAAAATATTGCGCAAGACTTTACATTCAAACTTAAAAAAATTCCTGAATAATTTGCAAGATTTTTTTCATCAGAAGCACGTACACTGTTACGAGTAGGACACTCGAATAATTTTAACATGCAGCAGTCAACATCATTAGAATTCCGGGCCAAAAGAGGTGCGAGGGAACCACGGCCAACCATGGCGGAAGGAAAAATTCTAAAGTAAATCATACAAAATGACTTACTATACTTGTGATTCTAGCCTCATGTACGAAATGCCATAACACCATTGACGGTTGGGCTGAAAATAATGCTAACGATCATGGACTTGTATAATAATCTTTGAGTGTCTTTCAAAAAAAGTTCCTCTCAAAAAAGTGTCTTTGAAAGTGAGCGACTACCAATAACGAAAATCGTGCAGGTTTCGAGGCATCTCTAATATCCACAAAGAAATTTCAAAGGTCAATTTTTACAAACAATTTTTTAAATATAATCGTAATTTAGCAAGAAGGGCCTTTTTACTGAGCATCACGACGAAGCTTTCAGTACCCGGCTGGTGTAATGAAACAAAGCATCAACATTTGCAGGGCTTACTAAAGACACGAGACCCAAATTGCATTCCTGCTCCCTACTTACAATGGCCCCAGGAACAATTTGCAGCAACTTTATTTTTGGCGCAATGATATGAAACAAAGCCGTCCTCAATTTGCGGCTATTTTAATCCCCATGAAATGTTTTCACGGGTACAGAAATTCGTTTTAGTCATTGGAGTTTGAAGCGAACGCTTGCTTGCTTGCTGGGCTTCAACAGCACGTGGAAAAATTAAAACATTTGACGCCAGAAAGTTGAAAATAAATTGCGGCTCTATTGCTTGACCCGATTTAGTAGCGATGCTAAATTTGGGTAGAAAGCGTAGCGGTTTTTATCAAGCGCTTAACTTTACAGCAATCAAATTGTTGTATTTGCGAAGCATGATGGATCAAAATCGTTAGACTGGAAAAATAAAGTTGTTGGTTCATAATTCAGCGAAATTTGAAAATTTGAAAATTTGAGTTTGATAATTTTTCTCAAACTTCAGCGAAGTTTGAGAATTCAGCGAAGCTATGAAAATCTCAATTTTTTGCTTGATTTTACTTTAGCTTTCATTTTTATACTTTTATACCATACAAAATGCTGTTTGTTTCAGGGAAAACATCCCTAACGGGGTAAAAGGTTTCTATTTTTCTTGTTCTCTCCCGAGGTCTTGAAGTAACAGCTTGGGAGGGGAAGTTTTGTCACTTCGGATTCCATGCTCTCTCGTTTTTTCAAGTATGAAAAATAGAAATTAAATGAATCCGGTTGTCCAGGAGCATTTTTGTTAGAGTATTTTTTGCTCAGGAGGCATTTGAATTCTATGAAGCTTTCTGAGAAAATTTCGAAGAGGTTTTTTGTTTTTTCGTTGATGCCTAGCAAAATTTGTATGGAAAATCTAGAGCCTGCTAATTTTCCTTAGAATATTTGTCCCTGCTGCTTCAGCTACGCGTCACGTCAATGCCATGTTTCAATATTTACCTTAGACGCTATGAGATGCATTATTGCTCTAGAAAAACTAAGGCTGTCAGGAGCACTTCTTCTAGCATATTTAAATTTGTGGAAAACAGTATTTTCCCTCCCTCTTTATTTTAGGAGAAAAAATTGACAAAAATTCATGTATTATTTTACAATAACGTGTAAAAGGTTATATGTACTTATGTTTCATATAAATATGGTTCTACATTTAAGGATTTTCCCCCTATTGGTAAGAATTCAAAATTTATTCCTGAGAATATTAGGTATTAAATAATGGGCGGATAACGTTTTCTTGAATGACGTGTAGTTATTTGTAGGTGTAATTATTTCAAGCACCATCTCAATTTTCCTTACGCTAATAAAAACAAGATGAAAAGTATCGTTCTTCAAGACCAAACCTGGCTAATTAGCATGGACCTGCGCTGAAATGAACGAGGCACAAAAATTCCCATCTCGTCAAAAATTAAAATAAAAAGCCTGGTCGCTAAAGGTCCCATTGCCATGGAGCAGAGAATCCCTTGAAGAGGTACAAAGGCTTTCTAAAAACTGTTCCAGGTTCCATTGCAGATCAGTGCGCATGACGCAAGGAAGCCAGGCAATCTGTGTCTGCTTTTGGAACTGAGAGGCGGAAGCTGCCGAGGGGAGGAGGTGTAGGAATAGAGGGCATGAACGCTATTCTGGGCACGGGACAGGAAAAGAGAGAGACTACCGGTCTGAAACCGGCTTTGCAGCCCCAACTTCGGCTTGGACCGTTTGCGGGGTCGGCAAAACTGCCAAACCAAAGGGCTGGCTATCAATCGGGCCGCTTTTATTTTTAGCGTATCTTTGATCCCTTTAAGGCTTGTTGGTGCTTCCCTCCGGTGTGGCTTCTCCCACGGAATAGTGCATTGAAATAGTCTCGAGTGTTATCAACACTATTTAATGCAATGCCAGATGTCCTTATCAATTTATAAATAAATACACATTTTTGTGCGCATTTTTTCCTATTTTATTACAATGGGAATCTGTTTGCTTGTTTGGGACCATAGATATCATTTAAATCATATAACAAAACCTGGTGTCTGCTCACTTTTGTTTATCAGTCAAAAATTTTGCGTGAAAATTCAACCTATTGTTGAGAAAATGCAGCTTATCGAGATGATAAAAACGAACTTTTTCAATATCTTCCCTTATAATAATGATCAAATTATTAGCAGCTCTTTTCGGATAGATGCACAGTACTATAAGAGGGATATATTTTGTTTACCGTTCACATCTGGAAAATTTATTCAAGCAAAATACCCAATCTCGTCATTATTTGACGGGTCGTGTACACCAGTGCCTTCATGAGGACGTTGAAAATATCGAAAATTGCGGTTGAGAAATTAAGTACAACGCACGAGGAAATTTGACACAACACAAGCTGGCAATGGAGGCAACGAGCGTTTAAAGTGTTCAATTGATTACGATGAGGCAATTTAGAAAAACAATACGAAAACATGGGAGATTATTGTGCTAAGGAAGCATTTCAACAGAAGAAAAGTACAAGACAGAATTAACTTGACTGATATTATCCAAACAACAAAGTTATGGAAATTAGTTAAAGACAACAGGTATTATAATTATTGAAATGCGGTGGATAAATGACTTTCTACAAAGTGTAATGTAATATAAAACGGTCTATTCAAAGGTCATCTTATATTCTTGTATTAGTTGGCTCTCTTCAAGAAATTTTTCAAGATGCAAAAATCAACTCTCGATAGCTCTGAAAGAAGTCGAGAAATGGGAATCCATGCTTCACTGCGCGCTTTTCCATTGATTTTCAAGTATTTTCGTGTCCAACGTGTAAATTAGCTCCATTTAAGAATTATTTCATCAGCCAAGAAGCAACCCTCGATAGCTCCGAAGCAAATTGAGAAATGGGAAACCCTGTTTCATTACTAGCTTTCCCTTTGATTTTCAAGGAATTTTTTTCAGTCCAGCCGAGCCCAAAACACGCGTAAATTCAGAATGAGACGGTAGTACCTCGCCATCAAAGGAGGACACTACATCAACGGTCTCCCTGCTCCCAGTCGAGGCGTTCACCTTCCCTGCCACTCCAAAACAAACTTCTGAAATCTCTAGAGAGTTCGGCCTCTGAGTTGCGATCACCGGTAGCAAAAAAAACGGAAGATTTTGTGAGGACGAAACGAGCGAAGCAACGCAACGGAAGCATTGCAGTCTTCGTGAGGCTGTTCGAAACTAGAGGGGGTACTATGGACTTCAGTTTTCGAACATCTGTGACTCCTCTTCTTCTCTCCGTAACTGAAGACATGCTCGATTGGATGGAACCTTTTTGAATTCAAACTACAGTTGATCTTGTTAAATAACATCACTGAATGTAAAGTTTAACTCATGCGAAAAAAATTGTCCCAGTTATTTGAGTAAAACAATGCATGTCTCAAGTTATGAATAACAGGGACTAATTTTCTACAGTGTATTTTGAGGATTGCACGAGATAATGGGTAACTCTAGGATCGAGTTCAATGGCGTATGAAGGCAAGCCCAGGTTTAACGAATGGAAAATAGTTAAAATATACCTCTTATTGTAGCACAACAACTCCTCCGCAAGTAAGGTATTTTGTGAGTGCACCATTACGAAGTCAAAGAAACAAACACAGACTCGCCTCGGCGTAAAACGCATGCAGGTCGAAGGCCCTGTTTTTAAAATTCCTTGAGCCCCAAACTTCATTTTTAAGCAGAGTGCTCTTTGTCTGCATGCCTTTGGAATCCCATTGATTTTTATGAGCCAACTCCGGGCGTAAAACTCTAAAATGCAGCACGGGTGCCGTCGCTTATTGAACGGATTGAGCCTCAGCACTGCGTAGCCTCTGGGAACTTTAACGCTTGTATTTCCAGTGAGGAGCTTGCAAGGTGATGCAGTACTGTATCGGAGGCACCAAGTGCTAATAATATATCGAGGAAACCAGGCTTTACAGTGATGTTGCGTCGTTAATTTTGGGCAAGCCAATAGCACACAGAAACATTGGGGCGCGAGAAGACAATGTGTGTAAATAAAATATTTGACTCAAGTTGACATTTGACACACATCGAGAACTGTTGGACGTTCCGTCTGTATAGTGAACGACTTACTGTCTGTCAAGAAAAGGTGCCTTTAAATTTTTATCATTGATTGTGACTGATAATGATAGAAAAAACTTTTCCGATTTACTTTTATTTCTGACAGGAAAGTTTCGAGAACGCTGTTGAAGCGCTGTGCCGATTTCTGAAAAATACTCTGGCAGAAACCTTTGAACACGCGTGTAAAGAAAATTCTTTACGTCAAACAGCCGATGGTGAGTTTTGCCGGACTTCTTTTAAGAATTTCTTGTTGAAAATAGATGAAACAAAAATCTAGGTTGGCATTGGGTATATCGCACTGAAGTAAAGCTTGCTTGAACACTTAGTTTGTATTAAATTTTTCTAGTCGTTACATTTGAAGTTCCCAAACACGAAAAATATCAGAAAATAAAGAAGCAATGGAGAAGTGGCGAACTTTGCAAAATATTTGTGGTGGTGCATGTGATGCATTTTATCTTGTTATTTCACTGCAGAAGAAATAGCAGTACAGTCTCAGAAAATGGTATGTTTCAGGGTAAATAATTTATTAAAATTTTCATTGCCAAGTCAATTGGAAAAAAACACGCGGCTCACAGCAGGAAACTCTCACATTCTACTCCGTCAACGGAATTTCCAAATTGGGTCGTGATAATTTGATCCCTCGAAATTCGAAAAACGTCAGAACAACCTCAGATTTTGGCAAAACAACTATCCTTCTTTCATGAGGCTGCAAAATGAACAGCAAAGGAAACTGTAATTCATGACGTATCTGCTTACTTCGAAACGGGGGCCACAATCTATTAATATTTATTTTGCTCAATTTTAATTCAGCTAAAACTTTCAATTTGGTTAACAATAGGTCATTGTTGATCCATTTTTAAGCAATCTGAATAGGTACAGGTAAAATATTTCTCCACCGATGGCTACAAATAATGTTTAGCTGGCTTGCTGTGGAAATTTGGTTCTGCAAAAATCGCTGTAACGAGCATTAAACCTCAACCTGTTGAGATTATTTTTTTAATTTCTCAGTTAGTAGACTACTATTAGGGCCTCGATAACGTTCACATCATACACAACATCAACCTCAATCGTATATGTTAGATGCAGTGAAGAACGTGGGCGTAGTTTTTGTTCCTTGGATGAGCTTCATGTCTTCCTCAGAAATCGAGCAGAGTTCTAATCAGAAGTCAAGCAGCGATCGTCTCTGATGTTGCTCTTTCATTAACGAAGAATACTTCAACAACACTCCGTTTTCAATCATCTATGGCCACTGTCGGCTCTGTTACAAGTTACAGGAAAAAGAAAAGAATCAATGCAGTACAGGCGCTCAGTAGCAAGTCCCTTTGTCAAAACTGGAGACAGAAGTAAACGCGAAGTCCTAGATGTTTCGGGAACTTTGCTTACCAATTATTTTGGAAACAAAGCAAACTCGAGAAGTTATAATTAGCTAGCTTCCTCACTTGTGACTAGTTAAGATAGCAAGACAACCGCCCTTTCAAATGATTTAACTCAAGGTAAAATTGTAGAGCAGCTTTTGTTGATCAAAATATCGACTCCCAGTGAATCCATCACCGACGATATCGAAGCATCTATCGTGTTCCGTTTTTGGTCTCGCCAGAATTAGGTAGAGGAAGCGAAGGTTACACAAAACACTAGGGAATATGACCTAATTTTCCCTTGGAAATGTTCCGTTCACCCTTGATTACAACGTGCGCTCCAGTACTGATCCTGAAAAAAAAATTGAAAATGCAGGGCTGGAAGCTGATCTATTGTTGGCAGCTCTTTTTTTGTTCTGTAAGACTTCGTATTGATTCTGTTTCTCAATTAGTAAAATGATACCCATGTATTTCGTAATTCAAGCTGTGCAATTTCCTAACACTGATTATCATAACTCAATTGAGAAAGACTTTCTCAGAGGATCAATGTATGCACTTTGAAACTTTTTTCCGTGGTTTGTAGTACACTTCTTCATGAATTGTAGGGCTGCGCAGGTCGGAGTATACTAAGCAGATTCTAAAGCTAAAGAAAACAGGATTAAATCCTGGAGTGCATGTCTGAGTCTTGATTGACTCCCCGAACAATCATGCTCCCATAATCACGACGATGATTTTTGTCCTGTGGTTCTCTTTCCGCAGTCAGCAATAACTGCAGTGTTGTGATTAAAGATCGCCACAATATTCACGCTTTATTCTCTATGTGTTTCAGTGATTAATCAGAAATATAAACAACAACTGATAAGGAGAAAATAGTCTAGGGTATACTATACTTGAAAAGAATCGTTGGCTTTTTAGTCTTTTCTATATCTGCCTTAGCTTCAGCTCATTCTCGAGTATTATACTGTTGATTATAAGCATTGCCCTGTACTCTGTCCCTCTATTATTTTGTTTCAGAGTGTGTATAGTTATAATGCTGACAGATTTCAGAACGCATCAAAACGAAACGCACACTGTCCCAAACGAAATCTAAACATTTTTAATTATTATTCAGCGAGTCAGGTCAAAATATTATTTGTATTCCAGAAGCAATTTCAGCGCGGGTTAAATTAGCGTTTATCGGCATCCGCTGTTCATCTTAGCTTTCAGCGGGTGCAGCAGACGTGCGGATTCATTTAATGACATTCTACGCAGGTTTTGTAAGTGTATACGCATGATTAGCAATTTCATTAGTACTTTTCAAAAGTTCATGGGGAATTCTGGAAGCGAGATTCGACAATAATGCTCTGCCCGCGGTCATTGAGTTCTTGTTTTTTATGGGATGATGGGTCTCACTCTTTGTATCAGAGGCTATTGTAAGCGATCACGCTGCAAAAGAGTGATTGATATGACGAGGGAAATCATTTGGAGAGAATAACTGGAACATTAACGCACATTCAGGGGAACTGGCTAACATGAGCTGTTGATGGTTATTTTTCTATGAATCAACACAACGCTTTTTTCAAAAGGAATCGCAATCCGTTTTTAAGAAATACTCGAACTTGATGACCGCTGGACGATGTGAATGGTTATAAAATGAAATAATGTGTAATAACTAGTTTTATGTGGGTGCTCACATCAAGAAGAAATCATCACAATGAACACTTTTTTTAACCTGCCATGTAACGTACTACTTCATTCGCTCCAACACCGTTAAAAAAGAACATTTCTAAAGATCTAATTTTATCAGCGTACGTTTCTCACCCTTGAACTCCAATACTGTAATAATTGTTTACCACATGGGAAAAAAATTTCCATCACTCTGAATGACGTAAAAAATCATTCGTCTCCTCTGTTATAATAGTCACTCTGTGAAAAGCTTTCAGAACTCAACACTCGATGGAATAATAATAACGAAGACAAACCGTGACACAGCCGCACAAACAGTGCCAGTCAACCAAGAGCGAGTTCAATAGTTCCTCGAAAATCTATCACTCGCTCCCCGTTTTCTGAGACAAACCAAAGTGCAGGACAACGTCAAACGTTATAGGAACTGCATCCCAAAAAAGAAAGTCGATGGACATTCACCTTTCTGTTCTGCGCCATTATTTTTTACGGATTCTCTGCTAAATTTTTGTTACCCAACTTTATCTTCAGTCCAAATATTCTCTAGCCATGCCTTCCTTTTTATTTTTAATACGACATTTATTTGCTCAGGCACGGGCCGTTTGCGAACACCAAGCGTCGATAAACAGTTCCTCGCCAGCTTCATGCATGTACTTTCTAATAACTCGAAGCTGAGTCACATGTAATGACTGTACTTATTGAGTGTTTTATCCGTACTATCTTTGCTTTTTTCCTCCTACTCCTAAAATTTCAATTTTACGTTACAAAACCTGTGAAGAACTTCCACTTTTTTCAGTTTCTTCATTATTACCAAAATCTTGCAACGTCGGTTACGCGCTCGATGCTCTAAACCTGTAAGATTTTTCTATATTCTACCATCTCTTTTCTTGTTAACGTCTTCAGTTGCAGCCGCCGATGTCTTCTGGAATTAGAGAGCTCTCATTTCTATTATCTGTCCTCTGTTTTAACTCACGCACGTTCTCTCTCACTCCAAAACACCTTGCTATGTTTCTCTTACGATAACTTTCATTTTCCTCAATCATTTGGAAATTTCAACAACTTTTCTAACTCAGTTGCTATTGCTAAGTCCCCAGAAAAATGTATGACAGCCATCTACTTGAACATATCAAAGACCTTCCCTCTCGCTCTGTCATCAGTATAGCGTCCCCTCGGTCGTGAACGTCAATTGATTGAACACAGTAATTGATTGAGAATTTATTTTATGAGAAAATAGTAGAATTTATGAACGCTTTCATCAACAACTCGCTCATGTTGACGCTGATATCGGCGAGTGAAGGACTAACTAATTCTTTTTCCTCGCAGTTATTCTAGTTCACACTATGAAACATCGCCCAAAAGGTTTATGTGAACTGGTTATTTCAACATGTATGTAAAACATTCAAGACTCGTGCTCTAGTGTCTGCATTTTAGCCACTGTAGATACACAAACTGAAATTTTTTCTTGGTGAAATACAGAGTGAATGTCTTTTGGATATGATTAATTCAAGAGTTACATGTTCATTTCTTTCATTTCCGTTACTTTTTTTTGTTAATGACACTTTACTTTCAATTTAATGAATCCAAAGACATTTACTCTATTTTTCACTCATTTCAACTTGATATGTTGAGAATGTCAAATACCACACATGTTCATTTCAAATGTCTAAGATCATTTTTTTCCGTATCTTTTGATACCAACTTTCTTTACCAGAAACGTTTTTCGTATTCAGCAGTAAAAATACTTTTCTTTTATACCTGCATTCAACACCTTGGCGTTATTCACTACCTAATCAACTGAAAAAAAGCATAAATACTCTTTTATACTCTCGTTCCTGATGTATAACAGCACGAAAATAAAATTCTGTGCCTACCTGCGGGATACTACCCGCTTCTCTACAGTGAACATCATTAGTGATCAACGATAAAACGTTCATCATCTCAAAACCTAAATATACCGCTCCAAGCTTTGACTCAATACACAAGCTCTGACCAAAAGTGTTTCTCTAAATACTCCATAACTGCCACACTCTCTGTAGTATGCAGGTCTTGTCCACGAACATCGAAATTGCCTCGTTTTTTTCCCTTAACTGAACACTGAGGCTTCCAGCTTGCTGTCATTGAGCAACTTTGTCTTATAAATGTCGGGCCCAACTCGGCCTTATATTTATCTTACGTTGCTTTTGAATACAAGTGAAGTTCAGAGAATGTCTGTAGCCGTGAGGAGAAAACGAAATGTTAAGAGTAATGAAGATCAGTTTCGGACAAAGCTCTCATGTTCGTATTGTCACCCGCTTCAAGAAAAGAAAGTTTAAAATTTCCATCATATAAACAAAATTTCACATGCGTGAAATTTAATGTGTTCATTATTATTTTAAAGTCTTCAAAAATTGTTCAATCCCATTTCAAAAGCTCGTCTTGACGCCAACATTTCTGTTTATTAAATCGTGTAATGACGAATTTCCCGTTATTGCATCCAGCCCTTTGAAATTCATTTATCTCACACGGGTACTGCCGATGCTAAATAACATTTCACTTATCGTCGTAAGGAATTCATGCTTGCAAATCGCAAAGATACCCACATTCAGGACGAATGGCATTCGTTTGACATGTACATGTATTGAACGAATGTCATTCGTTTAATATACGTGCGATAATAAACAAATGCCATACGTTTAATATATGTGCGATATTAAACGAATGTCATCCGTTTTAATATCACACACATATTCTAAACTCGAAATAGCGAGCGCTTTGAGGGGAGCACAGGGCTTGCAGTTCTGCTTAGCCCGGCCGTTTAACGCCGCTTTGAACACTGCGGAGACCAGGGACCATCTCGCTCTTATCTCAGCCCCGCAGTCGTGCCTCTGCTGCACTGCCCTGTTGGGTGAGAGTTGGATGTTAGGGCGCAGTTCCTCTGACTGGCATTTTTGGGCAGAAAAATTTATTTTGGAGTTTGAGTGAATTTTCCTCGCAAGAATGTTTGTTTTTTAAGACTTGGATTGGCCGTTTTTTGTGGCAGGAATATTCAGTTTTGAAGCCTTGACTAATATTTTTTTGATAGGAAAAATTTGAGTGAGTTTTTCTGGTATGAACATTCAGTTTTCGGCTTTGATTGACCTTTTTCCAAACAGAACAATTCAGTTTTGGAGCTTTGAGGGAATTTTTGTGGTAGAAATATTTAATTTTGGGCTTTGATTGGTTATTTTCTGTCAGAAAAATACAAATTTTAGCTTTGATTTGCCTTTTCCGGGCAAGGATTTTTGGTTTTTGCACTTTGACTGAGGTTTTTCTGGGAGAAATATTATACTTATAGGCTCTGACTGCCTTGGTCATTTTAGGTTTTGATTGGGCTTATTCTGTCAGACAATTGATATTGAGACTCTGACTGGCTATTTTTGGCGAAAATATGTGATTTCATTCCGTGACTCATCTTTTCTCATAATATTCAGTTTTGAGACTGACTTGCTTATTTTTATGGCAGAAATGTCCAACTTAAGAGCTTTGACTGGCCTTTATTTTTGGTAAAAATTTTCGTTTCTTGTGCTTTGACTGACGTTTCCCATTCAAGAATATTCAAATTTTTTCTTCCAAAAATAGCTGTGACCCAGCACATGGACAACACTGCAAAAGTTAGAATTTTTTTAATAACAATGGAGCATGAAGACCACTAGCAACAGGCAACTCAGCAGGATTTTCCTCTGAGCTCAAATCTTATTAAAGAACTTGAAACATTATTATTTTTGCCGCATAGAAGCCCTGTCGAACAACTCTGACTCGGAACTAAATGATGGCGGTAGCTACAAGTACGAAGGGTAGAAACTTTAGGCCACTGCTCAGGCTTCAAACTACTGCACCAAGTGTTGTTGCTGCAGTGCACAGCTTCAGGCCACTACGTAGAGTTTTGTTGCTGCACGGGGTACGGTTTTTTTTTAAAATGGCTGTCTTGTCTCGAAAGTCTTACTGAACACGGGATTTAATCATGAAAACCGTCGAAGATGTCTCATAAAGCTTTGAACTCGATGTTATCAAAGTGCTCTCACTCTCTTGAAAACTGTAACTAACTGAATCCAAGCAGCTCGGGATTTAATTACAGTAAAAAATGCATTTTAAAATTGGAGTGGAATGATTTAATGGTTGAAAGAATAAATACGAACTGCTCTTTTGTCAAAGGGTGCAGTTTTTATCCTTTCCCTTGAGGAAATATTGAAGATATTTAAAGGCTGAGCTTCTTACTCGTTCTGTCAAAATAAAAAAATAAATCGGTACTTAGTTCCGGTTGTGGATAGCTCCCTTTGATGCTTGCCTATGAAAGAGTTTGACACGAAGATGCGATGAAAATAAATTTGGTTAACTGAAGAATTCTGAACTTTATTCATATCAAAGGTAATTTCATAGCTATCATAGTCATGGTGAGTCAGATTCAAATTTCATTATTTTCAAAATAAAAAGAAGAACCAAGGTCACTTCTTTATGGAAAACTTTTATTTAGTAAAAATGTTTCAGAATATTAAATTACATCCTCAGTGCTGGATAGCCTTATAAGGACTATTAAATTTCATTGTAAAAAGCACTGATAAAAGCTCATAAACTTCGTTTCCGGAGAGAAGTTTTTCATCAAAATATTGAGCAAATTCACTCGAATTCAGTTGCAACAGATCAAGAAAAAGCGAATTGATAGAAATTGGCCCTCCATTTCCGCCAACATTTCTTCGTAACGCAGGGCAGTTTTTGAGTGAGCGCAAAACCCACACTCTTTGAACAAGATGGAAGCCAACAAAACAGAGGCATAAACTGCTCCGGAAGACCAACACAATAAACTCCCCTTAAAAATTGCATCAAAGGACGCGAATGAACGCCCTGAAAAAAAACATCAAGATCGACTCAAGTGCTTGTGCATCACAAGAGGCAGCTCCAGTTCTTCAACAAAAAATCCGGCGTACGAAAGTTTTTGTGGTTTACCGTCTCCGAAGACGCTGAAGTATTGATGTTCCTGCGCAGGCAGATCCGATGTTCTGATGAGGCAGCTAACTCCGCTCACCGCAGACATGAGCCTCAACTTGCAGTAAGTTTCATCGATGGATCATCGAAGACAAAATATTGGCGTTGTCGCGAATTTCTGGCCGTTTAGAGTCAGGGCTTCTCAACCGGGGATACAAGTACTCCTAGGGGTACATTTATACATACTTCATATGTTAAAATCTACAATGTATATTGACATACAACCGTATAAGTATAAATAATTATTAATCATTAAGTGTATTTTTAAAGTTTCCTAAACCTTTAACTTTGCTGGGGGTACATGAAGATAAACCATCAAGCTGAGGTGGGTGGTACACGACAATAGTAAGGTTGAGAAGGCCTTGTTTTACATGATGTGAGAACCCATTCGAGGTTATCAACTGGCACTTCAGAAAGTTTAGTTTGACAAGAAAATTGAAGAATGAGGGCTTAAATTTCAAGACGCTTAATTACATTGAAATGATTTGGATTTTTCCTTCGTGCGAGTGCGTATAAAAGATTGTAATTTCTTCGATGTTATTACTTCAAGGGGAAAATTCTTCCGAATCACTGTGGCTAGAATGATATTGTGCATTATATTTCAAGTTCCACTCAACGTATGGGCGATCGAAGTGTCTGAACATTATGTAAATTTTCTTCAGAATAATTTTGGACATAACTCAAGAAACTAGAACATTCTCATGCAAGGTATATTCAAAAACGCTATCTTAAGAAAATCAGCTAACAAGACAAAAAAACAATAATCAGAATAAATCAATATGTTTATAAATTACATAACAAGACAGCAATGTGTTAGCGTTCGCTCATGACTTACAAAGTGAACTGAAAATATTACATCTGTTGCATCAGCCGTCATCCTCACATCTCACTCGACCCAATTCAGGTACCACGTGTCGATAGGGAACTCCTGATGCTTTATTCCGCCGAATTGAGAGACTTGAAGCTCCTTTCCCATGATGGAACTAATGTTGAAGTCGATACTGTCTCGGTACTCGAGAACTCCTTTGGTATAAGAGAACTCGATACTATTTTAGGCTATCGAGAACTCCATACTGTTCTTGGAACTCGATAATACCTTCAGTACTCGATAAATTCATACTGTTCTTGGAACTCGATAACACCTTCGGTATTCGATAACTCCATACTGTTAGTCGAGAACACTTTCGGTATTCGAGAACTCCTTACCGTTCCCGAGTGCCAAATAGGAATGCCGTCAACGAATTCCCTAGACGAAACGACTCCAAAATCTGAGAGGAAAAAATGCATTCAAGTTTTCAGGAATGAAAATTCCGCAGCAATTTTCAATCTTTGAAGAAGCGTTGAGATCGCAAAATATGTGACGCAGAATTCTTTCGATGTCAATAAGCACTTTACACGCAGCTAAATATGCTTTTATAGTCATAATTTAGAACTCCTTTACAACATTAGCGCATTATGCTAGGTTTCCTATAAAATACAGAATTGGTTTATAGCATTCGCATAAAACTTATTTTGTTCAAACCTTAGAGGAGCACTAAATTTTCTTTTGATTAATTATCAGACTGAAATATTTGATATCAATAAAATGTTTAACATGAATTGATATAAAAACTGATAATAAGATCAAAGCAATGCGGAGAATAAATCTCACACACACCCGCTAGAGGGTCATCGCCTTTTTTGTAGAAAATTATCTAGGTTTTGCTCATTTTGAATAAAATCGTAAAGGCCACTCATGGTATTGCAACTGTGCAAGAGAACCAGATGCTGAGTGATGTTATGAATAGATGGCCAGATGGAGAAATTATGGCCATGAAAAAAGCCCGAGCTCAAAAACTTGTGCTAGAAAACAACACTAATGGCAACCATTATGCTCTTAAATGAAACTAATTTTGCTATTTTCTGAAAAAACAGTTTTTAACGAAAAACTATTTGTTTTTACTTTGCTCATGGATTCACATCAACTCCTTGTTCTGCTAGTTGTGAAATTCCTTTCTTCACTAGACGAAATTGGAATGATTTTTCTTCTATTCTGAAACTAGATATACTCAAAAAAAATATCCTGTATTAGCATGCAATAAGCTTGCAAAGTTAGAAAGTTCTACAGTTAGAACAAAAATTAGTTTTTGGGAGTGCTATAGACAAATCCTGATTTTTGATGGAAAGCCAATCTCTTAATTGCCTCTTGAAAATGTGATAGAAAACCTTTCCTCTTATTGCTTCCAGCAAGTCTTTTGTTTCATCGCTGCTGCAGTGTTAGTTTGCATTTCTTTGCTGTTTGTTCATTCTAAAGAGTGAATCACTGTTCTTAGGATGAAAAAATTAAAGCAGAATTACGCCAGCCGAACTGCTTTCAGCTTGTGGTTAATTAAAAGTTTTGTTCTTTGAAAATCAGACAGCATGGGAAAAAGTGAAGGCAGCAGCAGTAATGAGGAGTAAATATTTTAATTTTCTAACCGTGGGAGAAATTCCCCCGCAATAAGTAATTAGCTTCGTTTTGTGAATGGAATTCATGTCAAATATAATATGCTTCTTTGCTGGCGAGATAAATTTGTTGAGGATTGAAAACGATTTTTAATTATATCTGAAGGAAGGCTTTGTAAGAGTATTTCCCTAAGTTTTATTTGTTCCGGCGAAAGACTACGATGACATTCTTTTCTTCACTAAACGTTCGATTATTTGATATTTCAAAATTGATATTCTCCCTCCAGCGACGTCATAAATTGCTTTGTGTCCGTCTGAGGGAGTTGAAAATGACATGCAAGGTCGAACTTTCAGTTTTAGACAATTTTGCGAGCCTTTGAACGAAACTGGTTTTATTTCTTGTCGAGAGAGTCAAATTAATTACTGCTGCAGAGCGAATTCTTGTTCTCTTACGCTCGTAATTAAAATTCTGCTAGAAATGGTCATAAGAGTTCTGCATTTGGTTCGTTTTTTTCGATATTCGCCAGCTTTGATGTTACAGTCCAGGCACGCTGAGAGGAGTTGACTTTTGGAGAATTAATGGCTTCTCATTTCCAGCAATACTAAATTCCTGCCAAAATGTATAAGTTGATTTTACCAGTTGATACCTTTTCAGGTCCGAAGCCTGAAATTTTTCCATTCGAATCAATTTTTTTTCGATTTAGAACCCAGCCTGCATCACTGGACTTCCAATTTCCTTTCTTGATGCCGGAAACGTCTTCGTTGGATCCAGAAGGGGTTTGTTTTTTGGCAGCGAAAATATTTTGCAAAGCCTAAGAGGGTCCCGAAGATGAAGCGAACAAACAGCCATGTTGTCACAGATCTGAGAGTCGCAGAGTTACTTCCTTGACTAGCCAAGAGTTGGACAGAAGCTGCTCTGCAAATATCAAGTTGTGTTATATTTGAGGCAGAAAGCTCATTCCTGAAATGCTTGTTTATTTCTCTCGAATGCCACCGACGCACAGTAAAATTTATTGAATCCAATCGATTCTATTCTATGGCATATGATGCGAGAATGTAAGCCTTTTATGTTTAAAAGCATTTAAATGCTTTCATTCGCATTTTCCTTCATCACTTTTTCAAGTTTCTCCATAAGTGTGCTCAAATTTTTATTCCTAGGCAGTAGTTTTACTAGACAAAATTAATAGACTGTACTAAGATAATAGTAGTTCGTTTATAACAGTTCAGAAATGTTAAAAATGGAAAGTCTTTTGCGGTCAACTTTTGATCAAAATTTCTGACGTGTTAAGAGTGATTTAGTGGGCACCATTACTAGCGCCTGACCATAATTTTACTAAAATAATTAAAAGCAAAATTTCACAACGAGACAAAGGTTAGTTTCAACCGAGTAATCTCGATGTCCCAAGAAGCTCAAACGAAGCCATTATGTGCCATTTAAATTTTGTTTTACGAAACCGTGGAGTTTCAAGTTGTGTGAGTAATCTCACTTTACCTGGTAAACAAGTGTGCGCTTAACAAATTTTGCTGTATTTGTTGTCTGATTAGCTATCAGCGATTAAAGAAGCACGATGTTGGTGGATTTTAACGGTGAATGAAGGGCTGAATGTTGTCTGTTATGATGCTTCGCATAAATACACTAGCGAATAAAATTCAACTTTTAACTGAGAAGCTAACTCAATTCAAACAATTTAAACCGATAAAAAATATACAGGGGGATTGTAAAAAAATCAAATATCCGTAGAACAGCATTCATCTAAATATTCAGCAGAATGTTGTCTTTTCTGATCGTTTCTTCAGCGCATCACTCTACACAACCAATAACGAGTCGCGTCCCACACTGCACCGCGCTAAAAAGTAAGAAAACAAAAGTACTACATTTTTGATACTTAGCATTCTTCACAAACTTTTCCCATCAATTACGGCTTTTCAGCGACTTGCAATGCACCCATCAACTTGGTTCAAGTTACCTGAAAAATTTGCTACCCCATTCAGCCTATTTATTTGAATTTTTGAACAGTATTTCCTGTGAGTATACTTCTTAAGCGATTCTTACGTTCTGTCCAATTCGACTTGATATTTAAGTACGAGACTTAGCTGGCACCAGCACAAATCATCAACATGACGAATTCAGAAACATTGTAGCAGTTGAACAAACATGCGTTTTTGGATCTCTATCCTGGTAAAAAATTAGGTTTTTGCCCTGTGTTTCTCTTCGATAGGAGCCTTATATTGTCTGTAGTATGTTTTCATTCCGGTGTTTTTTCATCGTGCTTTATAAACGACGTGGAGAATCTATTATAACAGCTCCGAAGGCGCCGTGAAGAAGAAAGACATCGTCTCCACTATACCTCGCCGTGAGTGTTTGGTCTTTAGACATGATCCTACAACCAACTGACCGTCAGAAAAACTTCATTACTCCCAAATCAAAGGTTTCATGCAATGATTCGTCATTCCAGAAAACCTTGTCCTCTTTCGTAGCCGTCCATTTACCATACTTTCTCGTAATTTGTTCAAGAAGGCACGGATTATTTTTGAAAATGAACTATTTCTTCACAGACTTTTTCTAAGGCGTCCAGCCCCACGTAAGTGTCTTTTAACTGTGTATACTGACGGACTAGGATGAGGGGGTCAAAATCTTTTAACTGTGTGTGTACTGACGAACTAGGGTGAGGTGGTCAAAATCTTTTAACTGTGTACTGTATACTGACGGAATAGAGTGAGGGGGTCAAAATCTTTTAACTATGTGTGTACTGACGGACTAGGGTAAGGGGGTCAAAATCTTTTAACTGCGTGTACTGACGGACTAGGGTAAGGGGGTCAGAATCTTTTAACTGCGTGTACTGACGGACTAGGGTAAGGGGGTCAAAATCTTTTAACTGTGTGTGTACTGACGGACTAGGGTAAGGGGGTCAAAATCTTTTAACTGCGTGTACTGACGGACTAGGGTAAGGGGGTCAAAATCTTTTAACTGTGTGTGTACTGACGGACTAGGGTAAGGGGGTCAAAATCTTTTAACTGCGTGTACTGACGGACTAGGGTAAGGGGGTCAAAATCTTTTAACTGCGTGTACTGACGGACTAGGGTAAGGGGGTCAAAATCTTTTAACTGCGTGTACTGACGGACTAGGGTAAGGGGGTCAAAATCTTTTAACTGCGTGTACTGACGGACTAGGGTAAGGGGGTCAAAATCTTTTAACTGCGTGTACTGACGGACTAGGGTAAGGGGGTCAAAATCTTTTAACTGCGTGTACTGACGGACTAGGGTAAGGGGGTCAAAATCTTTTAACTGTGTGTGTACTGACGGACTAGGGTGAGGTGGTCAAAATCTTTTAACTGTGTACTGTATACTGACGGAATAGAGTGAGGGGGTCAAAATCTTTTAACTGTGTGTGTACTGACGGACTAGGGTGAGGTGGTCAAAATCTTTTAACTGTGTACTGTATACTGACGGACTAGAGTGAGGGGGTCAAAATCTTTCAACTGTGTGTGTACTGACGGGTAGAGTGAGGAGGTCAAAATCTTTTAACTGTGTATTGAAGAACTAGGGTGAGGGGGTCATAAACTTCCCGGCTTGCGTCCAGTAAGCTGAGCCTTGGATGGGCTCGGAACCGTCGTCGTAAATTTCGGGTAATCAGTCGTTCCTAGGCTACAGGCTTTGCTCTGCGTGATAGCTCTTCCTCGGGCCATCTAGCGTGTTAGGGGCTTCGGAACTTCCCTGCCAACTCAATCGTGAGCTCGAAATGATGTTGGAAATGCATAAAACAAAAGAAATGCAAAACAAACTAGAAAACGAGCAAAAAAATATTCGAATATGTCGTTCGAGAAATTTAGAACGAAAAAAAGTATGTTGAAAATGCAAATTTTTAACGAATTGTCGTTCATCGCGTCAGTATGTGGAATCCATCAGACACTAAGTAAATTTCAAGCTCGCAAGTTTCGTGCTACTGCACGCTTTAATGACTCGTTGTTGAAGGTAACAGTTTTCAAGATCATCTATAAAATTTTAATTCTATTCTCATCAAAGTCATTTTGTGCTAACAATTTTTCAGCAGTATCGTGTCAGCATAGATTTATTGAAGTTTTGTCAGTAACACTCATCAACATAAAAAACGCAATGAACATTAAACGTTCGTTAGTGACCGCTTAAAATAACAGTGCAAACATAAGCATTTTTCGATGAAATACTCGCAATGTATTCATTTCAAACAAGTTTTATTCATTCATATAATATTCCCAGCAGCATGTTCGATTTCCAATTCAATCCTAATTAGTGTATCAATGACCTGAAAATATCTTTGGAAGATTTAAATAATTAAATACAAGAGACTTACACCGGAGTGATGATAACTATGGAGGCCGGGCGCTGGTATCACATTACAGAGCGTGAGACCGGAGTGATGATAACTATGGAGGCCGGGCGCTGGTATCACATTACAGAGCGTGAGACCGGAGTGATGTTAACTATGGAGGCCGGGCGCTGGTATCACATTACAGAGCGTGAGACCGGAGTGATGATAACTATGGAGGCCGGGCTCTGGTATCACATTGCAGAGAGTGAGACCGGAGTGATGATAACTATGGAGGCCGGGCGCTGGTATCACATTACAGAGAGTGAGACCGGAGTGATGATAACTATGGAGGCCGGGCTCTGGTATCACATTGCAGAGAGTGAGACCGGAGTGATGTTAACTATGGAGGCCGGGCGCTGGTATCACATTACAGAGCGTGAGACCGGAGGGACGATAACTATGGAGGCCGGGCGCTGGTATCACATTACAGAGCCTGAGACCGGAGTGATGATCACCCTCAACAAAACTGTATCCGCTGAAATTACTTTCATCACTTTTTTTGCGGTAAAGGTTTAGTTTTCCTATGGCTGATGTTGAAGTTCATTGCTTTTGCTTTTTTTTCGTAACAAGACCACGATCGGTTTCTGGCATGCTGGCTGCCGAATGCTTGCAGAATTGCTACAGCTTGGTGGAAATTGCATCAATTAGTGTTCTATATATAGCGGTTCTGTAATTCAGCCACTGCAATTCTGTGCGCTTAGTTCACTGGGATAACTTTCATCATAATAGTACCGCTCTGAGTATCTACGACAACTCTTATGTTATAGCACCTCATTTAATTGGGTGGTTATAGCTGCACATCGCTAAGTTCGCACCGATTGTTGTTATTGTAACTGCTAAAAAATAATTGTGTTGTATGAGTGTGTAACCAAGGTTTTTTTTATGATAATTGTAATCGTACCACATCAAGGTCTCTGCGATAATTGCGTTGTTGCAACCGCACTACACTAAGATTCCTGCGATAATTGCGTTGTTGCAACCGCACTACGCTAAGATTCCTGCGATAATTGCGTTGTTGCAACCGCACTACGCTAAGATTCCTGCGATAATTGCGTTGTTGCAACCGCACTACACTAAGATTCCTGCGATAATTGCGTTGTTGCAACCGCACTACGCTAAGATTCCTGCGATAATTGCGTTGTTGCAACCGCACTACACTAAGATTCCTGCGATAATTGCGTTGTTGCAACCGCACTACACTGAGATTCCTGCGATAATTGCGTTGTTGCAACCGCACTACACTAAGATTCCTGCGATAATTGCGTTGTTGCAACCGCACTACACTAAGATTCCTGCGATAATTGCGTTGTTGCAACCGCACTACGCTAAGATTCCTGCGATAATTGCGTTGTTGCAACCGCACTACACTAAGATTCCTGCGATAATTGTGTGGTTGCAACCGCACTACACTAAGATTCCTGCGATAATTGCGTTGTTGCAACCGCACTACACTAAGATTCCTGCGATAATTGCGTTGTTGCAACCGCACTACACTAAGATTCCTGCGATAATTGCGTTGTTGCAACCGCACTACACTAAGATTCCTGCGATAATTGCGTTGTTGCAACCGCACTACGCTAAGATTCCTGCGATAATTGCGTTGTTGCAACCGCACTACACTAAGATTCCTGCGATAATTGTGTGGTTGCAACCGCACTACACTAAGATTCCTGCGATAATTGCGTTGTTGCAACCGCACTACACTAAGATTCCTGCGATAATTGCGTTGTTGCAACCGCACTACGCTAAGATTCCTGCGATAATTGCGTTGTTGCAACCGCACTACACTAAGATTCCTGCGATAATTGCGTTGTTGCAACCGCACTACACTAAGATTCCTGCGATAATTGCGTTGTTGCAACCGCGCTACGCTAAGATTCCTGCGATAATTGCGTTGTTGCAACCGCACTACACTAAGATTCCTGCGATAATTGCGTTGTTGCAACCGCACTACACTAAGATTCCTGCGATAATTGCGTTGTTGCAACCGCACTACACTAAGATTCCTGCGATAATTGCGTTGTTGCAACCGCACTACACTAAGATTCCTGCGATAATTGCGTTGTTGCAACCGCACTACATTAAGATTCCTGCGATTATTGCGTTGTTGCAACCGCACTACACTAAGATTCCTGCGATAATTGCGTTGTTGCAACCGCACTACACTAAGATTCCTGCGATAATTGCGTTGTTGCAACCGCACTACACTAAGATTCCTGCGATAATTGCGTTGTTGCAACCGCACTACACTAAGATTCCTGCGATAATTGCGTTGTTGCAACCACACTACGCTAAGATTCCTGCGATAATTGCGTTGTTGCAACCGCACTACACTAAGATTCCTGCGATAATTGTGTGGTTGCAACCGCACTACACTAAGATTCCTGCGATAATTACGTTGTTGCAACCGCACTACACTAAGATTCCTGCGATAATTGCGTTGTTGCAACCGCACTACACTAAGATTCCTGCGACAATTGTGTGGTTGCAACCGCACTACACTAAGATTCCTGCGATAATTGTGTGGTTGCAACCGCACTACACTAAGATTCCTGCGATAATTGTGTGGTTGCAACCGCACTACACTAAGATTCCTGCGATAATTGCGTTGTTGCAACCGCACTACACTAAGATTCCTGCGATAATTGCGTTGTTGCAACCGCACTACACTAAGATTCCTGCGATAATTGCGTTGTTGCAACCGCACTACACTAAGATTCCTGCGATAATTGCGTTGTTGCAACCGCACTACACTAAGATTCCTGCGATAATTGCGTTGTTGCAACCGCACTACACTAAGATTCCTGCGATAATTGTGTGGTTGCAACCGCACTACACTAAGATTCCTGCGATAATTGTGTGGTTGCAACCGCACTACACTAAGATTCCTGCGATAATTGCGTTGTTGCAACCGCACTACACTAAGATTCCTGCGACAATTGTGTGGTTGCAACCGCACTACACTAAGATTCCTGCGATAATTGTGTGGTTGCAACCGCACTACACTAAGATTCCTGCGATAATTGTGTGGTTGCAACCGCACTACACTAAGATTCCTGCGATAATTGTGTGGTTGCAACCGCACTACACTAAGATTCCTGCGATAATTGTGTGGTTGCAACCGCACTACACTAAGATTCCTGCGATAATTGTATGGTTGCAACCGCACTACACTAAGATTCCTGCGATAATTGCGTTGTTGCAACCGCACTACGCTAAGATTCCTGCGATAATTGCGTTGTTGCAACCGCACTACACTAAGATTCCTGCGATAATTGCGTTGTTGCAACCGCACTACACTAAGATTCCTGCGATAATTGCGTTGTTGCAACCGCACTACACTAAGATTCCTGCGATAATTGCGTTGTTGCAACCGCACTACACTAAGATTCCTGCGATAATTGCGTTGTTGCAACCGCACTACACTAAGATTCCTGCGACAATTGTGTGGTTGCAACCGCAATACACTAAGATTCCTGCGATAATTGTGTGGTTGCAACCGCACTACACTAAGATTCCTGCGATAATTGCGTTGTTGCAACCGCACTACACTAAGATTCCTGCGATAATTGTGTGGTTGCAACCGCACTACACTAAGATTCCTGCGATAATTGTGTGGTTGCAACCGCACTACACTAAGATTCCTGCGATAATTGCGTTGTTGCAACCGCACTACACTAAGATTCCTGCGATAATTGCGTTGTTGCAACCGCACTACACTAAGATTCCTGCGATAATTGCGTTGTTGCAACCGCACTACACTAAGATTCCTGCGACAATTGTGTGGTTGCAACCGCAATACACTAAGATTCCTGCGATAATTGTGTGGTTGCAACCGCACTACACTAAGATTCCTGCGATAATTGCGTTGTTGCAACCGCACTACACTAAGATTCCTGCGATAATTGTGTGGTTGCAACCGCACTACACTAAGATTCCTGCGATAATTGTGTGGTTGCAACCGCACTACACTAAGATTCCTGCGATAATTGTGTGGTTGCAACCGCACTACACTAAGATTCCTGCGATAATTGTGTGGTTGCAACCGCACTACACTAAGATTCCTGCGATAATTGCGTTGTTGCAACCGCACTACGCTAAGATTCCTGCGATAATTGCGTTGTTGCAACCGCACTACACTAAGATTCCTGCGATAATTGCGTTGTTGCAACCGCACTACACTAAGATTCCTGCGATAATTGCGTTGTTGCAACCGCACTACACTAAGATTCCTGCGATAATTGCGTTGTTGCAACCGCACTACACTAAGATTCCTGCGATAATTGCGTTGTTGCAACCGCACTACACTAAGATTCCTGCGATAATTGCGTTGTTGCAACCGCACTACACTAAGATTCCTGCGATAATTGCGTTGTTGCAACCGCACTACACTAAGATTCCTGCGATAATTGCGTTGTTGCAACCGCACTACACTAAGATTCCTGCGATAATTGCGTTGTTGCAACCGCACTACACTAAGATTCCTGCGATAATTGTGTGGTTGCAACCGCACTACACTAAGATTCCTGCGATAATTGTGTGGTTGCAACCGCACTACACTAAGATTCCTGCGATAATTGCGTTGTTGCAACCGCACTACACTAAGATTCCTGCGATAATTGCGTTGTTGCAACCGCACTACACTAAGATTCCTGCGATAATTGCGTTGTTGCAACCGCACTACACTAAGATTCCTGCGACAATTGTGTGGTTGCAACCGCAATACACTAAGATTCCTGCGATAATTGTGTGGTTGCAACCGCACTACACTAAGATTCCTGCGATAATTGCGTTGTTGCAACCGCACTACACTAAGATTCCTGCGATAATTGTGTGGTTGCAACCGCACTACACTAAGATTCCTGCGATAATTGTGTGGTTGCAACCGCACTACACTAAGATTCCTGCGATAATTGTGTGGTTGCAACCGCACTACACTAAGATTCCTGCGATAATTGTGTGGTTGCAACCGCACTACACTAAGATTCCTGCGATAATTGCGTTGTTGCAACCGCACTACGCTAAGATTCCTGCGATAATTGCGTTGTTGCAACCGCACTACACTAAGATTCCTGCGATAATTGCGTTGTTGCAACCGCACTACACTAAGATTCCTGCGATAATTGCGTTGTTGCAACCGCACTACACTAAGATTCCTGCGATAATTGCGTTGTTGCAACCGCACTACACTAAGATTCCTGCGATAATTGCGTTGTTGCAACCGCACTACACTAAGATTCCTGCGACAATTGTGTGGTTGCAACCGCACTACACTAAGATTCCTGCGATAATTGTGTGGTTGCAACCGCACTACACTAAGATTCCTGCGATAATTGTGTGGTTGCAACCGCACTACACTAAGATTCCTGCGATAATTGTGTGGTTGCAACCGCACTACACTAAGATTCCTGCGATAATTGTGTGGTTGCAACCGCACTACACTAAGATTCCTGCGATAATTGCGTTGTTGCAACCGCACTACACTAAGATTCCTGCGATAATTGCGTTGTTGCAACCGCACTACACTAAGATTCCTGCGATAATTGCGTTGTTGCAACCGCACTACACTAAGATTCCTGCGACAATTGTGTGGTTGCAACCGCAATACACTAAGATTCCTGCGATAATTGTGTGGTTGCAACCGCACTACACTAAGATTCCTGCGATAATTGTGTGGTTGCAACCGCACTACACTAAGATTCCTGCGATAATTGTGTGGTTGCAACCGCACTACACTAAGATTCCTGCGATAATTGTGTGGTTGCAACCGCACTACACTAAGATTCCTGCGATAATTGCGTTGTTGCAACCGCACTACACTAAGATTCCTGCGATAATTGCGTTGTTGCAACCGCACTACACTAAGATTCCTGCGATAATTGCGTTGTTGCAACCGCACTACACTAAGATTCCTGCGACAATTGTGTGGTTGCAACCGCAATACACTAAGATTCCTGCGACAATTGTGTGGTTGCAACCGCACTACACTAAGATTCCTGCGATAATTGTGTGGTTGCAACCGCACTACACTAAGATTCCTGCGATAATTGTGTGGTTGCAACCGCACTACACTAAGATTCCTGCGATAATTGTGTGGTTGCAACCGCACTACACTAAGATTCCTGCGATAATTGTGTGGTTGCAACCGCACTACACTAAGATTCCTGCGATAATTGCGTTGTTGCAACCGCACTACACTAAGATTCCTGCGATAATTGCGTTGTTGCAACCGCACTACACTAAGATTCCTGCGATAATTGCGTTGTTGCAACCGCACTACACTAAGATTCCTGCGACAATTGTGTGGTTGCAACCGCAATACACTAAGATTCCTGCGATAATTGTGTGGTTGCAACCGCACTACACTAAGATTCCTGCGATAATTGTGTGGTTGCAACCGCACTACACTAAGATTCCTGCGATAATTGTGTGGTTGCAACCGCACTACACTAAGATTCCTGCGATAATTGCGTTGTTGCAACCGCACTACACTAAGATTCCTGCGACAATTGTGTGGTTGCAACCGCAATACACTAAGATTCCTGCGATAATTGTGTGGTTGCAACCGCACTACACTAAGATTCCTGCGATAATTGTGTGGTTGCAACCGCACTACACTAAGATTCCTGCGATAATTGTGTGGTTGCAACCGCACTACACTAAGATTCCTGCGATAATTGCGTTGTTGCAACCGCACTACACTAAGATTCCTGCGACAATTGTGTGGTTGCAACCGCAATACACTAAGATTCCTGCGATAATTGTGTGGTTGCAACCGCACTACACTAAGATTCCTGCGATAATTGTGTGGTTGCAACCGCACTACACTAAGATTCCTGCGATAATTGTGTGGTTGCAGCCGCACAAGATTCCTACGGTAATCCTGTCGTTGTTACCTTTCACTGCAAGTTCCTAGAAAAATTGTGCTCCTGTAATAGTGCTGCACAAAGTTTCATGCTGTAAAGTAATTGAGCTGCCGTAATAACACTTCTGTAATAGCGCTACTGTAATAGCGCCCCACACTACCTCTCCTCAAAGCTTGCCAAGAAGATGAAACTAATTGCATTAAAAATGAAATCACGTTAAATGAAACGACGTTGCATCCGCTCGGTGGGAGCAGGGAAACTCACAAGAAATATGTCTCGATTCACTGAAGTTGCTGCAATTGTCTCTTTAATTTATAGTATAAAAAATAACCTCTGGAATTGTAGCCAGCTTTTGTTATGTTCTGTACCTTCGCTGTTGAAAACAGCCTGATTTATAAAAGCACCATCTCGTTGGTTAACGTAGCATGATGTATTTCAGGTCTTAAGAGCTTGCTGTCTTTGATGACTATTGTAATACTATGGCATAGTGATTTTTTTCAATTTTTTACCTATGTTGTATATTTATATATTATTTAGTGCCGTTAAAATACGAGATTCAATCACAAATTTCAGTACATTTTATTAGAACCCTGGATGTCAACTCTCGCTTTCTATTTATTTCCTTTTTATTGGAGGAATTTTCGCTGCAAAGTTGGGTTATTTTTTGTGCCTTTGAGTCACGTTTCTCGATGAAACACGGAATTTGGGAATCTCTGTCATCACAACTGTAGTACTTCTAAAGATGAAAGTTAAATCTAGCCCTCTAATAGGGGAAAAAATCACGTGTGGATGAATAACTCCAATCAGAAATAAAATATGTGAATGCTATTGATTCGAAGAATGAATGTTAATATAAATATATATTAGGGCCTGGAACATTTGGGGAATATGGTAGTTTCGGTTAACGAATTTAATTTAAGTACAAGCCGTAAAAGTTATTCCTTCTCTAAATTCCGACAACGAACGAGACATGTCGTTGCTTGTAGTATTAAAATTAAGAAAATATAATAGAGTTTTCACGTCCGTAAATGGTCGTAGATATTCTAAATGCCTTTACCTGCCTTATTTATTCCTCGATTAATGTCATAAAAAGAACCGTGCCTTTTACGTAAGAACAAATTCACGGAACAGTGACGTCACTCTAACTCGTAATCAATAGCTCTTTTAAAGCAATAAGAAGTCCAACACTCCTGAACTCAGCCTCGTTTACCGTCGAAGTGTTGAATTTGAGCGAACGGTTCGGCACTAAATGCTCTTAAGGTCAGAGTTAAAGGAGCCTGCACTGCAGTACTGACCCAGCACTGGCTCAATACTAGCCCAACACTTATCCAGCACTGACCCTGCTTTGGTCTAGCACTGGTCATCTCAGTGATGGCAAATGTACAAAGATCCTTATCCAGAAGCAGCAGAACGGCGGCATCTCAGCAATGTAGCGACTGTAATTCAGTAAGTCATTCAAACTTTGATTACAAGTCGAAGGACATCACATCACACTACCTCTCCACGAGGCGATAGTCAGACCACATTTGGAATGCGTATTGCAGCGCAGGTTCCAAACCTGCGACAGGACATCGTCAAAATGGAGAGAATTCAGCTTCGTGCAACGAAAATGAGTCGCGATTTCAGTGATCTTTGCTACGAACGACGCCTCCCATTTTTATAGCGTTCATTTTCTTTGAGCAAACGCTACGGCGGGGTCAACCGATAGAGACCAACACAGAGGGCAGTTCTCAGATCAGAAAGGTAATTCGACGCTGAGGATAACGTTCGTGCCAGAAATAGCGGCCCAAAATCAATAACGAACACCACACTCTAGCCACCAGCTTTTTTTTTTAAATTGTCAGAGAATGGAGCCAAGGGCTGTAAAATATCATTTTTACTGGCGCATTGACTATGATGCAGTATCCATTTTGTTATCACTTGAGAGGAAGCTGCAAATATTTTAGAATTTTGAACCGAGAGTTGACCGCAACTTCACAGAGATACAAATAGGAAAAGACTTGCATAGTACACTCAGTAATACCAGAATTCGTGGCCGTTTTAATAATGATGATACTAGGTGATTCACCCGAAAATAGGCTCAGAATTAAATAAAATAATGAAACAAATTTGATACGAATGATAATTCGTGCGCTCTCAGGTCAGTGAAACTGCAGTTTTCTTATTTTAGAATAAATTATGCTTATACTTATTAGAATAAATTATACTTATAGTGAATATTTCTGACTATATGCGGGACTTGTACTCTTCCTCTTCCACTACTACTCTGATGCCTGAATGTGATTGGAGTATGACGGAACGGTAGCTTAATTGCAACTTGAATGCAAAGGCCACTCGGCTCACTGCTGCTAAACACTCGATTGCATTTATCATCAGTGGTAGAAGCTGAAAATAACATGCTCATGCGGGGCCAAAATACCTACGTGTACAAATGATCTTTTATGAAGTAGTTATTTTTATTCAAAATATTAAGAGCAAACAAACCCCTCAGGGGGATACAACTATTGTATTTATATGAATTGGCGCTCCCAGGGGGACTATGTGAGGGCCCGAGCTAAAGGTTAGGTAGGCTTTTTTTTTGTTGTAATAAAATAGGTTTTTGTATTGTTACGGACCATCTTTTTTCGGTTCACTGCTGTCCTGTTTTTCAGCACCTACTACTTTCTTCTTCAACTTTTTTCTTGTTTCATGAACTTCTTTCCTAGCTTACTGTTTCTGTGCACCTCGTGCATAGATTCCGCGTTCCCTCAACTCCATACTAAATGGTGCCTTCCTCTTTCCTCTCTTGGAACATCTTTGTCGTGGTTAAGGGAGGCTAAAACTTTCTTTTATAATAATAATAATAATAATAATAAGAGCAAACAAATCGCTCCTCCTAATTGGCTGATGTAAAAATTACTCACCAAAAAATTATTTGATAAATTTCAATAAAATTAGATTGATATTTAATGCAAAATTTTAAGGGATAAAGAGTGCTTAAGAAGCTGAAGATGAAAATCTTCGTGGAAACCAGAATAGAAATTTCGAATTTGACTTTCGTTTCAATTTTTACAGTAGCAAAACATTCAGACAAAATGAATCCAAACACAATAGTTGGTAACATGATAACATATAACGTCGGTGAAATTCACTGAACGACTGTGGCTACCATATCAGAATTAACTGATTGTAAATAGGTTCCAAATTTTCATTTACGATTCCTTGCGTGTCGATCTCGATTTCAAAACTCTGGGTAAAGTTTTATGACCGGCGCCTACAAACATTCTTAAAAGCTCTATTTATTCCATACTGATTCCCAAGTTGACATCTCAGTATATTGTATTCGTTCTTCTACAATTTCGTGGCAGATTTTTTCGCACTAGCCCCGGATAAATGATCACAACCGCAACCACGACAGTAGCAAATTGCGCGTCTTATTGGACACGAGACTCGACGGCAGGAGCTGACACGCACGCTATTGGTTGTGGGATGGAAGTTTAATGTTTGGTTGTGGGATGGAAGTATAATGTTTGGTTGTGGGATGGAAGCATAATGTTTGGTTGTGGGATGGAAGTTTAATGTTTGGTTGTGGGATGGAAGTATAATGTTTGGTTGTGGGATGGAACTATAATTTTTGGTTGTGGGATGGAAGTATAATGTTTGGTTGTGGGATGGAAGTTTAATGTTTGGTTGTGGGATGGAAGCATAATGTTTGGCTGTGGGATGGAAGTATAATGTTTGGTTGTGGGATGGAAGTTTAATGTTTGGTTGTGGGATGGAAGTTTAATGTTTGGTTGTGGGATGGAAGTATAATGTTTGGCTGTGGGATGGAAGTATAATGTTTGGTTGTGGGATGGAACTATAATTTTTGGTTGTGGGATGGAAGTATAATGTTTGGTTGTGGGATGGAAGTATAATGTTTGGTTGTGGGATGGAAGTTTAATGTTTGGTTGTGGGATGGAAGTATAATGTTTGGTTGTGGGATGAAAGTATAATGTTTGGTGTCGGGATGGAAATATAATGTTTGTTGTGTGATAGAAATTTAATGTTTGTTTGGGGATGTAAAGATAATGTTTGTTGGTTTTTTGGAGGATGAAAAGACAATGTTTGTTTGTGAAATAAAAAGACAATGTTGATTTGGGTGATGGAGAGACAATGTTTTTTGGGGATGGAAAAACAATGTTTGTATGTGGGATGGAAAAACAATGCTTGTATGTGGAAGGGAAAGACAATGTTGATGCAGGGATGGGAAACAATGTTTTTTGTGGGTGGAAAGATAACAAATTGTTGTGAGATAGAAATACAATGTTTGTTTGTGAGATGCAAAAATAACAATTGCGTGTAAGGTAGGAAAACAAAGCATCTTTCAAGATATAAAGACATCAAATTATTGTGATGTATAAAAACAATGCATACTCGTGTGATAATAAGTCAATAAACGTACTGAAATGGAAAGACGAATGTATGCTTTATTTTGATATACGGACAGATTATACCTGTGGGATGCAAATTCAACACACAATACGTATAGATATGGTTATGAGATTTCTTAGTGTTATACAATAATCAGTTCATTTTTATTGATAGATACTTAGGTTTCAATATTCACCACAATAATAACTGGACAACAACAATAAATTTGTCAGAGCTGTTGTAAAAATCTGAACAGAATTGTTTGACGATCTCGACGTGTGAAATCTTTTCATTTTCAGTGAAAAATCTACAAATATCTGCTCGTACAAAGTATAAAATATGCAGGGAACATTTTTTTCCGCATGTGATAACAACCGTCTTCATAGTAAACTATTTCTTCAACCACTGCAACCAATAAAATGATTTGCTCAACGAATTAAAAGACAAAAGGGTAGGAATAACACAAATGGTAAATGTAAGTAAATGAACTTAAAAATGGGACTCATATATTGTAAGGAAGAAATTAAGGAGATATTTTCTTAATAAAGCCAAACCATTTCATGAAGTATTATCGTAAAATATTTGGAAATAAAAATGGCTAATCCATTGGCTTAAGCACTTCTTCATCCAAAGCTTCGAATAAATGCCCATTTTTTCCATTAATGAAATTGGAAGAAGATTCGATACAGCCTAATATTAATGTTAAATAAAAAAAGGAAAAAGTCCCCTTGAAACACACCTACGTCTTTCAGACAGACGTGACACCCAATAATCATGATTTCTGGCAACGAAAAACAGCATCGGTGGCTGATCGAAGCGGATTTTCTTGACGGATATCAGCAGCGGTGACGGACCATAGTGGATTATAGCACCTGTGACGGACCGTAGCCAATTTCCGTAATGGATAGTTGCAGGGTGATGAACTGAAGAGAGAAGCGGCCACTGCAGCTGAGGCTCGTGTCTGGTCTGTGGCCGGAAGACTGCGTGTTACCGTGTTACTCTGGAATTTTTCTTCAAAAATTGTTGTCCCCTGCTATTACTTCTATTGTTCCTCTGGCATACACGAGTACAAGGGACCGTCTCTACAATCCAACCCATAGAATTTTGGTTCAAAAATTGTTGTCATCGGCAATTACTTCTATTGTTCCTCTGGCATACACGAGTACAAGGGACCGTCTCTACAATCCAACCCAAAAAATTTTTGTTCAAAAAGTGTTGTCATCTGCAATTACTTCTATTGTTCTTCTGGCATACACGAGTACATGGGACCGTCTCTACAATCCAACCCAAAGAATTTTTGTTCAAAAATTGTTGTCATCTGCAATTACTTCTATTGTTCCTCTGGCATACACGAGTACAAGGGACCGTCTCTACAATCCAACCCAAGGAACTTTTGTTCAAAAATTGTTGTTCTCTGCTCTTGCTTCTATTGTTCCTCTGGCATACACGAGTACATGGGACCGTCTCTGCAATCCAACCCAAGAAATTTTTGTTCAAAAATTGTTGTTATCTGCTCTTGCTTCTATTGTTCCTCTGGCATACACGAGCACATGGGACCGTCTCTACAATCCAACCCAAGAAATTTTTGTTCAAAAATTGTTGTTATCTGCTCTTGCTTCTATTGTTACTCTGGCATACACGAGTACATGGGACCGTCTCTGCAATCCAACCCAAGAAATTTTTGTTCAAAAATTGTTGTTATCTGCTCTTGCTTCTATTGTTCCTCTGGCATACACGAGCACATGGGACCGTCTCTACAATCCAACCCAAGAAATTTTTGTTCAAAAATTTTTGTTATCTGCTCTTGCTTCTATTGTTACTCTGGCATACACGAGTACATGGGACCGTCTCTACAATCCAACCCAAGCAAGGAATTTTTCTTTAAAAATTGTTGCCTCCCGCTCTCACTTCCACGATTTTTATGATGTAGGGTTGTGATAGGTCAGTACGTTTTCCGGAAACCATACGGAAAAATGTGTTTTGAAAAAACTTCCTATGAACTTTTATTGATTTGAAGTTTTACATTTTTCAACAGAGAAAATAAACTCTAGTCTCTCATAATGAAATTGCGGACATCGCTCAAGCGGGCCATGCCGGAAATTTTTCAACCGGAAGTCTGGCAGCAAAGAATGACTCTAATTTGCCGAGGGCTTCACAGACTTAGTTCAAAAAAGCCAAGATATTTTTGGCAGGAAATTTTAGGTAATTTTTAATTGCGGGCCGTCTGTTTTTCCAGTTGTTTATTCAGCCAGAGACGGTGAGGTGGTGCTCCCAAGGTACCTGCAAGAAATTAGAGACACAACAAACTGATTGCTACGAGAGTTAAAAGAGCATTTTTAACTCGCGTCCTTTGTGCAGTCACTGCATCTTGAGAAACACGATTACTGACCGGTAAATTGTGAGGAGAATTATGATTCATGAAAAACTTGAAGAGAATTTTTCAGAAAAGGTTGAACTTTTCCTCCGAAAGTCAGGTCATCTTGAGATTTCTGCGGCGTATAATGAATAGAAGTTCGGGCATTTAGCCTAAAAAACATGCTGCTCAGGGGTAATTTGAAGTCTGTCGTTTCTCAATTAATCCGTAAATTTGCCTTTAGAGATGAATCTGTTCGCAACACGGGTTGTAATCAAGTCGACCTAGAAGAACTTACGCTGCCTTTAACCTTGCGATGTGTGCGTTGTTTGAAAATTCATCCACGAGAATTCACGTTTAATTTAAACAGTCGCACGAAACGAAAACATTCTATCGCTTTGATATTTTAATAATCTTATATCGATCAAAGAATATAAAACTGACACAAGTTTTGAGCTTCTCACCACCATAGGCCGAGGTAAACAACTTTTTTTAATTCGACTTTTATGTCAAGAACCGTGTGCACCTATGTTTTCTGAGGAGGAACTAAGTTTTTCATGCTACAGACCGTTAATATGCGTTATATTGTGTTGCAAACCATTGCTGCTGTTCATTTTACACTGCAAAACGATATAAAGTGTTTTTTTTTGTGCTGCAGAGCGTAATTTAGCTTTATTTTGTGCTACAGAGCGTCACTGAGCTTTATTCTGTGTTGTGAGCCGTCATTGTGGCTTATACATTTGTACTTTTGTACTTTTGGCTCGCATTGCACTCAATTCATTTTGTTCATTCAGCTATCACTGTATGTTATCAAGTGCGTCGTTATTGCATTAGTTTGTTCTTGTGGATTATTTTCTTCATTCGAAATTAAAAGATCCTAACTTAAAGGACCTAGCACATTGATATCCACGCAGGTAAATCAAAAGACAGATGCCAGTTTTTTTATTAATTCTTCCAGGAATCGAAGTTCCCTCAAGGAACACTATACAGCAACGCTCATAGCCAAACTGAATAATCAGTGCCTCATGCAAAGAATCAGTGGGGTGTCAATTATTTAAACTCTATCTACAGTTCTAGTCGCCAGAACGTAGCGAACAAAAAATTAACTTACGGCAGCAAACAAACGAACTTCTCACTGAGCCAGATGCGATGAATTTAGTTTCAGCATAGCGTTCAGTATAACTGAAGCCAACGGCGGTTTAGATAAATTTCAATAGTCAAATTGGTCATTGACCATTTCATAAATTACACTTTAATTAACCGCGCTGTCCCCAGCGAACAAAAATACCCGTGCGGATGAACAAAGTGTTACATCCAAATTTGCACGCTCTCGCATCGGGAATCTGACACTGAAAACAGGGCGAGGTAACACTTAACATGAACTTCCCGTTGACAAAAGCGGCAATGTTTGAGTTTGGGTGGAACAACGGAAAACGAGCTGGGCACCAAGAGTCATCAGCCGCTCCCAGAAGCGTGCCAGCCCACAGTGAGGTGTCAACTCTTAACGAAAAAAATGCTATCATTAAAATGACTGAAAGGATTAACGAGCAAAACTCAGTTTATGAGAGGTAAAAACTAGACGTTCACGGTAACAAGGACGTTATACCAAAGTTGGAAATTTCACAATCCCAATCGCATAAGTCTGTAAAAGGAAACATGTGCACCTCAAGCCCCTAATTAATTAAAAAAAGAAAACCGCCAGTTGTTAAAAGAAAACCGCCTACAGAAGTGCAGGGCTCTGGACTCAGTCTAAGTTTTTCGTCGCCTGCATGCATGTTTTTCGCCCTACAAGTAATTAAATTGCTTAGGTGGCGAAAAGCATGCATGCTCCGGCAAAGATTTTTTAATGGGGATGGACTACGGGTGACTTCGAGGCGAGACAACATGTAAGAATAACTAGGTCGCGCTGGTAGCTCAAAGTTTACTGCACGCAGAACAAACTTCTAAGACTCACGAACGAGATTAATTAAGTTGAGAGGATATGAGCTACTAATTAATCAGTTTAGATCAGCTTTCATTTAAGTCACGATCCTCTAGAGTACTGAGCCTCACCCAAAAAATGGTGCTAGAAAGTAGCACCATTGAGTTCTCGCGAAGATATGTTTGATTTCTCGCGAAGATATGGCAGAAAGGATAGAGATCGAGATCGGTCGACAGGAATCAATTGTTTTAACGCTAAGGGTTAGTAATTTCAGAGTCTTCAAAGAACCATGGTTTTCACTAACTCAAGTTTAAGAAACGTCGACTCTGGCTTAAAATGGCTGACGCAACAAAAACCAATCTCGTTAAATTCAAGAAAAGAAAAAAATTAAAAACAAAGAAGCTGAAATAAAGTGACGGAAGTTGAGAAGAAGCCGGCCTTGTACACCGACGCAGTACAAACCACCACAGCCCCATGCAGGGAGCCCGCAGCAACTGACGCGGCTCGATATAAGTTAACTGGATAACGAGCGTTGCTGTACTCGGCTTCCGTGAGCGCGAGCCAGTCTACCCACGACAGCCAAAAGCCATTGGCGACTGATTAAAAATCTGCGAAATCACCAATGTGGCCTAACTCAATTAATGATCGAACTGACGTGTAAGCTCGTGGAAATTTTCACACTCTACGCTGCAGGCCGCTGTTGCACTGTATTTCAGTGGAGCAGATATAATGGTATTTGTGGGTTATCTGTCACCACTTGTTTAGGGGGAAAGGTGAAAAATTTAATTGTTTTATGAATACTAAGTTGATGTTCTGGACAGTATGAATGGATTTTTCACGTGAGAAAGTATCCTTGTTGATTTATTTTTGTTTCTAATGCAATTTATATATATATTTAAATAAATACTGGGACCTTCCTCTTCAGTTCTTGGAAGGTCCCAGAAATTCATTTTGGCCTCAAACAAAACAGAAATAAAAAATAATAGAAATTATTAATAATTTAATTAACCTAACCTAACCTTACCTTAACATCAAAAGGAAACCATAAATAAAAAGTGGTAACAGATAATTTATAAGTAACGATATCTGAGTGCAGTGCTAATTTCCAGCCCAGCCGGATACATCACACGCTTGAGCAACGGAATTTGTTTTTAGGATTCTTACATTATTTTATTTGTTATATTTTTCCAGGATTATACCATATCAGGAGCAAAGGAATTTGTTGTCAGAAATTTGTTAACTGGATTCTAGCATAACATTTGTAAAGTTATGGCGACGAATTCAAATTCTTACTTAGTCTGCGGTGTTCTCGATTCGTGTACGGTGTGTTAACAAGCAGGAATGTATAATTGATTTTCAGAGTCACAGAAAACGAAGACCTGACTAAGCGGAATTTCGTGCGTAAAATTTCATAAGAGTTTGACTGGGTGAGTCTTTTTAAAAAATTCACTCAATTATTACGGGCACATGCACTTGGGAACATCGCAATAGTATCTAGCTTGGTTTGTATTACATGTTGTTTCATGAAATATTACTGTTGCACTGAACGTCTGATGGAATTTCTCCTGTTCATGTGAAAACGTTCATACGAGAGAAACTCGGTAAGTTAATCAATAATGGTTCATATGAACTGAATAGTACGCTCTTACCTCGGAAACATGTTTGGTTTTTCAGTAACGGTTCGTCTTATGAAAAATAAAATTTTTGGGGACTTGAAATTAATTGAATAATACGCTTTTGCCAGCGAAACATGTTTGGTTTTCCAGTGAAGGTTTGTCTAATGGAAAACAGAATTTCTGGGGGACTTGAAATGAAACCAAGCAGAAACAATTACGCTTCCCAGAAATGGAGCTTTTTACAATAATTGATGAGACTCGCCAAGTAATCCATGAAAAGAAGGTCGTACAGTGAGCTGATTGGTCGCACTTTTTTAAGCCCATTCAAGATTTTACAGGGAATTTAAAAACGGTTGAAGCCGTGAATGTTGGCTGGATTGCATCCGAGTTCAATCCACGCCATCGTCATTTCAAAATTATATGTTGTGTGATCAATGTCATCAGTACGCATTGATTTAGGGAGCTAGGGGGATCCTGCTCAACCCCCCTGCTATCGGTCATCAAACTGAAAATTAATATGGTTGGTTTTCATTTGTCACGAAGACTCTTTTCGGGGAAACTGTTATCAAAGGAATGTAGGCAAAATTGAGCAAAGTTGTTAGACAATTCTGGTGCTCACTGAGAAAGAGAAATTGGCAAAGAAAATTATGATTCTCACAGGTTCACGAAAATCATCAAAACAAAATCTAGTTGTCGCTTACAAGGGTTAAAATTTGTTAAGCTGGGAGGAGATTGTCAGCTTGTCACATTTATACCACAATAACAGAGTAATAATATTTAGACATTAGGCAGCCCCAACTCTCGTCACTGTCTTTAGACCACCTTCCAATGAACCATCTAATGAACATTTTGAGGAAACCAGGAGTGAAGGTATAAGTTTAATTTGACTTATCAATAACGGGAGTAAACTATAAGAAACCAAAAAGATGAATATAATACAAAAAGTAAGACTAATACCGGTGAAAAATGAAGAATAATTGGAAACTTCATTCAAATATCTGCTTGAAGAATCTTTCCACAAATCCGAATAATACAGAATTATGGACGGGCTTATATTCAGAATATTTTTCTGTACAAAAGTAATGTAACCTGTCATCATCAAAATCCTCATCATTTTATACTTATAGTCACACTGACTAACATCATAGGCAAAATATTGTAAAATTACAGATAGCAGCAAAACTTGTGAACAGCACAACACGACTCTAAGGGTAGAGTTACAACAGATTAGGCCGGCGTATTAATTACTGCAGCATCTTCTGCTCTACGACTCCCGAGGGCTGTTAGAGAGAACTCTGTAGTTGCCAGCACCACCTTCATGTTGGCAAACTTCTCTAGCAATATGCGAATAATTTGGACATTCCTAAAGATTTTTATACTCAGTGCTAGCTTTGTTCAGACCTGACCACACTCCTCAATTATTTTATGCTATTGTACAAGGTCCGTTAAAAATGACGGGATTAAGTATTTTCCTCGAATAAATTTTCCAGATGTGGAGGATCAACAAATATATTCATCCAAATAGTACTCACGATTTAAATACTCATGTACTTGTGCACTGATGAAACTCGTGCTACAGATACAGTCATTAAGCATTCTTATAATCGCAGAGAGACGGAAGAAGCGGACACCAAATGAATAAAAAGAAAAATAAGCATACTAAGGGTATTATTATAAGGAAAGATTCGAGCAGCTATCTTCAATCGCCTTAAGTGTTCCACCGCAGATACCTGGTCTTCACCAGACCTGCAGTATAGCAGAATTGCCTCATTCATAGTCATGCTAATGGAATTGGATTTTAATCCCTCCGATATCCGCGCTGTGCAAAATTACGGGCCATAACAGATCGTGAAATGCTTCTTAAAGGCATAAGGGAGCACTTTCGCTACTACGAAGCAAAAAAATACGACAGAAGGGAATTTTTTTCAATGAATTAAACTGCTATATTTAATGTTAGAAAATGTGTAAGTTTTTGACTACAGCGATAAATGTGCTAAGTGATTTTCACCGTATAAAGAGTGAATACCTCGCTTTTATAGAGCATAGGGGCCAAACCAACTTGCTTCCATTCATTACTGAAACGTTCAACTGGCACGAGGATTCGAACCTGTTTTTTTCAGTCGATATTCCGTTCAAACGAAACGTAAATTTTCCGTCATCTGTCTTTCACATTTCTCCCTGCTTCTGAATGAAATGGTTTGCTAGAGGCAGATCGATCTTTCAATGACAGAACCATTGACGGAAAAGTCACTGAAAGATGTTAAGTACTTATATCTAATAATTTAGATGAGTGTAGTGTCCACATCTCACCAGTAAGGTCATTACTTGTCTTAGGGAGAATTTTTTCAACACACTGCGTGTTTCATTCATATGCTTTGATTCTAGTCTGAATTGAACGCTGTTTTCCAAAAATATACTCTATTAAAAAAACAATTTTGTGCTCTAAGATTGCTCATAAGCCCCCAGATTTGAAAAAAATTAAACTCACTTTGCTCAACTTCGGAGGACAAATAATTTAACACATTTGTTGCGATGTGAGCCACCGGTGTCAACGGAGAGAATTTTCACAACTCTGCTCACCGACCAGTAGCCTCAAACTCGATTTTCATTAACATTTAATCTAAGTTAAATGAAGGCACGAATCAGTTAATGTTTGCTATTTCCAAAACTGTTTACTACAATTGGCTTTAAATTCCAGTTAAATATTGAGCTTCAATTGAACCCATCAACATGTAAACGAATTCTGATCATCTGTTGTGCCGCAGATAGTGCCACTGACATACGTAATTAGGTATCTCTTAAGCCTAAAAAATGTCTGGAGTTACTTCAAGCCTGTGGCTGATGAAGCAGCTTAGGCTGAGCTCTTAGATTAACGGGAGATATTTATCAACAGGTGCATTTTGAATAAAAACCGTTCGCTGCATCGGTAGCATTGCGCTAATTGCCAAAAAATTCTTATCCTATTATTGTTTGTTCTGTCTGTGTTGCGATTCAGTGTAACTAGTGCAGTTTTTATATACAAGTTATCTCCTCGAAATATGGAGCGAAAAGTGTACGTACTGCGCGACCAAAAAAATTTAACATACTGAAAAAGTGTAATTTCAAATTAATAAGACGCTCTTCTCGTCCACAATGATCAAATTTTACCACCGAATTCTTAAATGTTTTTTCAAATTTTTGCACGATTGATTGGACCATTTTATTTGAGAGAACCTTCACTTAAAGGTTTTTAGAGTATTACTGTGCACCTGCACAAGCGCTTGAGCACTCGGACACAGTGACTTCATCTGACATGAATAAAGCCATCGTTGAATGTTGGCAGGACACGGACCGTGAGATTGCTGCATACCTTAAGCACAAACTCAGCAACTCCGCGCAAAAATTGCCGGTGCAGCGAACTCGTCCCAAGGCAACGCGTGACCAAGATTACAACGCCATGAAAAGCCGTACAATCAAGCCGAGGAGGCTTTATCTTGATTTTTCTTGCTGAAATTTCTGTGCAGTAGAAGTCATGTGGAGATCGCCGGTGTGATTCGGAGTGTGTGGACAGCTTTAGCGTGGCATAGCGAAGCTTGTTCTGTGGTCCGGAAAATGTAAATCTGCTAAGCTTCCTACGATATGCCTCTGTATATTTTTCAAACTGTGGTTCAAGACGTTCATGTGCTGCTGATCTGAACCGTAATATATACACACAAAGAGTAGTTAGTTCGATGACCTAAGCTCCAACCGTAAACAATAGCAAGGATTAAGATAGTGGTGCAAGAAGCAAAATAGGTAAAAGGAGTAAATATTTAGACTTTAATACCCCTCCAAATTTCTAAGTTTTCGCTGACCAAGGCTTCTGCTCACTGAACATTTTCCTCTCTTTTACATTTTTTAGTGTTCCCACGTAGTATTAAAAATTCCCTCTCACCCTAGAAAACTTCAAGTACATGGGGTTCATTATACTAGTAACTCAGACAAAAAGAAATAAGAGCAGCAAAAGGATTTCTGATTCAAAATATAAGAAAGGTATGTTACAGAAGAGCAGAGTAGCTATTTGGGAATATCTAGGCCTGATTGGATGACATGACACGTGTTTGGCAAGCGTCAGTATATTATTTATTATTATTACATCCGTGTGGTTCCTGAGCCAGTATTTAGATATTCTCTGTATCTGCTACACGACTGGTGTCCGTGTGTGCTGGTAGATGTTGTATAATGTTCAGTCTTTCTCTAATTGGCCTGTTACTCCAATGTGAACTGCTGGGCAGCCGGGCTAGGAATTTTGAATATAAATCTCATCTTTTCATCATTTTTTACGGTCTTTCAAGCATCGCAACTGGTTTCTCATAGCGTGTGACGATTCACTTCACACTTGCACAGGGAAAGTTTTAAAATTTCGGCAACTCGTTCAGAAAAGGTCATTAGAGAAATAGTGAACATTAGAAAGCCCTCAGATGACGTAAATGAGTTAGTAATATTTACCAGCGCACACAAGGCTCGATATGAACATCGAGAATACCTGTAGGAAAGCTCATAAACAACATGACTGTAAACATAAATTTATTGAAGCACTTGCGTTGGTCATCTCATGATATCATCAGAGCACTTGATAATCTAAATTATTTTTCTGCTCTTCGCTAGCATATCCCTCCTAGATACAGAATTTGTCATTCTCTAGTTACTTTTATTTCCGTAGTGTCTTTGTTATTGATTCAACGTGCCCAAATATCTCGCGTTTTCCTAAGCGACCATCTTATTAACAAACAATCGTAGAAAATTTTATTCTAATGTGTATGAAATAAACGCGCCAAATTGCTATGCTGACAACTTTTACCTAGATTTTGCCTTGAAAATGCCCCTGTTTCGGTGAGCAGTAACATTGTCCAAAATAATTCAAAGGTCCGAATGAGTTTTAAAACCTTTTAATGACCATTGAGCCCAGGCTTCACACACTAAATTTTATTACAAGAAATATGTTTTCTCATCTAGAATAACTACATAACTACTGAAAATACCCTATGCTTCTACAATTCCTAGGCTTTAACAGATTTTCAAGTTTTCAATAATGGTGACCATGCAAAGTCAGTCCAGTATTTTACAAACTCAAAATTTATTGTATTGGGTTACCTTATGATTTGAAAGAAAGATACTAAATTAAATGTCTCTAAAAGTTCCTTTAAAATGAGGAATAAGTTAACAGTATTATGAATTTTGAATAATAAAGACACTCTTTTCGTAACCTAGGTATTCAAAACCAGCAGGAGGTATAAAATGTTCAAAACGCAATGGCTTACTTAAACAATAGGCTTTATATAAATACACTTTCAGTTATCAGGATAACACAGAGTTTACCGTACGTACCTTCAGGTATTAAGGGAGCACGGAGCTCACCGTAGTGAAACATAAAGAAGTTTGAATTATTTACTGAAGAAGAAGACGCAGCCGGGAGAGTTGATATTAGGGCAGTGCAAGAGAGCTGAGCCTACCGCTTCATTTAACGGAGAGGTGAAGCGTGTTGCGTGGGAACGCTCTCCATTTGCTTAATCGGCCCTCGAGAGGAATGCATCTTGTGAAATTTCAGTTCTGTGTATAATTAACCAGTTATTCGTGGAGTGTTAGGTTAGGTTACATGCTTAATTTAATCCTGGGAAACGTTCTGCCTGAAATGGGTTTTGATCCTATCCACAATACATAGTACAGTGTGAAGAGTTTTAATTTTTGCCTTCAAAAACAGTATGTTGATTTTTGCCGCATGTTATTACTGTAAACAATACATGGAGCTGAAAATTAACCGGCTAAACGTGCAATCCAACAAGACGGTTAAAAGTTTATGAGTATACTGTATCCCCCGCGATTTGTTGTGATGGGTTGTCCGTGTGTTCAAACATTTTGTGAGAGAAATCTATGGTAAACTAGATATTTGTTACATGTTGTGTCTTAAATACAGCTTGTGGAAATATTAAATTTGGCTTCATATTATGAACAAAAGCTAAGGGTTGAATTTTACTCAAAGTTATCACTCAGAGTAGAAAGTGGAATTTTATTTTGTATTATTGAAAAAAGTGTAAGCGGTAACGACTAACCAAGCAAACATGAAATCAAGCAAGCGCTGAACGAAACTAGATTTTCAGAGATTTATTAACTAGCATATGTATAAGCTGTAACAGTCAATTTTGCATTGAACTGATGAGCTTCCAATGTTTCATTACGTGTTCACGGGAGGTAATAGAAGTGCCAGTCCCAAACAGCACGGCTACGGTGGCGCTTTAACATCACAGAAAAAAAAGTCTTGAAGCCGATTGACAGGAGAGCCCATGGTAAAGCTCTGCGACACAGAACAGCCGATGAGGTAAAGAAACATGATCACGACAAAAAGATTGAAATATTCCCTACATTTTTCTTTTTTCTCTGAATTGAACTTACTCGCACAAAAATGTGGGCGAAAATCATTCACGAGACTTTTATGTTTCAAAAATTTGATGCAGATCTTTATATTTCATTGAATAAAATGTTTCAGACGCTGATGTCTTGTTTTAAAAAGATTTATCGTAAATTTTACTTCGGCGAAAAATAGAAGTTATTCTGAGTATTTGATATTGTTCCACGATGGATGAGAAAAGGGTTTCTGTTTAGTTAGTTGCCCAAAATTGTCAACTCAGACGGCAAGAAAATGACTTTGATTGAGAATCATTCTGGCGTATAGTTTAATAATCTTCAAAAAAGAGTCGAAAACAATTCTGAAATCTCGTTCTCACACAAATTCACAATTTTTATGCTGTCTGCGACCGAATGCTTCTGACATTGTGCTTGTCATTCTAGATCCCATTATTTCAAGTAACTTTTACATTTTCTAGGGATTTCTGTTTCCAAAGTCTCTCCCATTTTTTTAAGTCGCACATTTTTCTCAGTGTATCATTATCCCCAGTTACTCTCATTTCCCATTTCATTTCCATTCTACCAAGTCTCTGACATTTTTTTTTAATTTATACAAATTTTAACAAGTGGCGTCCATTTTCTCGAGTAACTCCGATTATCCCGCGGTACATTAATTTTTCCGAATAACTCCAACCTTCGCAGCTAACTCTCATTTATTTTCAAGTCACTTTTAATTTCGCAAATGACTGCCCTTACGCCAAATAACTCCCCATGCACTGAAGCGACCGAAAAACATTCGTCAACAATCAGCGTACCATTCATTCTTGGCAATCCTCCACAATATCCTGAGAATTTCATCTGCAGAAATAGAGAACGAAAAAATTTGCTGTTGAATGTAATTCGTGTGCGTAGGACGTGCTGAAATTGCAGTATGTGTGTGTGTGTGTGTGTGAGCTACAGCTTTTACGCGTTGCTCCGCCAATTTGTCAGAGCATCGGCACAGAAAGGACAATTTCCAAACTATTATTTCAAGAAACTACAACTAAAAATTTTCTGCCAATCCTCGAGTCATGAATTCCTTTTTTTTTATTCTGGTATGAATTTTTCCTAGATTCTCTCAGGTATTCTAAAATTGAATCAATCATCGCATGAGTTAAATAACTTTGAAAATTTCCATCTGTTTTATTTGAGTTTCGTTAGAGATAACGTCGGACTACACGACGATCGGTAAAAAAGTACATTCTGAAGACTAACTGGCGAAAAATTTAAGGCGTTTCTCCCGTATTTTTTAGCAGGAACGAATATTTTCGTATGAAATAAAATTTACAGAGTATTTTTTGTCTAAACTGGCAAAAATTGTTCAAAATTTTATCAGGATGGCGGATACTTCAATCTGTTTTTCACTTACGGTCCTAAAAAATAGTGTTAAAAAACCATTCATCTTAGTTCTTGAGTTTTCCAAGATTAGGTTGCTTGAAATATTTATATAAAATACGGAAGTAGCTAATCCGTCGAATAAAGAGGTTTTGAACGTTAGTGTGTTAAAACTATTATTTTTTTAGCTCTCCTCTCAAGTGTGAGAAAAGTATATTCGCTGATTTTTGTTCCAACGTTTTTTTTCGGCGTATCTTGTTACTCCAGCCGTCATTTTGGCGGCTCTGACCTTTTCCTTTAGAATCTATTTTTCTTCTGTGGAATATTTGTCAAGTTGATTGGTTGCCGTTATTGCATCACTCGGGCTCGTGCACTGTGACTACACTCGGAAAGTCTTTGCTGATCGTTTGCCAATGTTTAGCGTTATCTTACTAGCATTATATGTTGCTGATCGAGCTCGAATATTATTTTGCTAGCTCGATATATTGGTGATCATGTGCTTATATTACATTGCTAGCACGATATAGTGGTGATCGAGTTCTAATATTATTTTGCTAATACCATACGTTGGTGATCGCGCTCTTATATTGCATTGCTATCACGATACATTGGGATCGTGCTCTTACATTGCATAGCTATCACGATATATTGGTGATCGTGCTCTTATATTGAATTACTTTCACGATATATTAGTGGTCGCGCTCTTATATTAACATTGCTATCACGATATATGGGTTACCATGTGCTAATTTTATTTTGCTGGCACAGCATATTGCTGATCGTGTGATAATAATATTTTGCTAGAGCGAAATATGGATGATCGTGTGCTTATATTACATTGCTATCACGATGTATGGGCAATCGTGATCTAATATTATTTTGCTGACAATTTATATTGGTGATCGTGTGTTAATATTCAGTGTTTTCCTCTTGCACGGTTTGCTACTAATCGTATACTAGTTTTTACTCTATTCTTGTTGACAAGATATGAAGCTCATTCTGTGAACTCCATTTGTTCTCGCTGATATGATTTAATGAACGTATTTCTCCACTATAAAGTTCAATATACTGCGAATCGTACTGCGTTAACTGCAGTACTGCGAATCGTTCTCCAGTGATTGTCTAGTTAACTTTTTGTCCTCGTCTCACATTGTTTAGATAAAGAAATAAGATATTTTGGAGATAATACATTAATACACGTGATATAAAATAGAGTTAATATGGTATTTTATAAGAAATTATGAGTTATTTTTTCCTCGAAGTTTTTATAAAGTGTTTCTGTGTATTCTGTTTCCGAGAATAGTGACAAATCTAGACGAAAAGACAAGGTTTCATTTGATAATACCAGTTCATCATTATTCATGCTGGTGAACACTATTGCTGTAAAACAGCGATAGAATCTGTGGGAATGCTTAGCTTTCCGTATGGCAAGAAAACTAGTTATATATTTTAGCGGTCGTAGAAAGAAATAGCTGAGTAAAAAAAATTCGATACCCGAAAAAATCCGCAATTTTTCCCTCATCGGCAAGATACTGACACTGAAAGGTTTATAAAAAAAGATTTGCCTAGTTGACAAACTCCGGAAATTTTTAGATAGTCGCGACCCGGAATTCGCTTTGAAAAATTTCGGTGTGTAGTCACGAACGAGATGGGATTTTAAAAACTGGCCGCCAGGGTCAGAACAAGTTCTGGCGCAGAGACGAGGTATGAAAAGCGAAATTGAAACTGACTAATTAACACTTACCAGAACCTTCAAGGCTAGAAAAAATTAAACAAAGGCACTTGAACCTGTTATGGGCATTCAGAAAATTCATCACGATACATTTGTGCTGATATGTATCTACAAGTTAGGGTTTCAAATTCCAGTCTTTATTTTATACCAAATTCAAGATACTTAACTCGGTCTTTCATCCTCTTACCAGAAACACATTCGAAACTTTGTGAACAATTTCAAATAAAGTTCAGTTTTTGATGTACAGACAGTTATTAATTTTGCAAACGACTTCATTTTTGCCTTCAGTTACGAATGGAGTTAGCGGAAAGGAGAGTACTCAAAAAATATTTTATAACAGATCTTAACACTAAGGCTCAACGTTAACTCATGATCTAAAAGCACCACAATAAAACACATTTTATTCAAATAAGATCCACGCGATATCTTTTTCCTGGCAACAAAATACAAGAAAATAACAGGTGATCAGTGTCCGAATTTCGAAAAACTTTAGATCGTCGTAGCAATCTAAGTAAGAACACACATTAAACTTCTCAGAAGAACTTGCGCTGCTAGGCTCCACTAATACGACGGTGTAAATTACGAGTATTATTCGGAAATCCAGCTCAGGTAAACAACTGGAGCCTGCACAACAGATTTCTATCACCTTTCATTTCAATGTTCCCGCTTCAGTGAGCAATACCTAGTGGCCAGTCTGCTCCAATTTGTTCGTCATCTCTCTTGTTTACAAATAGTTGGATCATCTATGTCAACACGATATCAATCTTGCTTCTCAACCTCATTGAAAGTTTGAAGCCTTTTTAGTTATTTTGTTAAGCCCTCAACTTTACGCAACTGAACTCTGTCTCTGGTGGTGTTGCTGCGCCTTCCTTCTTGTTTATAAATTGTTGCATAATCTGTCAATTTCAATACGATATCAATCTTGCTTCTTAACCGAATCTACTGTTCGTAACCCTTTTTTGTTAGTTTGTAAACTCTTAATTTCACGTGAGTGAAATGATTTAGATAATTTTATAAAACATATGAGTAGGTCCATAGCCTCTGAATTAAACAATAATAGTCCACAGCGCACCAATTCTAAACTTAAGTCCGCGGAGTTACCGTTGCCTCTTTCTAGTTCAAAAAATGCATTTAATAAACTCCGAACACGGAATATGGTCTCTAAACAGACGGCTTTAAAATCTCTTAGGGGCTTTGCTAATTGGTGAAAAATATGCTAGTCTTTATTTCTGTGATTTATTATCCTTACCAAAACAAGGGCACGAAACGGCCTAAATGCCTAAGAAATTTACTCGGTAATGTTTTCGAGCAAAAATAAAATAATATTTTAAGTGGGGCTTATGGCCTGAATGAAATACAAATGAGAAAATTATGAACCAATTATATTATTAGATGCGCTTTGGGATTTTTGAATATTGGTAACCTTTGAATGGCCTTCAGCTGTCACCTAAATTTTATTAAATGATTTGGATTAATTGTCATGGATCTAATTAGATCGGGAGTTAAATGAATAATATAGTTCATAATTTAAATATTATTTACATACTCAAGAACCATGCGGTGAAATATGCTTACCCATTAAATTATAGGCCCTCATGATGCATCTGTATGTACCATTTTACCACTCAAAATTTCACTTTTTTTAAATAAACGCTCCTATTTTTGGAAGGATTTTCATCAATGAATCGACGCAAAGTTCTCATTCACGCAATCTAATGGCACTGTAATTTTAAGGTTTTATAAACAAAGCTTCACGTGAATATACAGATGAACATACAAACAATTGTAGTCTCTACACTGGTGTCTTCTTTTCACTAGGCATAACTTTACCCTACCTTTCCTCTTATAACAAGCGCTTTCATACAACACGCGTTATGCAGCATAAATACAACGGATCAGTAAGTTCTTTTTATCATGAAAATAGATTCGAATGTCGCATTTCGTGTACGGAAGCAAAGTGTTGCAGCACCCGTTCATATGTGCGTGTAATTGGGTGTTCCTATGTGCTCACATGTTCATCTGTGAGTGTTTTCAATTCAGTATAAACATGAGATGTTCATCTCATACAACAAAACATGTATACATTTATTTTGCCTTAAGATGCAGCTAAATCACACAGAAAAATATTGTTCATCAAAATATATTCAATATTGCATCTTAAACATCTTTCGGGATTAACCTTTGTTACTTACCCAGAAGTAACAAGGTTCGCTTAATTACGAAATAATGTACAATTTATTTTTTTAGTTCAAATTCTTATCGCTAGGAATGAAGGTCTCAGAACGTTTTTCATTATATTTAAACAACGAAGAGTACTCGACAAAAGTTCGAAGATTAGAACTGGCTTGATTAATCCTCGTCAATTAGTTTGTGAAGACTTAAATCTAATACGGAGGATCAGAAGACGTCAGGCAGTCATTATATGAGCGAAGGCGAAGTGTAAATCTTCCTCAATGCGGAAGCGGTGATCCTTCAATGACACTAGCGAAAATGTAGAGATGTTAGGTTATCTCATTGAAAGATTTCCTCATGAGATAACAGACAATCATTTACGCGTTAGGGGATTCAATGTCTCAGCGGACGCGACAATGATGTTGACGTTATATTAATCGAAGAGATATTCTTCGGCAGCAGACACACGATCAGTTTAGTTTAAGATGCGTTCAGTGAATCTAGAGAATAATTCGAGAAATGTATTAATGCCTTCATTAAGATTTAATTTTATTTGGTAAAAAAACTATTACCTTTCAACGAGCTACTCACTCACGAGCTACTTAAAAGAACCTGCAGTGTTCGGTTCTTTTTCACTTTGTCATGGAAAAGTTTCAGTTTAGTCTGGTACTTGAGTATGTCTGAAAGATTTCTTCCTCAGCAATTAAATGTCTTTTTGCTACCTTCTAAACGCTAGACAAGGATAACTTCAAAAAATTAAGTTAATTGAAGGACGCTATCAATCCCAAGAACCACTGCTGTGAAATATCAATAAGAAAGAAAAGATTCAATGGAAAGAACATTTACCATTGAAGTTGAGAACTTGTAATTAGAAAAAACTATATAACTGCTATGAAAAATATGTGCAAGGTTCTGTTTTATGCAACAGTTATTTTTATAAATATCTCAAACAATAAATTTTACGCTCATAAAACCAAAGCTTGTGTTTTCCAGCGGTCGCCGGTGTTTGCAGTCCGTGGGAGGCTTGAAAGCAGAGCGTTGGACGACCCTCACGTTGCCTTGCTAAAAATTTAGTGTTTGTATCCCCAAGGCTAGAAGCCCTATGCTGCCGAATGAAGAGCTGCGAGCAAAAATCCAATGATTTTTCTCCATATAAAATTAATGGTCAGGTATTTTATATGGTCTAAATCAACACGATAGATAGTTAAATATTTGTCGCGAAGCCCGTGGACATTTTGAATTTTCTCGGCACTGGAAATAGTTAAATATTTGTCGTGAAGTCCGTGGACTTTTTGAACTTCACGCTCCACTCGAGATAGTTAAATGTTCGATGTAAAGTCCGTGGACTTTTAAAAATGCAATTCATAGATAAATATTGGTTGTAAATTCTGCGGACTCAGCTGGACGCAATCAATGAACACCTATATAAGCAGCTTAAAAAATTTATTCTAGGAGGGGGGAAAAATGGGTATGATGAAAAACTAGAATTTTCATGATATTTGTAATTAATTGATATATATAAGTGGTTTGCTTTCTGCATATACGGATTATAAATAAACGTGCCAAGTTCCACGTCTTAAATCTCATTATTTATTCAGGAAAGTCAATGTATAAAGTTTTCTGGAATGTTTCGACGTCCAGGGTCATTATCAACCTAAGAACAAGTAGAATAAACTGGTCAAGTGTCAAATTTACATCAAACATGAAGAAGCATGCAAATAACAAAAACATGAAAGGAACAAAATAAAAATGTCCAGTACTAAAATTACGTTAGTAGTAGAGGAAAGGCGGATTGCAAATCATTTAAAGCCGGTTTTTCTTTCAAAATACGGAGAGATTCTATAGTGCGAAAGTTTATTGGTTTGATGCAGCGATATTTTGAAAGAAAACCCGATTTTAAATGATATGCAATCCGCCATTCCTCTACTACTAACGTAATTTTAATACTGAACATTTTTAATTTGTTCCTTTCATGTTTTATTTTTGCTTTCTTCTCTCATGGATGATGTAAATTTGATCCATGACTGGTTGGTTTTTTCTAATTGTTTTCAAGTTGATAGTGACCTTGGAGGTCGAAACGTTCCCGAAATCTTTATTTATTGACTTTCCTAAATAAATATTGTGATTTAAGACGTGTATCATGGCACTTTTATTTATAATTGTAGTTAATTTGTTTATGAAACACTTGTCACTGCTCAACATTGTTGAGCGTTGCACTCTTTGAAGTTAAAAAGAGGATAAAGTTGCGTCGTTTAGAGGAGGCTTGCTCAAGCACGTGTTTTACCTTGCAGCAATTTAGGATCGCTCCAAAATAGGACATGCGTCACTCGGCCCTCGAGCGCTCTGTATGCAGTCTCTATGCGAGCGTTTTTCTGTGCTGTTGTTTATGGAAACAAGACTATTGATCGCTGCGGAAAACTGAAGACTGTTTTGACATTGAAGGGCATATGAAGTGTTGTACTGACGGCTAGTTTTTGGCTCTGTGCTTGTTATCACTACAGGTTACTAAAACCCCTGCGTAAATGCAAAACTAACATTCCTCACTTTTCAAAACAGAATTTCGTTTCACGCGCAGCCGACGAAAAAAAAAACAATGTTAAGTGTGCTGTCACACGCTACGTGAAGGACGAGTTCGAAAAATTTAAGTGCTTTATGACCCGTTAATTAGAATCATTTTCTCAACCAACCTTGACTCCATTTTTCTTCTCTGTGCTAATTCATTATGATAAACTTCTCATGTGCCTCACGTAAAAAAACCCATCGTACAAATATTTAAATAGTTCCTTTGTGACGAAATTTTCACAGGCTTCAACTTAAAAAAAAACTAATGGTAGAAACATTTGAACACCGTCATTATAACGAATTTCACAAACACTTCGAAGGAATAGACACACACTTTGCAAAAAGATTTGAATAATTCTATATTGATGAATTTCCCACATACCTTCTTCAAAAAATAACCCTTCAGAAACATTTGAATATTTCCATCTTGACGAATTTTCAACATACCTTGAGGGAAAAAAACACTTCAGACACATTTGAATAATTCATACAAATTTCCCATGTACCTTGTATAAAAAACCCACAGCAGACGCGTTTGAATAATTCCATCTTGACGAATATCTCACATATCTTGTTTAAAAAAACCCACTGCATGCACATTTAATAATGTCATTTTGACGAATTTTCCGCATATCTTATTCATATCTTATTATTCTTATTCGCATATCATATTCCCGCATATCTTATTCTTATTCACTGTAGACACATTTGAATAATGCCAACGAATATCTCACATTTCTTGCTGTAAAAAAAAAATCAGAGCAGTCACATTTGAATAATTTTCCCATTTCCCTCGCCGTGCGCGAGTTGCAGGACGTCAGAAGTGCCGAGAGGCCTGGCCGTCCCTCAGCCTGGAGCGGGCGTTCAGCATCGGGCTGTGCGTGGTGCTGCTGGGCGTGCCGCTGCTCGTCATGTCACTCGCCTACACCGCCATCAGCGTCACCCTCTGGCACGGCATCCGCGTCGAGCACAACTCTGGAAAAGGTACATCAATTTTCCCTAGCGTGAGGAATTATGTTTCCAGCACGTATTGTTCTCTCCGCTGTATAATGCACGTATTTGTTTTGTTCCTCTGATGTAAGTATGCAGGCCAGTGCTCGTCATGTCGCTTGCCTACACCGCCATCAGCGTCATCCTATGGCACGGTATCCGCGTCGAGCACAACTCTGGAAAAGGCACATCGACTTACGACGTAAGAAATTCAGTTTTATTCTTTCCAAATGGCGGGTATCCTCAGAATAAAGTTTTCAGCCGTATAATGTGAGTATATTTTAAATACTATTGTATCTAAAAAAATACAATAACGTATGTTGTGCATTTACCTTCAATGAAGAAAATCGCATTCTATGAACACACGTAGTGCGTCTACTCAACATTGTAAAAATTTCCATGTCTTCTATGTATATCTTGTATAATGTAAGAAATACTCTGCCTATAATGTTATTAGAAGTCTGCTTCAGAGTAAAAATCCATCCCGCTTAATTTGCCTATTTGGCAAAATCTTATGTAGAAATTTTTTCCTCATTATACATGTTATGAGTCATCCTCCAGTTTAAAAATTCTTTTTCTAGAACGTTCATAAGGCACTTACTCGTACTAAAAAAATCTGATCATTTTAAAGTGAAGTTGCGTCGTCCAACCATGAATCCTACCCTCCAAAGCAACACCATAATGACGCGGACTTTAAACACGAAGATCAGCCTTAAATTGCCTTGTGTTCTCACTCATGTGTAAAAGAAAAATTTGCCTATGATAGGAGAAAACTCAATCCCGGAATTGTTGTGTCGTCATGGTGAGCGGTGACTCTCTATTTTAACGAGCTGCCGCGGTGCAAACAGCGTAGCAGAAACGCAGTAAAAACCTGTACCATAACGTGCATTTTGCGCGAGTCGCTTCCTTGTGAGACGTTCTGTGCGTTTCCTGTGGACTGACGCGACGACTGGGCAACAATCTCCATTACTGAATTGGGTTGGATTTGGATTAAAATTTTGTGGCCCATGGGGCTTCAAACCTGATAAAACGAGGATTTTAGCCTCAAGAAAACTTAGCGCGAAGAATCATAACAACATTGACGCATCTTCTCATGTTGGAAATCAAAATCGTGACGGGCTTATGCACGCAATTTTTTAGCATTGCACGAGTATTGGATTTAAGTGCTGCATGTTTTATAATGTACGTGTATTTCAGTATTTTTCCTAGAAAAAACAGCCTCTGCACACCTGATCCAGTAGTGGCACACCTCTTTCTATGGAGCCACAGAGCTGCATCTGACGTAACAGGACATGCGGTCCTTCGATGTTGTGAATCTTTGCTTACTTTTGTGACCTCACACCATTGATTCGTGATAGATATATTCTTCCACTCATGAATTTGATGTTCTATTACTATATAGCATAGTTTAAAATGTTTGTTTCATAGTATTCAAGATTTTTAAATGAAGTTGAATACAGATAAATATAGTCAAATGCAGTTAAATAAAGTAAAATACAGTCAAATTAAGTTAAATACGGCTAGAAGAGATTTGAAAACCGAAGTAAGTTTTAATGCTGGTAAAAATGTCAATAAAAAGAAATAATTTGATGCACGGTTGAAAAAACGTTGAAGGTTGACTGCGGTTAAATAAAGTACAAAATATCAAAATTATGTTGAATATAGTTAAGTAAAATTTAATGGCTGTGTAAATTTTGTTGAGGTTAAATGAAGTAAAAAATTCAGAACAAAGTTTATTACAGTGGAATATATCAGTTAATTAACTTTTAATTTCGAGTAGTTGAATGTGTTTGGATATTAGCAAATAAGGCAAATAATGTGCAAAATGGTAAGGAAGACTAATACTTTTGAATAAAATTCCAATTTCTTGGATAAAGTTAAATGCGATTGAAAATTTCATTACTGATACAAACGCTACTAACGATACGATTTTCTTTCACACTGAATCAATCTTCAAGAATTCATTTGCGTTGGCTGTTACAAACTGCAATTTTCACACCAATTATACAGTTTATGAACAGAAATAATTGACGGTGCGATGCGCGTATGTGACAGGAGTTCGCTTCGATACACAACGAAAAAAAAATGTTCATAAATGAAATTTTTACGTTACGTTCCTCTGCTTAAATTTGTGTCGTTAAAAACTTGAAAACTAAGTTCCAACTCCCTTAATAAGCAGTTCTAGACTTGCCTACTTATATCATAAATTCTGAACTCATTCCGTCATGTACACTACTACGTAGGTTTCCTATCCCAGCCATTTAAATACCTATTTTACTTCGAGCCTTATCACTCAAATTAAATGCCCAAATCAACTCTATTATTGTATGTAGCACCCGAAACTATTTCTAATTCTGTACCAAAAACATTTCTCCTCACAGGTAGTAAAAATAAATTGTTTTAACACAACTCAAGCGAAGTACTTTAAGGCCAACGTAATTTGTGGTATAAGGAAAACTTCAAGCTTGAAGAAATGAACTTGTCCCAGCTACTGAATTCTATTAATTTTTCCCCTCGTTTGTCAGTAAAATGCGTAACAATTCAACCAAAACTAGCGCTGCAGCATCTCTTCCTACCGTCATTAGTCCCTCGAGTTCAAATGAAAAAAGAATCCCTATTGACCAACATTTAAAGGATTTTGACATCGCATCAATGGGGCCGGCAAGTTTATTGCACTGTTGTGCTGGCCGTGGCCGTTCCTGAATTCGTATTGTGCCAATAACAATGAAATGTCATATAACGTACCCATACAACACTTTTCTCTACTTCCCTCGACAGGGGAACAGAGAATGTAGCTCGCATTGACAAGCTCGATTTATCCTTTAGTATTCGTGTAAGGTAGATTTGAAATAAATAATCAACGCATCAGCTCTGTAGTTCTAAATCAGATGTTTTTTTCAGCCATCCAGCTTTAGAGCAACATTTTCAATGCAATAATTTTCGGTTCAAGTACTAATACTAAATACACTCCGCTACGCTGATTCATTTTGGTGCATCATTAAATTCTGCTCAAATGAGCGGATAAGAAGACCAAAGTTTTGAAGCGAACTGCATACCAATGAAAACTTCATTAGAGAGGCTGCTCCATCTGCGTAATTTCGCCTCGATTTCTCGACATGGAAGGCCCAAATTCTCGTTTAGATTCATCAATAATTCATATTTGTGGGAATTTTACTCTTCTTAGAGAAGATCTGCCCTCGAGCTCTCAGGCGCGTGATCCCCATGTGGTCGCGATTCTAAATGATGGAGCTGGGAGCAGACCTCTAATTTCCAATCAAGGAACGGAAGCGTGGCTGGGGTCGGTTGAATTATTTCAAGCCTAATATCTGGACTGATGGTGAAAATTTGTCAGAAAACGAACATTTTATTTTAATCAATGTGAAAGCCACACTGAAACTTAGATTGAGTTCCCAGATTTAGGGTAATCTGAGTAAGAAGTTCGAAATTTTGAATGATTTGCTGTGGCTGTTGGCATTCGTGAGGTCGCTGCGAACACCATTAGGCACGCTCCAGGAGCTCGTAAATCTTCCCTTCAGAAGATTACTTTATTTGCCCTTCCTGAGCAGAATTATCTCCTCGGATTAGCGCACAGTGAAATAATTAAAGCGTCGTTCTCACAGAATTATGATTGATGAGAGTCTGGGCACTTTGATGGACGATTGAATTAAATCCAAAAATAAAAAAAATTATATTGCGCGTCTGGAAAGCAATGGTTCGACGTGTCTCATCATTTCTACAGGGTATGTATCTTAATATCGGGCTAGAATTTTTAACGTAAATATCGAACATGAATACTACGGAAATTTTCTTAATATTTTTTTCACTCTGTGGAATATTTTGATGAAAAAGGGAAAAGTTCATCGATCTGGTCTGATGATGTTGCAAAAAAATCACCGAAGAGCTTCAGGAAATTAAAGGCAAAGGTATAACAGTATAGCAATACATTAAATTTCAGAAAGCTGTGGAATTCTTATACAGTGTATACAAGCATTGCATAATAATACAAAGAAAAGTTAAAATTTCATTTCATTTCTGCGTAGTATTCATCATATCCAATCCAATACAATTTATTTGAATTTGCACGATATTTCAATTTCAATAGTTTTTGTACACAGTTTTCCTTAAATTTTCATCAATTCATGCAACAGGTTAATGTTGTTACTACTTGTACACTGTATTTCCCATTATTGTTTTCGAAATTTTTTTTACGCTAATTTTAATGTTTTTGCTTTTAACTTGTCAACAGTTTTACCTAATTATAGGAACACTTTGACGTAAATTTTACTCATAGGTAGCATTTACCATCAACTTACGTTAATTTTTATTTCCCCTTATATCACTTCAATCCTAATTTTTTCCTACATCGGCTTCACATTTTCAACATGGTTCGGTGCATGTCACCGTGAAAACTTTATATGAAATTGGTGGTCAATTTGAACTCATTCATCCAAAAACTAATCTTTCTGCCATGCCTATGTGGTAATTCTATCGTTTTCTTTTGTATTTTTCTAATCCAAAAAACCTTATTGTTTATCTTAAGACAAAAATGCGAAAAAGAAAGCTAAAAGTATTTGACAGCTTGACCGCTGCCTTTTGAAAACCACTTTGGACACTGAAATTGTTGAAGCACGAATGATCTAAAAAGTACGTTGCTCCCATCACACGAGGTTCAGCTACAAAAAAAAGGGCTAGTCAAAATCCATCAGTTCATGTTGGAACTGATAAAACTGGCCACCAAACCATTGCATGAGATTCGACACCGGCTGCAGTACATCAAAGAGACAGATTCATCAAAAAGTGATACCAAATCCTGTGAAAACGTTCCATTGAACACATGTTTTTGAAATTCTCTTGTCTATTTACGGGAAATGTAAACTGGTTTGTATCTCGCGAACGTCAACAACCATCACGCACTCAATTTGAGTATAGACCTAGACAGGCAGTGTTATCGCAGCTACACGGAAACCAATTTGTTTCCAGAGAATAGCCTGGCCACATTTGAATATACCAAGTCCATCAACATTAATCATTATGTACGAATTATCCTGAACCAGTGAGGACGATTACCTTGACGAACTTAAAGGTTTATTGAAATTTAGCCTCTGAGCTTAGCGGCATCCGGTAATTGCATCCGCTTTGAAGGTCTCTTTAAAAGACTTGCCTGGCAGGGATATGAGTTGAGCGAAGAGGCTTCAAATGGAATATGTTGTACTAACACTTTAAAGCTCAAATTAATTACAAAGGTTGTAATACGTAGTGAATGTCTATGTTTAAAAAACGCTTTATAAGACGTCAGCAAATACTACAATCACCAATTAATTACAATGGGGTGCCCATGTAGTTTATATTGATTAAACCACTTTAAAATGTTGTAAAAGTCCTAAACAAATAGTAAATTTTTATATTATAAATCTTATTGTCTAAAAGAAACAATGTGCCATAGATATCGTGGTTTTAAATAAGATAAATAGACTTTTGATGCTACAACACTGATTATTTATATGGGGGAATACATAGTAATTACCTTACAAAAACAAACATTTTAGGAAACCTTACAGAATATTTTATCAATGTAAAATTTATGATTCTGCTAAACATGGCTATGTTTCTTAGGTGCTTCGTATTGAAGTTGAATAAGTTGACTACGTTTCGATTCGACTGCACAAATTAATTATAGAGACATTTTTTATAAGAATTTATCAAATGAAATTATTTTACTTCTTACACCCTCCCGTATCAACCGCAGAAGTTACGCTGATATGGACTTGAAATATAGCCTATGGAACAAAATATTGATTTAGACTAAACATAAATATACATCTAAGCGCCGAAAAGACAACACCACATATATATGACGATTTGTATGTTCGCTGAATTTGAGGTGAGTTCAATTTTGCTTCTCCGTAATATGTCCTCTACTCACAGAAGTCGGAAAATACTCAGACAACTTAAGTATCAAGCATTAAATGCATAGACAATATAGCTCTCAGTATTACATATTCAGTGCCATGAAACTATAAATTACTTACAGAATGAACTTACGTAAAAACATTAAAGAGCGCAAATACACCTAAAAATCAGTGGGAAACATTTTTGACACTTTTATCCCGACGCGAACACTGAGAGTCAGTCGTTCCTTTACCATTCACGCTCAATATCCTACGCTAGCTCCGGCCACCAGAGAAAATATAATAACAAGGAAGTGCCACTAATTCAAGGGAAAAAAAACTAATGACCACAATAATGCCATGCAGGACTAGAGCGTTGTCTGTACATGAATATAAAAACAGCAGAAACGACAATATTTTCATCGTGCATGAATACCCTACAATATAGAGAAGTGGACTCGCGAATGAGCTTTTATTTTCTTGATTCCTAAACACAAATGTTTTCGTTACTTTACTTAGTAAAGGACTGAGGTGCTCTGCAAGTATAATGAGGTGGTGAAAATTATTTTAGCGCAATTAAATTTTTCAATTCATGACATTCTATATGAAATAAAGTACCCAACATTTTATAATTAATCCCACAAAATGAATAATTTATTGAGACAAACGATGAATGTCAATAACTCGTGAACCAAAGTATTTTTTTGATATTACTAGCTTTTCAGTCCGTTAAATTCCTCAAGGGCTTGAAAATGTGTAAAAACAAAGCCAAATGCTGTAATGACTAATTTGTATGTTACATAAACACTAAACGTTCATCATATCGACACAACATTAACGGTCATTGTCTTCCCACACTACAGAAAAAATATATCTTTGATTTTCAATACCCTTCAATGTTGTCGTTTGTTTCCGATTGTTGAAGTGATTTTTTGCATTAAAATTAGCGACGTTTCCGTCCGCAGTGATCGCAGTGAGCAGCCTGCACACCATGTCTGAGGTGCGGCAGTCCCTCCGCAGCACGCGGGAGCGCAAGCAGCGGCCCAAAATTGCCATTCGGTGAGCTCTTTGTTCCATTTGTTACTGGTATAGCTGTACGGTGAGCTCTTTGTTTCATCTGTTACTGGTATAGCTGTACGGTGAGCTCTTTGTTTCATCTGTTACTGGTATAGCTGTACGGTGTGCTCTTTGTTTCATCTGTTACTGGTATAGCTGTTCGGTGAGCTCTTTGTTTCATCTGTTACTGGTATAGCTGTACGGTGCGCTCTTTGTGTCATCTGTTACTGGTATAGCTGTACGGTGTGCTCTTTGCTTCATCTGTTACTGGTATAGCTGTACGGTGCGCTCTTTGTTTCATTTGTTACTGGTATAGCTGTGCGGTGAGCTCTTTGTTTCATTTGTTACTGGTATAGCTGTACGGTGAGTTCATTATTTCATTTGATACTAGTATAGCTGTACGGTGAGCTCTTTGTTTCTTTTGTTACTTGTATAGCTGTACGGTGAGCTCTTTGTTTCATTTGTTACTGTTATAGCAGTACGGTGAGCTCTTTGTTTCATTTGTTACTGGTATAGCTGTACGGTGAGTTCATTATTTCATTTGATACTAGTATAGCTGTACGGTGAGCTCTTTGTTTCTTTTGTTACTTGTATAGCTGTACGGTGAGCTCTTTGTTTCATTTGTTACTGGTATAGCTGTACGGTGCGCTCTTTGTTCCATTTGTTACTGGTATAGCTGTACGGTGAGCTCTTTGTTTCATCTGTTACTGGTATAGCTGTACGGTGAGCTCTTTGTTTCATCTGTTACTGGTATAGCTGTACGGTGAGCTTTTTGTTTCATCTAACTTCAGTCTAATAGCTGTACCATCAGTTTCATTCAACTTTTACCAAGATATACTGTGAGATTTTCATTTCAGGTAACTTTAACTGCATTACTCAATGTGACTGTAATTGTGACCTCTATCAACTGTCACTGCAGATCTCCTCAGACACGTGGACTGAATCAAACTTTGTGAGAAACAGTTAAGCTATTTGTCGCTCTCATTTTGACAATATATCATGCAGATTGTTATAATTCGGTCGATGTAGTATTTCTTAGGTAGCCTTTTCTGTACTCACCAAACATAGTGGTAATGTAAAGGAGTAGACAGGAGCTTCTTTAAGGATGTTTTAGTGGAAGTCCTAATGGGAAAATGCATTGCGCAAAAATAGCTCTACCCTGCCACCCTTAAATTCAATCAGAATAATAAAAGAATTTGCCTCTTGAAATTTAAATTTAGTTTGAAGTTCATTTAAAAGACGTTGAGCTCCTGTCATCGGCAGAAATCTTTCTGGGGAAAAATTCATTGCTTGCACTCGTTTGCTCAAAAAATTCAATTTCAGAAATGTTTTGAAACGTCTGTGTGAATGAAAGTGTTCTCTCTTTAATTTAGAATACGCGCGTTTCCGTTCGTGCGAAATTTAGTCTCGATATGAACAAATCTATCCTGAAAAATTGGAACATAGGCGTTTTGATCTAGCAGGTTTTGCCCTTCCCAGTTAAGGTAAAAACGTGGCGCCAGACTTTTATTCTGGTTTTTTAGTGAAGTTATTATTCCACTTTCATGGTGTTTGTTTGGTGGCTCAAAGTACTGTAGTGGACCGAGAGTGTATTTTTTCATGCTGGGAACACAGAGGCGAGAGCACTCGATCCTCCAGCGGAAGTTGTGAATTGGAAAATTTTCCACCCACGTCAATATTTGAATATTAAACTTCCGCTCGTTGTCAGAACTTGCCTAAATCAGTTCCATATTACCATGATGAGACTGAAACTTGAAATTGTTCCTTAACTTTTGCGTTGTTTTTTCTGTGAAAATGCTGTTGATTTTAATGATACTTTAGGACTTTGCCACTTCACCAAATCCTTTTTGAAAAATACCTGGGTATTTTACTGATGTAGGCGCAACTTCTCCTGTCGACAGACGGGATCTAATTAAAACAAGATCAGAGAAGCCATTTTACCAAACCGGGGCTCGTGAGGAGAGGAACGTTCTTCTCAAACTCCGTGTATATTACGAACGTCTTACATCTTTGCATGTGAGATTGCGAGAATCGAATTACTTGCTATCGCCTGCAGTAATGATTTAGAGTCCATCAGTTACGCCCTGTGAAGGCACCAATTACAGCGTGTCTGAATTCACAACAAATAACGGTAGTGACGTGCGGTTTTTGCAACACAGCTCGAATATGTTTATGGCTTTTCTCGGGAACTAGAACTTGATGCCATTGTCAATAAATCTTTAACTCGCCAACGCAAACTGTCGGGTAATCCATAATAGATGAACGCACGTTACAAAAAGTGATATGGCGAGTAGGCTTAAAACACTCTCGAAGCACTATTTCTTATGCCCCCTTGATTGATGACGCCTTTGCCAATTTCTTATTATGTTATCGGTATGAAAAACATGAACAGTAATTTACTCCAGCATGATAACTCATAGAGCTCTCACCCAGATGCAACAATGTAGTTTTCAATAGAAGTACGAACCCCTATAACAGAGGGGTTAAAGTTCTTCGTAAGGGCTGGCGTAAATTTTTTTCTTACCATCCACTTAACGATTGTCTAACCAGCAGCATCGAAAAACAAACTATTGGGGTTCTGCAACATTGATACAGCAGTTGTTTTGCATAAAGCCTACATCACTGGAGTTGTTAACATCGAATGCTATCTTGATACACTCAGAACAACGCTTAGAAATGAAGGTGGAAACAGGATGAAGCTCGAGAAGATATGTTGTCGAAACTCGTTATTAGCACACACGGTCATGATGGATGAGCCCATTCTACGATACTCATTGATGCCATAAATTATTAAAATGAATGTCGCTACAAATCATTCAAATATGATACAGGCTGGCACGTAAATTGTTGCAGCAATTATGTACCCCAGACAAGTGTAAATTGAAGACAAATAAATAAAGCTAAAATAAAAACCTTCGATTCCCTGCCAATAAAAACCGCCGGAAGCTTAAAAGGGGTGTCGTATTTTCCATGTAGCAAAGCTGCACCAAATCTTCTTGTTGAAATACATCTAGCCTTTTTATCTCATCTGTCATCGAAATGTTGGGCGTCTCCGTAACAGAGTATGGAAAATTTTTACAGAAATACACTCGAGCAGCATTTTGTTCACGTCATTATCTGCTGTTCTTAGCTCGGGGCTTGCTGCTGGCATCCAAAAGCACCGCAAAACAATGTAAATGATTCATAAATTGTTTCCAAAGCATTATTAATGATCTGTTTTTCCTTGAGATAGTTATCTGAACAGAACATCAAAAAGAATTTGTAGATTATTTTGATCAGACCGGAAAGATTTCGGTTTGAAGTCGAGACCCTGCAATTATCCCCCGGTGTTACGTGAGAGTAAATAACAATATTTTCATATTTTGTCTCATTGAACATCGTTGGGAATCATTTCTAATCTTTTATGTTGCAGTGTTTCTGTATTTGCGAAATATTTAACGATGAGCGCAATAACAAAATAACGCCGCTTTCAGTCGAACTGTGCTGATCAATTTACAAATCTCAAATGTTTTCTATATTGTAGAAAGAAATTTTTCGTACGGTATAAATCAAACAACGAAAGCTAAAAACAATTCTTTGTCTAGAACAACGGAAAGGTGCTAGAGAACATCGGCTACCAACTTTTTCTCTGAAACGCTCACTTTTTCCCATTATTTTTAAGTCAGCAGAGTTTGTGGCGCTCCTTCGGCGAGTTTAATTGTTTTTTCCTAATAAAAAAACCTTCTTATACTACAGTGTATGGCAACACTTGCCATTTATGCGTAAGCTATGTCGATTTTCAACTTGTCAGTTCAATCAATGAAAGCAGCATGTGCGCTAGATACTAGAAGTAAATTGTTTATGGTGTAATCTTGTTTAAACTTCTTAAATTAGTTTCAAACGTATAATTAGACAAATTTCATAATTTATTTCATTGCATTTCCTTTTCTGTTTCAGGCTAAGTAAACGTAATTGAGAAAATTCCGTTTTCTTTCCGTATCGATTTACGACCTGAGAACCCTTGTTTAAAGGGTGAGTGTTATCCTCCATCATTTCTGTTTATTGAATAATTAAATCGTGTTCGCATTCAGTATTGCCTTCGAATGTAATTAACATTTCCTACGACGTACTTTACTTTGTTTGTATTGAATTGTAACGCCTTGTAAGGAACATAAAATAAAAGACAAAACTTAATCTTTTCAGGTTTCGGTTTGCGGACGTAACTCCAATTTAAATCATTATCCTGCCTGGCTAGTCATAAACGGACTTAACCCCCACAAGTTCATGCTTCGCTTCACCAGCAATAGAAAAAAGTCTCTGGCAGAAGTTATTGCTATCGTAACTAGGACATTTCAACGCAAACCGAAATAAAATTTAACTCCTAAATGGGTGTTTAAGTATTTGAAGATACAGTTATTTTACATTTTTGATAATTTTTAAGTTATTTTAGCTCTCATGATTGCAGTTAAAATTATAACTTTAATACGGAAAAGTATTTTGTTTGATTTTTTATAACTTACACATCATCTAATGAAGATTGGTTTGGGGTGTTAAATGAAACATTAATAAATTCCTACCCCTAATAAACCAAGAAGTGAAACATTTGGATGAGCGGAATATTGTAAGATATTTCGGACATTCGTCCAAATTGATATTGCATGTTTTCCGATTAAAAGCCTCATTTCTCGTGTAGATTTACGCAAATTATGTCTACTCTGTGAGCTAGAACCCAATCACAATAATATTACTTCAAAATTAACTAAAATCAAGCTTCAAAAATGAAAACTAAACTCGCAATAACTTTATAATTAATAAAAATTAAACCAACAATAACTTCAAAATTAATAGAAATTACACTTAAAAGAATAGAGAACTAAACACACAATAATTTCAAAATTAATAAAAATAAACGTGAAAAAAATAGGAAATAAAACTTACAATGACTTTGAATTTAAATCGCTTGATTTTGCCAGGTTCCGGAAGTTCCCCGCTGAGGCAGGCATCTGCCACATGTGCAGCAGGTTCTCCGACAGCACCGGGTACCGCTCCAACGTGGAGCACTCCAGCTGCTACCGGCCGCGCGAAGACGAGTGTTTCTCCACGCAAGACTGCAGCAACGACCTAAAGAGAAGTGTCAACCTTCCCAAGAGCAACTGCACTTCACAAGGAAGAGTTCAGTCGCCGGGAAGTTTGTCTAACGGGCCTGGTCTCAACCGTTGTTTTCAAGATTACGTCCCCGACGAAGAAGGTGGTAAGGTGCAAAATGTCAACGTTAAGCTAAATCTTGAAAAGCCCATTGCTTTTTCTGATTTAAATCCTGAAATGCCAACTTCTCAAATGGAGCTCATAAAAAATAAGTGGGAGATCGAGGAGAAAAATCATTCCATGTCCGCTAAAATTCTCCTGAGTCCTTGTGCTCTGCAAGAAAAAACTCTTGGTCGTTCTGCGCATAAAACTGTACTGAACGGTCAAGAATTACAAGGAAATCATTCCAAAGGAATGAATGGGCCCACATTCAAAATACCATGCTTAGAAATTAAGCGTCCTTTGTCATCACAGAAGCAATACAGCAAGTCCGAGTGCGACTTGCAAGGCCAGGTGGAAGAAACCACCCACCAAATTACATTTTACAGTCACTGCGAATCTGACGACGAAGTCGACAAAACCATATCACCCCGTAGTGTTTCCGCAGACATGGAAAGGGCAGCGTACAGCCAGGAAGTACCTCTCAGGTCCATATCTAATCCTCATACTCCAGTCAGAAACTTCACCAAGTACGCAGATGAATTTGGTTCACAGTTGAACCCATACTGTCGCAGCAGAAGACGAAATTCTGACTGTCAAAATTGCAGTAAGACGGAGGCGTACGAGATGACCTGTAACCTAGTGAGCGGCAGCAATGGGGCTGGAGTTGCTGCTATATCAGACTTGCCTCCACGGACCAAAAGAGTACAAACATCGCACATGGAAAAGAGTCTTTTAGCGAAGAAGAGAGTGACAAAGATGCTGTTCGTTGTAGTGTTTGAATTTTTTGTGTGTTGGACTCCCATTTTCATTGTGAACATTCTTGTCCTTTACATTCCTGAGAAACTATACAGGTCTCTGGGCGGGGTCGGTATTTCGTTTTTGCATCTTCTGGCCTATGCGTCGTCTTGCTGCAACCCAATCACGTACTGCTTCATGAACAGACGATTTGTGCAAGCGTTCCTGTACGTGTTTGGTTGTAGGAAATCGCGAGCAGAAAAACCGAGATGCTACGGGTCCCACGTGAGCTTCAGGTCAGCCAGCCAGCTGAACATGAGGAGATTGGGAGATGAACGTAGCATCCAAAGTGCTCTCCAATAATCATTATTTAGAGACGTAAAAGTATACGAGGTGAGGGCTGCTCTAGCAAAAATGATAAGAGCATTGCACGATGTTTTTCGATTATCTATTTTTGGATGTAACTTAAAACAGTATGGGTGCAATTTAGCATTAAAATTCGATAATGAGTGCTTCTAGTTTCAACAGCATCATCAGTAGACCAATAAAATGAAAAGTGAGGAACCTTCTTCTGTAACATTAAACAGTAATTTTAAGAGCATGAAATATATTTTTTTAGGTGGGTTAGTAGCAAAATTCCCTTAATATTGAAGTGATTATATTAAATGGACACTGATTTAGAATTTGAGCGACTGCACAACAACCACATAACTAAACATAACTGTATTTTCGAAGTGTCGACCTCAGCAACAGCACCTCCGAGAACCACTTCGTCTGAACTTTCATCTAGTAAGTGAAAGAGAGCGTGGTCCTTGCTGAATGTAGTGGAAGATCGAACAATCTTCAGTTCTAAACTCGAACATGAGGCATTATACTCGAAGATGACGCCTGCAATCGACGTCACTGAGTGGACTAAAGAAGAGGAAAAACCAACTTATTGGTCTACAATAAGTTGTTAAGCGATTTGTAAAATGAAGATCATAATAGTAATTACAGAGGCTGTGGTGTCGTACGACCCATTCAATTCAGCAACGAGTTAAAATCCCATTACTGGAGGTTGGTTTTTGCATAAAGTTAATGTACGCTCCTTCGTTGCATTTAATTAAATTTTGATAATGCATATAAATACAAGTAACAAAGAAAACATAAGAAATCATAAAAAAGAAAAGATGAACCAAAATGCGACCACGGTTTAAACAGCTCAGCTGCTCGTGCAACCTGCGTTCGTGAGACAAGTGTTCACCTGCAAACAAAATCATTAATAATTGGCTGATATCATTGTTTTTATGTGAGTGACGTATTTATTTTATGTTCCATTATAATGTAGTAATTGAGGGGTATGCTCAATTTCACTTTTCATTTTACATAGTTGTTCAGAATCTATATAGGTTGTTTTGTTTAAGAGATGTATACGACACGTTTGTGTATTTGAGCATAAAACTGGCCCAACAAAAAAAGTGCTCTTAATCGAAACGGTTACAAAAGTAATTTTTTATATTAAAATTAGGAATTATTCCCCACGGTAATTGTCATTTTCATGTTTGCAAAATCTGGTCTAATTTCGAGGAAGCATTTGAGGGAAGCCAGCATGCAACAAGTTTTAATTCTACTCCATCAAACGTAGTAAATTAAGTGAAGAGGCTATCGTTCAGCAAGCCCCTACTCCATTGCCAATAGACGAGTATTTTATGCCTAACCAAAGCTCTGACTCTCCTATTGCTTCATATTACCACCGAAGACTTACACCTCAGCAAACACAACGCCCATAAGCGTGCGCTTTCGAGTGTTTCAGTTGTATCTGAAATAACTCGAGCATTGCTAACAAGCCATGCAACACGTGTCGCATAAAAGTTCGACTAAGCCCATAAAAAACGTAACACCAGGAAATGCCTCGTAAAAACTTTTTTACTGCAGAGATTAACACAATATCATACTTCGGTCCAGAACGCTGGTCTTGGACATTGCATGGTTATTCTTAACACCGGAAATGAAAAATTAGAGATCCATCTATGATTCACTAAGCCTAAAATTGAATTTTTTCTTTTACTTAAATTTGTCTATAATGTCCTGAAAAAATGAATTCCATTCGTAATAGGTTCTTCTTTTTGCTTAGAATTGTAGTGCCTTCTCATCTAGAGAGACATTTTTGTAATGCTCGGAAACAGCTTCTCATTTTCGCTAGCGAAGTATTAATCCCATTTGCTGTAAAATTGGATGGCTGTATTTCCTCTTTTTGCGAGAGTATCACAACACAGGCTGAATTATGTGAACATTACCCTACTTACCAGCGGAAACATTTCGCTCAAGTTTTGAGCAGCAGAGTATGAGTTTTTGATTTTGGCCAGCCTGCCATCATTTTCCATTTTCATATTTATGAAGTGCGCTTTCTTCATATTTCCTTCTTGCTTATTCCCGCAGCTGCCTCTCACCCAACTCTGCTGTGTAAGCAACTTTTTTAAGTGCGAAACTTTTCAGCCAGGCCATTGGAAAAATGCAACTTCCGTTCTCAGGAATTACACTACTACTGTCGGATGTTCGTGAAAATGCTTGCCCGCATCTGACGCTCTTGAACTTTTTTACAAAAAATTGTGAACTGAACTTTTAAACATACTCGTATATCGATGTACGTGTAATAATCATAATATTTTGAAGCATAATAACGTGCAATGCTCATAAACAAAAATCGAAATTTTAGCACATATCTAGCGTAAAAATCTCAGAATAATTCGAGGTAAATTTTTTTATTCGCAAGATAAAGCTGGAATTAACAAGATAACTTCCTAGCAATATTTGCAACATTTCAAAAGCTTCTCTTTTTTCGATTGATTATAAAATGATCTCTGTTGGAAAATAAAGCCATTAAACTATTATATTTCTGTTTTTGCTAAGACGTAACGTATATTTACAATTTTCCATTCTCTACACTCATTCGAGCGTTCTAATTACAGGCATTACATTTTTTAGTTCTATGGAGAACGGGGAGAGAAAGAGCCTTCACTTTCATCTGAACATAAAGCGCTGCTCAAAACAGAAAACAATTACTCTATTTGCAGCCATACAAGTCACAGAAATTTCCATGTTCATAATTATCAGCGTGCACTCAAGAAGAAGTCTTGATTAGTAGCAGGAAACGCGATCGCTTGGAACTGACTTCCTAATTAGGTACTCCTTGTTCTCGGTTCTTCAATTTCCCTCACTTGCTGCCGGTCACTGCAGTGCTTGACTTCCCTCACTTGATGCCGGTCACTGCAGTGCTTGACTTCCCTCACTTGCTGCCGGTCACTGCAGTGCTTGACTTCCCTAACTTGCTGCCGGTCACTGCAGGGCTTGACTTCCCTCACTTGCTGCCGGTCACAGCAGTGCTTGACTTCCCTAACTTGCTGCCGGTCACTGCAGTGCTTGACTTCCCTCACTTGCTGCCGGTCACTGCAGTGCTTGACTTCCCTCACTTGCTGCCGGTCACTGCAGTGCTTGACTTCCCTCACTGGCTGCCGGTTACTGCAGTGCTTGACTTCCCTCACTTGCTGCCGGTCACTGCAGTGCTTGACTTCCCTCACTTGCTGCTGGTCACTGCAGTGCTTGACTTCCCTCACTTGCTGCCGGTCACTGCAGTGCTTGACTTCCCTCACTTGCTACCGGTCACTGCAGTGCTTGACTTCCCTCACTTGCTGCCGGTCACTGCAGTGCTTGACTTCCCTCACTTGCTGCCGGTCACTGCAGTGCTTGACTTCCCTAACTTGCTGCCGGTCACTGCAGTGCTTGACTTCCCTCACTGGCTGCCGGTCACTGCAGTGCTTGACTTCCCTCACTTGCGGCCGGTCACTGCAGTGCTTGACTTCCCTCACTGGCTGCCGGTCACTGCAGGGCTTAACTTCCCTCACTGGCTGCCGGTCACTGCAGTGCTTGACTTCCCTCACTTGCTGCCGGTCACTGCAGTGCTTGACTTCCCTCACTGGCTGCCGGTCACTGCAGGGCTTAACTTCCCTCACTTGCTGCCGGTCACTGCAGTGCTTGACTTCCCTCACTTGCTGCCGGTCACTGCAGTGCTTGACTTCCCTAACTTGCTGCCGGTCACTGCAGTGCTTGACTTCCCTAACTTGCTGCCGGTCACTGCAGTGCTTGACATCCCTCACTTGCTGCCGGTCACTGCAGTGCTTGACTTCCCTCACTTGCTGCCGGTCACTGCAGTGCTTGACTTCCTTCACTTGCTGCTGGTCACTGCAGTGCTTGACTTCCCTCACTTGCTGCCGGTCACTGCAGTGCTTGACTTCCCTCACTTGCTGCCGGTCACTGCAGTGTTTGACTTCCCTCACTTGCTGCCGGTCACTGCAGTGCTTGACTTCCCTAACTTGCTGCCGGTCACTGCAGTGCTTGACTTCCCTCACTGGCTGTCGGTCACTGCAGTGCTTGACTTCCCTCACTTTCTGCTGGTCACTGCAGTGCTTGACTTCCCTCACTGGCTGCCTGTCACTGCAGGGCTTAACTTCCCTCTCTTGCTGCCGGTCACTGCAGTGCTTGACTTCCCTCACTTGCTGCCGGTCACTGCAGTGCTTAACTTCCCACACTTGCTGCCGGTCACTGCAGTGCTTAATTTCCCTCACTTGCTGCCGGTCACTGCAGTGCTTGACTTCCCTAACTTGCTGCCGGTCACTGCAGTGCTTAATTTCCCTCACTTGCTGCCGGTCACTGCAGTGCTTGACTTCCCTCACTTGCTGCCGGTCACTGCAGTGCTTAATTTCCCTCACTTGCTGCCGGTCACTGCAGTGCTTAACTTCCCTCACTTGCTGCCGGTCACTGCAGTGCTTAACTTCCCTCTCTTGCTGCCGGTCACTATCGCACCATCTTCCCCACTATCTCATCCGTAAAAAAGTAAGATGGAAGCAAAGAGGTAGGGTTACAGGAGAGTGAAAAGACATGTAGGGTAAAAATGTGGGAAAAATCAGACTCCCTCAGAAAGAATGAGACGACACAGTCAGAAAATTTAAAGTGAAAAGGGTATAAAGTTATTATACATGTGTCGACGAAGCCTCACTCATCTGAGACAAAAGAGTAATTCTATAAAAGAATAAAAAAGGCACTTGTTATTTTCTCTGTGTCTTTTGTGTAGCATAAACAAGGTATTCTGTAAGATATCGTTGGGGTGTTTTTTGAGAAGAGTTTCCTTCCAGCACAGGAGACGTTTTCGCTTCTTGGTTCAGCTTTTCATTGATCTCTTACATTCACATTTCGAACACACTGCTAAGAAACAAGAAAAGCAGAGCCCCCAGGACTTTTGCAGTGGATATGTTTCTTCAATACAGAGATCAGGAAACGAACCGTAGACGTTGAGTCTGTACAATCCCAGAGACTGCAAATTAGGTGACATCTCCGAAATAGCTTACACTGCTCCCAGAAAATACCTAAAATGGGAAACACTGCTCCAAAAAATCTCCACAATAATTATTGACAAAATAACTTGCAAAAAATCTATGAAATTGCTAATTTTGCTCCTAGAAAATACCGAAAAGGGCTCATACTGCATACAGAAAATTCCTAAAATGGCTAATAATGCACACAGAAAATCCCGTAAATGGATAATACCGTTCGCAGAAATTCCCTTAATGCGAAGCTCTACCTGCCACTAACAGCGCACTCATCGTTAATTACGTACACGATTACGCATGCGTTAGAGACGAGCGAAACTCTGGGCGCGACTGTGTCTCGAATGAAACTGCGGGTGGCAGCGAGCGATGACGCTGTGGGGTAATTCTGCTGCATGTACTGTACAGAGCAGCTTGAAAATGACGAGATTGTGGGTTGTAATAAAACTATGTTTTAATTGCGAGTTTCTCAGACAGATGAGTAAATGGAGAGAATGTGTGTTACACTCAGTAAAGAAGTTGTGTTTTAATCGAGAGTTTCTCGCAGTGATGAGTTAATGGAAAGAATGTGTTTAAACTCAGCAAAGAAGTTGTTTTAATTGAGAGTATCTCGCAGTGATGAGTTAATGGAAAGAATGTGTTTACACAGCAAAGAAGTTGTTTTAATTGAGAGTATCTCGCAGTGATGAGTTATTGGAAAAAATGTGTTTACACTCAGCAAAGAAGTTGTTTTAATTGAGAGTATCTCGCAGTGATGAGTTAATGGAAAAAATGTGTGTTTCACACAACAATGAAACTGTTTTAATTGAGAGTTTCTCAGAGAGATGAGTAAATGGAGAGAATGTGTGTTACTCAAAGCAAAGAAGCTAGGCTTAAATAGTGGGTAAGTCAGAGCGACTTGAAAATCGAAAGAAAGTATGATGCTTTAGAATGAGTCTGGGCAGATCGCGTTTGGTACCAAATTTTGGGCGACTGGTGGAACTGCTTAAATTTCGTATAACTACAGTAATTTATTGCGAGGTTGACGAGATATTAGTGTACATATTAGTGTACATAGTGCTTCAGAAATAACGGGATTTGATATTTGCCTTAAATAAACCTTCCAGATATGGATGACAGGCAAATATATCCATCCTAATAGAACCAGGGATTTAAATATTCTTGTACTTGTCACGGTAGAGTATACAAGGTAGGGTCATTTCTATTGAAGAAAATACACCTCCTGTTGTTCGGCTAGCCAATAGAAAGGCTTTATTTCAAACAAACTTTATGACGTCACCAAAACTCCATGTTGTTACGACCAATAGTGGAGCCAGATTTGGGGGTAGCAGTGCTACCAGATGCAATATGAGCACTGCTATTGGTTCGCTGCCGTGACGTCAGCAAAACCACATCGTCAACAAAAAAAATACTGGTTTGAACCTACCTTGTTTCCTCTACCGTGGTACTCGTGCACTAGCGACACTCGTATCACAGATACGGTCATTACGCATCCTTATGAGCGTGACAGAGAGAAGGACCAGCCAAGCAAGGAACAACAGTGTTTTATTATATAGTAGAGAAAGGCGTAATATGATTCTGTGTTATACTAAGCGATAAAATGCACACTTCGACTGGAAGGCGCTAGTACTGTTTAATTCACAGAGCGGTAGTCAGGTAAAATATTCATGCTACACCAGTACCAACTAAGACCAGCTGCAGCTCTGATCTAAGAACATCTTTGTGATCCCTATCCTGTTTTGTGTCTTTCTCGGTGTCGGCGACTTCAGCATTACAGTAGATCACGGGATTTTGAAGTCCTAGGATACACTTAGTGGTCAAATAACGAGATCAAAGGTTATAAATAATGTTAAAATTATGTGGTTCTAATAAAACATTGAGAGTTTTGGATGATGCTCAAGCCCAAGCAACTCAACTCAACAAATGTTCACGAACAGTTGATTGTTTAGATTTGCTTCGAGGTTTATTTTGGCAGCCTTTTTTGAATGATTAGAAAATCCAACGCATTAAATAAATCGCCAAGTGCTCAGTTATGGTTTCAAATCTGCAGTTTCGTTCCCTGTCAACGAAAAAATTTTAATTGAGTGCGTTGTTGACGAATTTAAAATTAAAAGTTTTAATAGACGCGTTTTTGCTCATTTCCACAAAGTGTTGCTGAAGTAAAAAATTATTTTATACTCTAGGCTTATAAGGTTTACTAGAGAACAAGGATCATCAAAAATGACGGCATTCAATAATAGCAAAACGGGAAAATTGCTTAATTACGTGGGTGGGTCACTTCTTGAAATGTGTGAGGCTAAAATCAACAGTGCAGAACTACCACTACTATTATCTCAGTCTACTATTTCAACATTATGTCTCAACGGTGGTCAGTAAAATTGGTTTCTTTGCCACTATGAGAAAAAATTCGACGGTACAATAACATATTATCAGTGTGTGGTCAGGATCACCGTAGTATTCATATCAGAGAAAGAAAATAACCGAGTGAAGTATTGCCATTACGCCATCTATGTCCATCGTCCACTCCCAACTGTTCAAGAACTGACAAATTGTAATCGTTACCTCTATTCTTACCTACACACACGCACAATGGTGTTGTCAATGCAGTTGCGAGTATGCCTCAGCAGGTGTGAATTGGAGAGTTTTATTTTATTTTCATTGCCAGGGGAGAAATTAAAATGTGTTAGTTACTAACAGTAAGTTTGTACTCTCTACAAATTGTGCAACATCAGATATAACATGAGAAGGGACAATTTTAAGATTCTCAAAATAAACTGAATAAATCTCGTTATTATATGCAATGTATAATAATACTGCAGCGATTTTTTGTGATTCAATAACAGCTCAGCTTCATCAATCACAAGAAGTAACAAAAATTAGGAAAAAACAGCGACAGCGTTTTTGTTTTTCATTCTGAGCAAAACTCATGATCAATTAAATTCTTGCTCGTACATTGAGTAGGTCATTAAAAATAAAATTGTGTTCAGAATGTGTTGTCTACTCTAGATACTCCGTGAAAGTATTTGTCATTATTTTTCTAAATTCTTTACTCATGACTGAGTTTTGCATATGTCTATTCTGTTATGGCTAGTGTATTAATGGATGTCTAATGGCTATTATGGCTAGTGTATTAATGGATGTCTAATAAACACGTAATGACTTGCCTCAGATGTTTTATTTTGGATTCCTCCTGTCGCCAGCGTCTGCTCAACTCTAAATCCCTGCTTCTGGTAATATACTACAAAAATATCACCTATTTTTGTATATTTTATTCTTCCAGCTTAAATTGAGATATTTTTAATATGTTTGTTTCATGTTTGTTTCAAAATGTTATTCAGATAAAATGGAATTGTTGATGTCTACAAATTATCAACTGCACAGTAGAAAGTTGAATGAACAGAGTACAGCATGCTATGTGACAAGAATCATAGAAATATGGCACAAACCTTTATACGTAATTTCAATGGTTATTGAAAATATTTAAAAAATTGTATCCTACATACGCATGAGTTTTTAAACCATTTGTGAGTTAGAAATTTAATTCTTTATTTTTGAAAGTTGAAGACCCCCAAAATGATTAAAGAATTTTTTATTGTCTTTAAATTTACAGCAACTAAAAGCTGTGAACAAGTTCGAAGAGCTTTTGACGAAAAGTTTTCTGAAAGAAACTCCCCCGACAAGAAAACGGTTATTTTGTTGACACTGTATTTAGCTGAAAGTTCTTCGAACTTGTTCACAGCTTTTAGTTACTATAAATTGTAAGACAATTTAAATGCAATGTGAATGCACTGCCGAATACGACGGCAGAATTATGGGGAAATCTGTTTAGTTCTCCGATCTTAGATTTGTTTTCTTCCTTCTCTTATTTCGGTGCCTTTAAAAACATCCTCTTCATCAAATTAATTTATTTCAATTGTTCCCTCAGTTCCCTCGTTTTCTGGTTCTCCTTACATTATTATTTTCTTCAGCTCTATTCAAAACCAGCTCCAGTACTCATCACCATGTGTTTGATCTCTCTTTGTTAGCTCGGAAGTGAGTGTTTTTGAGTATTTTATACATACAATTCTCGGGGCACTTCCTTTCAAATGTTTGCATGTTTTTTTGTTTAATTGATAATACTGTAGCAAATGAGCATTTATTTTGTTGGTTTGCAATCTTTTAATCTTTTCCAATCAATTCTATCTCGTCAAGCTCTTCGATTCCTACATTTGTCGTATCACTGGCTGGCTTCAGTTTATTTTTTGGAAGAATTCGCCGTGTCCGTCTTTGTCGTTCCTTTGATTCTCTTCCTGTTACGTCCAGCGACGATCCCATTCATGAGTTGTGTTTTGAGAAGCTATGCCTCTAAGACATGAATAAATTTTCAAGCCTCAGATGCATATGTCTATGAACACTAAATCGACACTCTTTGTAACACTGCAATAACATTTATTTGAGGCCCGGAGGCTCCACGATATTTTTTCAGGTCAGAGACTCAAGCCTTAGTGCCCGAAAAACACGAAAAACAGGTATTCTTTTCGTTTCCGCTCGATCTTTTTTTATGTGCAGGCCAATACCAACACGAGTTCAATTTGGGATCTCAAATGAAGAACCTTCGTTCCGAGCACGATGCGAGGCACGAAATAAAATACGCTTGATGCGAAATGTTTGTTCAGCATTTGTCAGCTCGCAACGGGGCAGCATCGATTTTCTTTTCCATGTAGAGTTGCGAATGAGAAAAAAATCTTGAATTTATTGAAAAACTTCCAAGTCGCGAAAGTTTAAAATGTTTGTGAATATGAACGATGGACGCACTTAGTTTATGATATGGGATATGTTGGTACACATAGTGTACCTACATCAGGGGCAAAAAAATTTTGAGTGATTATTGAAGCCACTGGCCTAATGAAGGTTTCCATACCCGAGCTCCGTGCTGGAACGCGAGCGGCAAGTCAATTTATAATGTTCCACTCGACTGATTCTTTTTTAGACGCAAATGGTGCTGCCGAGGTAGAATCAGGATAAAATTTCGGAACATTTTTTGATGTGTCATTATTTCGTCTATGAAGAACGATTGTTAGCTTTGATGACTTAACTAAAAATACATGCCTTGTTCGAGTTTATCAATATACGTTTGCATAATGAACAAACGTGAAAACTTTATTACCATAACTTTTAAATTTTGTGTTTGAGAGAATTCGCTTGTTTTATACTCACGTATACTGCGCGGGAATATACGGCAGATTTAAATACACGGCATGAGATTAACTCTCTTCTTCGTTAGCTTGTTACTCTCAGAGCTTTGTACAGTTAGCTGGAAGGCTCGATTAATATCCCCGTTTCTTTTAATTTGGTTACAAGCGGTGTTTGTTTATGCTATGTTGTTCTGAAACATGAATTTGAATTCACTGGCCATACAACATTTATACTATAAAGACGTACATCTTTTAAATTTTGTGACAAGCGGCGTCTGTTGAACTAGTTCTGAAACATAAATTTGAATTTATTCGTTACGTAACATACTATAAAGACGTGCAGATACTGTAATATGGTCGAGTGAACACACAATATTATGTGCAATGTTAGGTCCGCGATCTCAGGTTTCTTTTTTCCCTTCCCTTATTGCTGTTCACATCATAACATCTTCTTCAGTAAGTTCGTTTCGTGCAACTGTTCCATTTAATTCCCTCGTTTTTCAGTGCTGCTTACATTATTGTACGTGAATCCCACGTAATGGTTAAGAACGGCAACCACACAACTCTAGCCTGCCTGGCACTACTTTCCATATAGACAAGGTATGGGTTCTCCAAACATCACCTCCATAAGTAGACATCGTTAATTTCTATGTTTCTAGAGCATATGGGCAATAGGCTGATAATAGTAAGATGCCAATGGCCTGCGTAACTTCTGTGGTTTCTGTGGTCAATAATTATTGACCACAGAAATTATAATCTTTTGTGCTTTACCTCAGCTACGTTTCAAGGAAGTTTCTTCCTTTCAACGAAAAAATTCTTTACCCTTCATTTTAACCTTTTATAGAAATTGGTTGGAATTGGATAGAAACGATGATTGCATTAGAGGTACCTACCCCTCAGGGGGATACAATTATTGTATCTATGGGAACTAGCGCTCCCAGGGGGACAATGTGAGGGCCCGAGCTAAAGGTTAGGTAGGCTTTCTTTTGTTGAAATAGAATAGGTTTTGTTGTATTACGGACCATCTTTTTTTCGGTTCACTGCTGTCCTGTTTTTCACCGCCTACCACTTTCTTCTTCAACTTTTTCTTGTTTCATGAACTTCTTTCTTAGCTTTCTGTTTCTGTGCTCTTTCTGCATAGATTCCACGTTCCCTTAACTCCATACTAAATGGTGCCTTCTTCCATCCTCTCTTTACATCTCATTGTTGAGGATAGGGAGGCTTAAACTAACTAATAAACTAATAAACTTCGAGGTACCTAAATGGTCATCAAGCGAATTGAAAACAGCATGATAGGTGTCTTATTTACTCAAAAAATTTAAACCAGCAATTACTGAGCAATTTTATTTTTTGTTTCGCTTGTGATGTCGGAGAAGAAGTTTTTTATTTATGTTCATGTTTGAAATAAAATAGGATGTTACCATTATTTCAATTTTCAGACAATTTTCATGATTAGAGTAATGTTTCTATCGATATCTTCATCGTGTAGCTATTTATTAAGACTAACGCAACGAATCTAAAGTTCTGACGTCATCGACTCGATACAGAAGCCACTTGTTCACTTTTTAAGCAATCCAAGAGCTGTTCTGAGTGCTTAAGTTGCTTCTGAACTTTAATGATCAGCTAAATCAGATTACGGCAACAGGAAGATTTTCTTTGAAAGTCCAATGAAGACTTTCATCAGCCTGTTCATTTAAGCATCAATTAGCTTAACGTGCTGCTTAGAAAACTTACAGGATATCCTGTAATCTTTTACAGTTTATAACCTTTAAGCTTATTTCTTCATGAACTTTTAATTAAGGACTAAAGTTTAATTAACATTTAACTTGTCAGTAAAACGTTACCTCTGAATATTAAATCTAAAATTAAGGCAGCAAATTCAATTACCTAATATGTAAAACTTTCTACAACCCAGCTCTAGGCTTGTCTTTGGTTGTCTTCATAATGTGACAGGTTTATGTGAAGGAGGAGCATCATGTGCTCAGAAAAAAAGCAAATTAGGAAACTCGTCAGGCGCACATTGAACGATATAACGCAGATATTAATGTAGTATAAAACCCCGCTAGCGCTCAGCTGTAATGTTTTGCTAAGGCTTCTTTGTTTTATCGCGCACCTTCTGAGGAAATTTTTTTAACCATAAATATTTTTTTGTGATTAGAGCGCTTAGCATGGGGAAAGGAGGTATTAATTTATTAACCACTATCACATGGATTTGAAAAGTACGGTCAGAATTTTTTTGTTCTGATCGAGGGCTATTTTTTAGACAGTGTTATCTGTTACTTCTTTTTTTTCATGTGTTAAATGCTAATTCTTCTTTTTAGCCAGTGTTATCTGTTACTTCTCCTTTTATCTTGTGTTAAATGTTACTCTTTTTTAGTCACCGTTTACTGTTACTTATTCTGAGGTTACATCCGAATAAATGCATCTGATTCTTGAAATTAAAAGCCAGGCAATAATCGCTGTACCTGCAGTTATATAATAAACATAATTTCTAACTATTAAATTGAACGTTTCGAACTCTCGTTTCGAAGTAAAAGTTCCGCGACATAACAAAACAAAATGAGTAAACTATAAGTACAACAAACAAAAGAATACTACAACATGCAAAAATAGTTATGGATATAAATTAAAAAATAAAATAAAAACAAATGAGAACACAAACTAATGATTACGTGTTCGCAGCGACAAGAGGAACAGCACTTTGAGTGTCGTTTAGAGCTGGTCTGAGTTTAAAGATGTAAATGTAAAGACTCAAAGATACATAAATTCATCGTATCCTGAAGTCTCAATTTGTACAACTTTAAACATGAGCCCGCTCTAAATGACACTCAAAGTACCTTTCCTCTTCGCGTCGCGAACACGTAATCATTAGTTTGTGATTTCATTTGTTTTTATTTATTATTTTTATTTTTATATCTACTACTATTTTGGCATGTTGTAGTATTCTTTTGTTGGCTGCAGTTTTAGTTTACTCATTTTTGTCTTGTTTATGTCGCAGAACTTTTGCTGGAGATGAACTTTCGAGTGCGAAACGTTCAATTTCATTCATTTAGACTTTACAAAAACCAATTGTATTAGTAAAATGACTACACGTACAGCTATTTTCTCCCCGCTTTTCGTTACCTATTTTTTTAAAAAAGTCCGTGATAACTGTTACGTGTTTTAATGTAAGCTTTGGGTATCAGTTATGACACTGTCACTGCTGGCACTGACAAGGAGATATAGGCATGCATCAGCAGTCTAAGTCTTGCGCTTGTGATGACTAATTAACCGTTCATCAAGGCGATCATTTGCTCATGATTGTTAGGGGGATGTAATATGACTGCGCACTGGCAAATAGATTCCCCAAGTACATTACGAAGGCTCCCACGTGTGGATGTGTATAGGATGCAAAATTCAATGCAATCAATTCATTGAATACATCTAATGCAATTCAATGTAAGCAATGCAATTCAATGCAAGCAATGCATTGAATGCATCCAATGCAATCCAATGCAGCAATGCAAATTCGATCCAAGCGCACCGGCAGCATGCAGACACAACTAATTTCTTCCTCTAAACTTTTTTGTTTAAAACAAGTTTGATTGGAAAAAGGAGTTATTTGTGCATGAAAATATATAAATTATAGAACACTAAGTACATCACTCTTTAACTTAGAGAAAGCAAGCGAGGTTTCTGCCACTCATTTGATCCCTATCTCTTTCTCGCAAACCAAACATTCTTTCTCATGCATTTTCTGGCTGCTCTTTAGAACGCATAAATCTTTCTCAACGTCGATACTCTAAAATTCAAAGGCCTAATAATTCACATGTAGTGCGTACATTTCTGGGGGCTTATGCCCATCTCATCACAGCGAGTTGAGGTCTGTGTTCCTCTCAATGTCGTATTTTTGAGAGAAGCGCTTCAGTGGGATTTTATAAAAATATCATTCTGTATTTTATTTTTGAGAACAGTTTTTGTTATACTTTGTTGTTATGATTTACTTATTTTCCGTGTTTGTCTATTTGCCTTTGTTTATAAGGGAACACTGCATTCCTGCTTTCATTAACACAAGTTTATTATTTCTAGAATGGCTATAAAAATACAAAATATATCTAGAATGGAAACATCCGCAGTTGCGCTAACTGAGTGTGTCTGCTCGCTAATTCAGAGCAGCATTATCTTCATAAATGTCAGTACGTCATTTTAGAGTTGCCTTTGAAAACTTCTTGCATATTGTGACGATATCGCAAACTTCACAGATCAAAATGAAAGTTAAAGTGGTGGAAGTCATGCTTGTCATTGCACTTGCACATAATGTGTCCCGTATGGCAGCATTACACATATTCCCAAACCTAGTTTTTAATGAATGATCTTAAAAGAAACCCCTCTTGTTTTGGAAATGAAGAAGCCTTGCCTGCAAGGTGAAAAGCGCGTGCGTAAAAAATTACATAAATGCTTTGTGTGGTCACGATTGGTAAGAGATTGGTTTTGAAAAGTTTTTGAGGAATATCTGCGAAATGACCAGACGATCGACATACATGGCTCTAAATTTTCGCTCCATCTTTCAACCTTTGCGACCCGTAGTCTTTGCAGTTTGCACATCTGGTAAGTAATTTGTTGCGTCAATTCTTATTTCAATCCATTCATTTTTGCTCTCGGAAAAATGTCAAATTTATTTTAATGTAAATAAATTACCCACACATACAAAATATAGGTGGTCTCAATAGTTGGTTAAAATCTAGCTTGCCGTCGTAATGTAGCGTTTAAGCATCCACTTCACAGCGCGTAACAATCGGGATACTTTTTACCGTACGTGAATTTCTTATCATTCAGTTTTTTAAAGGTATACCGTATGTCCCACAAAAATCAGAACCGAATATTTATTTTCCAGTTTCATTAATATCCTGTAATTATTTTCCGTTTCAGTAATAATCAGTAATGGCGAATAATTTTGCTTGAAATTAAATGCTTATGGTATTCTTATAGAGCGGTAAACAATTGCATCAGGCGTTGAACTTGTGCAAAACAAACGGTATTAAATTGATTCCGCTTCGAACAAACGGTGCAACTGATCTCATAACTTGCAATGATGTTCGTCCTTGGCCCGGTACAAGAGAAGAAACACACCATTTTCTTCAAGAGATTGCTCTCAGATCGAGTCTAAAACTCACTTTACAATCTAGCTCATGTATCATAAACTCAAATGGCCTAAATGACAAAACTGAATGGTCCAACATCAGTGCAAAACAGCAAAACGAATTGAAGAATTCTACTCGATCACTAACTGCTTCCAGTGAAGTCTCCAGAAACCTGATTCATTGCTTGCCTATTGGGAATGAACGTTCCCCTCCATTGATCTCCGGCTACCGCAGAGTACCCACAAAAAACAGGTTCTCGTTATTATCTGACGCGAACTCAGAGAACGATATTCCCTCATTACAAACGAGAACAAATCATCAAATACCAAACACGTACTCGGAAGCAGTAAAATCAATACAAAGAGAAAAATTGCAGCAGAATCTCGGTCAAAATCCGATAAAATATTTACAGCCAAACCGCACTCATAACCACCACCAAGAGAGTGGAAATGACATGAGCACCCCTCATTTCTCAGTCGCTCATTCAACTAAAACAGGCCACAGCCTGCCAATTCAAAGCCAGGAAAGCAAGAAATCCAAACAACTCTCGTCTGAAAATGCTGAATGTCAGCCTAAATATCACTCAAGCCCCATGTACTCACTCGTCAGTACCACCATGGATGAATTAAAACGATCATTGAAAGTGAAGCTGCATCCTACCATAGCCGATGGGCACTGCCTCCTTCATGCAGTAACTCACCAGCTTAAAACAAAATCGCCCTCAAAATGGAGTTACAATTCCTTAAAAGCAGCAATAAAAGAAGAAAGCACTACAAATGAAAACAAATATGTCAATTTCCTTGCCAAGAAAAGCGGTGATCTACCTAGGCTCATAAGTAAATACAATGACGAAAAACAGTTTGATCATGATGCTGGGGACCTAATACCACATATCATATCAAAGATCACTGGTAGGAGAATTTTCATCTTCGATGAGCAAGGCGATGGTATTTGGAGAACAGTAGTCGACCTCTCACCAGAAGTATCAACTAATAACCATCCGTTGATGCTTCACCGGAAAAATTATCACTACAGTACCCTTGTTGCACAAGACAAAAACAAGACTGATATCACATCATCTTCATGACAAAATACTGTTGTCCAGTTGAATGGCAGTCTCTCAAACACACCAGATGCTAGACTTGACACTCTGGGCAACAATGATAAAATCAATAAATCCACGAAACAGTCCCTACCAAAAAATTCCTCTGATGCCACAAATAATCGCCATAAAATAAAAAACATTAAAATTAAACATATCAATGCTCGTAGCCTCTTGAGTAAGCTGGATGACCTTAGAGTAATGTTGGTCACAGAAGACATTGACATTTTATGTGTTTCCGAGACATGGTTCGATTCGCGAACTCAGAGCTCCTTTTTCAATATTTCCGATTACGTGCTGTACCGCCATGACGGCGTTAAAAATAGCAAAGGTAGTGGTTCTTGTATTTTCGTAAAAGAAATTTACCAGTCGTCTTTACTTTTAACAAACGAAGTGTGCGAGGGCATAGAAATGGTCTGGTTGAAAGTGCAAATAAATAAACATGAATCCATCATTACCGGCAGCCTTTACCGGCACCCATCAGCTTCTCTACCAACAACAGTAGAGTTCATTGAGAAATTTTTCAAAGAAATTTTAGCTACAAAAAAGTCATTCTTTGCTTTCGGTGATTTTAATATTGACCTGACGGATGAAAAAAATCAGCTTAGCAGACTGTTGTACAAACTAAACCTTTCACAAATGGTTAAAGAACCGACTCGCGTTACAAGAGTATCTAAGACTCTCCTCGATCTATCAGTCACAAACAAACCTACGTCAATACTTAACACAGTAATATCACCCTCTGTCGCCGATCACCACTCTGTAGAATGTAAAATTAATATTGCAAAGGAAAGACAAAACTATCGTCTCATGACTTACCGCCTAAAAAGTCGATATTCGCCGGAACTATTTAATGAAAAACTCCTAAACAGGTTCACCGAATTTCAGAGCATGATGCAATCTGACGATGTTGACACTCAGATTTCTATCTTTAACGAGAACTTTACAGCAGCTCTAAATGAATGCGCTCCTTATATCACCAAAAAAACTAGGCCAAAACGCACTCTGTGGATTACCAGCGAAATTAAAGACCTAAGCAGAATAAAGAAAATTTTCTTGCGAGAGTATAAAGAAAACAGGTTAAACATTACTTTATACAGGAGATATAAAGAACTTGGAAAGATTCTTCGGAAGAAAATCACGCAAGCAAAGCAAACTCACTTCCACCAAGAACTATTCATGGCAAAAATAATCCAAAACGTACACGGAAAATTATTAGTGAGGTGGCTCAATATAAAAATTTAGAGCGCAAAAGTGATTTTAAAAATCCTTTGGAAAAAGCCACTGAGTTCAACACTTTCTTTTCAAAAGTAGGTGCCCAAGTCTTCGATGAAGTGAGTAACACCAGTCCGAGGAAATTGACAGTTGGAAGTTCATGCCCTACTGCACTTTTAAAGGCTGGCACCCTGTGGAAGCCACGCCCTATCGATTTACCAGAGTTAAAAACTATTTTATACTCATTGAAAAACACAAAAGCAGTTGGACATGATGGAATCAACCTCCAATACATAAAATACAGTTTTCCAGTCACAGCACGATTGATTCGTTTGATTATCAACACATCAATAGCTACAAATAAGTTTCCAAAACAATGGAAACACTCTATAATTAGACCGTTGCATAAAACTGGTGACATAAATACAGCGTCAAATTACAGGCCCATTTGCCTTTTACCTGTCCTTTCCAAAATATTAGAAAAAGTAGTAACGAATCAGCTGTCATCTCACCTGGACGAGTCAAATTTACTTCATCGAAATCAATATGCCTATAGGAAGAACACTAGCACTCAAGACGCCCTGCTTAACATCACTGAAAAAATATACAACGACATCGATCAAAAAAATGTAACACTTCTGCTGCTACTTGATCTCTCTAAAGCATTCGACAGCGTCGAACATGATCAACTCCTACGAAAAATACTGAACTTAGGAGTGGATACATAGTGGTTCAAAAGTTACCTTTCAAATCGGTCTCATGCAGTCCTCTTAGACAACAAGTTGTCCCCATTCCTTCAAAATAGCTTCGGTGTCCCTCAAGGATCAATTCTGGGCCCACTGCTGTTTTCAATTTTCATTAACGATTTCCCTCCAATGCCTTCTAACACACGAATCTCCATGTATGCAGATGACGTCCAAATTGCAATGACAAGCTCTGTAGCAGAAATACCACAGACGAAAAAAGGAGCTGAAGCTCTATTGATCAGCCTCAAGTTATGGTATGACCAAAATGATCTCAAGCTAAACGCGTACAAAACACAATTCATTATTTTTGGGTCAAAGCATTCAATAAACAACATTCGAAATTTAGATCTAACTCTTACAGTTGGAAATGATAAAATTCACCCATCAGAAAAAGTAAAGAATTTAGGTATTTGGTTCGATGGAAACATGTCCTTCAAATCCCACGTTGATAAAACCTGCAACGCAATTCACGGGACCTTATTGTTTTTCCATCGTATAAAAAATATGCTTGACGAAGAATCTAGATTGTTGGCCGTTCATTCTTTGGTCTTATCACGTATTGACTACTGTAGCCTGGTCTGGGGAGATATATCGAAAGATCTTCAGAAAGACCTACAAAAATGCATGAATTTTGCAGCAAAGGTTGTATGCAACGGTAAATTCAAAAAGCATGACCACGTAACACCTCTCCTGAATAAACTTGGCTGGGCTCCGATTCGGGAAAGGTTTCTGGCGCACAAAGCCCAATACGTTTTCTCCTCTTTATATCTTCCTCATGGCAGTGCTGAAATAGTGGAATTCCACTCCCCTACCGTCACGAACCAAAAGCCGAACAGGAGACGTGATGTCTCAATCAAATACCGTTCATCTAGCATCGGGCAGAAAGCTCTGTCAGCATCAGGCGCCTTACTGTGGAACAGACTCCCCCAGAGCTTCAAAACCCCTCAAACACTGAGAGAATTCAAAACTAAAATGGCTCTCTATCTTGCGTCAACACAATAAGTGTGAACTGCAGTACGTGCTGGAAGAGTGCGCATATGCAGTATGTGTGTGCGTATATGCGTATGGATATAGGTGTACGTATGTGCGTGTCTGTATGTTTAGAACATATTCCCCCTTTAAAATGCTCATGTTGATCCTGTTGTGACGCAGTGTCGACCTTTACACTCTTCCAGTATGCTTCGGCCACACCATTTGAGGTTGTTTTGACTTTCTCGTTTTGCCCCAGCAATCTTGATAATGTTACGGTTGGCATTGTACATCGGTCCCTCTCATCTATTTTGAATCCGGTGAATTTTTCTGTGCCAAAGCTTGTAGTATACGAAATTTAAATTTTTCCGTTACTGTAAAATCCTTCATTTCATCCATACCAGGTATTTTAGCTTACTAGTTGATACAAAACAATGTAAAACTGGCTCTAGCATCAACCTAGCAGTCAAAGATGCAAATTAATTTTGGATCTACCCGTTGTACTTTCAACCTTTAATCCCTCATTTCACTAGTTCAAACGTTTGTAAGCTCAAATTTCAATATGGAAGTGCACCAACTGGAGTGTTCTTAACAACGCATCACATGTGCAATGTTTTCTTGACCCCTTGAAATAAAATCCAGTGTTAAAATCAGACCAACACAACGGAGAGAATGCATTTATCTACGTACTTTTCTCCCAATTATTTGTTCCAAAACTTAACCGATAGAAATATTACGATCATCATGCATTTGATATCAACACAATGGAAGGAATGAATTTTCTTTGTACTTTTCTCCCAACCATTTGTTTCAAATCAACCAATATAAATATTAAGATCCTCATGTATTCGATCTCAAGTCATGGTCTTAACCTTAAGATACTCGTAAGTACTTTTCGCTCATATTGAAGCTTTTTGAACATGCGACGTAGTTCATTAGCAATTTTTTACTTTCCTGCGCTCGTGTGTACATTGGTGTTCCAGCTATGTAGCAAATATTACGGACTCGTGATCCAAAAACGCGCACCCTAACAAGATTATTTTCAGCTATGTGTCACAGGGATTTTGTGTTCTTAGTGACTCACTTTCATCTTGCATTTCCAAACCCATATTAATTACCGCAAAGAGAGAGAGGATGTTAAATGTGAGGGTATTTTAGTACATACTTTCTCTACTTCGGTCTCACTGAAACATTTAAAAAAGGCCTCGGATCTGACGAATGTCATAACTTTGAAGATCATCATTTAAATCTTCTTATTCTGGTCTCAAATTGCTGTCGTAAGCTTTGTGTGGTAAACTCTTCTTACCTTTTTATTCTCGTTAATACACTACGACAACACTAATTTTAGATAGTTAACTTTTGTACGGTTCCACCTATGTTGAAAATATTACAGCTAGCGATGTAAAACAATACTTTTCATGTCTTTTAACCCCGATGTACTCTTTGTGCCAGCACTATTAGCGCAAGTAAGAAATATCATAACCATTTTGTGTTTTGTGATAGCAAATATTATCGTTGGGACACCTTACATAGGGATGAAAGATCGGATGTGGGCTTTCACCGGATGTAAGATATAAACAAATGTGAAGCGTGACCAAGTGTAGAGGCATGACCGGATGCGGGGCATCACCGGAAGAGGGAGTGAAGTGTTGTCGGATGGGCGAAAGGAATTTTTGGATTTTGGAGTTGATAATTTATTTGAAAAAAATAGGCTCCATTTCCATTCCTGGGCACCACAGATGAAGTACTAGTAATTGTGGAAAGCAACCTCATTCCCCTGCATGGAACCAACAGTTGTGATGCTCATTTTATTCGACAGGAATAAGTAGGATCAATATTTGAATGACTTAGCGCACGTACAATAAGATAAATTTTCACTTCCTAGCAAAAATTTCAGAAATCGAAACTTAGAAATTGAAACACAGAAACTTAAACTTAGTGCCGCCCTCCAAATGCAAACGATCCTCTTATACATATTATTGTTTATTTTTTATTAACTTGTGCTTCTCCCTAAATCCTGTGTCGACAACTATCATGTGTATTACGATAACCATGTATGAATAGCAATTAAGGATCTAAATCATATGTTCCAACACTTAACATGGGTGTTACGATAACCATGTATAAATAGCAATTAAGGGTTTCTATGTTAAGGTATTTGAATGCATTTTTCGCTTTCATTTTCAAAACTTGTGCGTACTAATGAAAGTGTTTTTCAAATGAGCGTCGCGAGGATTGTGCTCTCTTAGTTCAAAATCAGTTTAGGCAAGGAAAGGAACTCAATTTTGTTGTACTTTTCTATCAATCATTTTGTTTCAACATTCTACACGGGTATTACGATACCAAGGTGTTATAATCATTTAAGGATGTTAATGTTAGGGTGTTTTAAAAACCAATGTATCGACATTTCATGTTTGTACTTTATTGCAAATAAAATGTTTTTCTTTTCTTTCTTTCTTTTTTTCTTTCTTATGACGGGAAAATAAATACTCGGTTCGGGTTTTTATGGGGTTTTCTGGGTTTTATGTACGTCATCTTGTGATGCTCGTATTCAAGATACATTCCCCCCTACCACGGGGGATACGAATAACATGTATTTTTGTGCTCTAACAAAGCGCTGTATTCTAACCATTAGTTTCTGAAGTATTTATTTAATCTTGAGCGCAGAACGCTTCCGTGTTTTCTGCAAATGGGTTCTTTGGAAGAGCAGAAGCCTGGAAACATTTATCTGAACGCCATTCTCAATGCGCAGCATTACGCTAGAGCGCTTCCACCACTCTGGGTAATCTAATCAGAGCAAAATATCGCTCCGCACCCTCTGCACTCTGGCCAACTTGCGGCGAATGAACGATGAGAGAGCTGCTCTGTGACGTGACAGGCTCAGCTGCAGTTCATAAGTGTAGCAATAAATAGAAAGATGGCAGCTGAAAGTATCGTATTTCCTTTTTCTCAGGATCGTTAATGCTAGGAGTAATAGAAAGCATTCCCTGATCTCGAACAGAAGTTTTCCATTCAGACAACCGCAAAGCTTCGTCGTCCTTCTCTTTCACCGCAGATAGTCAGAAATTCAGCGTTGTTGCTCATGCTGGAGCGACAAAGACAATTTATCACGATTGCTACAAAGACATTTTACCGTTCAAGTTTATTCGCGTGAGGCAACAATGGTCACCTCGGGAAATTGTTAGCGTTTCGCTGGAATATATTCTATTTCTGCGTGTTTTAATGCATCACAGCTTGTGTTTCTTTCAATATCATTGCTGACAGAAAGTTTTAATAGTGCCTGAAAGAAAACAGTTTCACTTACGCTGACTGTCACTGTTACATTTTTGCTGTCAACTCCGAAGGTGAGAACGAAATATTAAAATTTCGATGGAATTTTCTTCCGGTATGAACTCTCTCGAGTACGGTTAGAAATATACATTTCTAATTTGGGCATTACATGCGCTGCTGATCGATATTCACTATTAAGAAAAGTTTTAAAGAAACAAACTTTGCTAAAGGGGGGAGCACGTTGAGTTAAGGTTCATATTAGTGCAAAACTTCTGCCATTTTCCGAGGTACTAATAATTATTTAGTTCTCATATCATACTTAAATAATAAATCTCTATCAGTTTGATCTGAGTTTGAACATTTCTTTTGAATTTACGTTGAAAAAAAGATGTCAAGTCACTTTCGGCAGTTTTCATTGATTCTGAATTCACAAATGGAAAATTCATTTTTATGCAAACAGAGATCTTAAGCAGTTATGAAATTTTATTTTTCACGCTGCATTACTTTTTTAGTGACATCCGTAAAATGAGTTTTAAAAAGAAGCAAAATGGAGCATAAATCAAAATTTCTTACTAGTTAGTATAAATTTATAGTTGAAACTTAGTTGCTTTCTTGGAAAATGAGACACATTTCCTAGTTTGAAAAGTGAATGGGTTAGAAATAACTTTCAATGTCCTGGAATTTAAATTTCTTCGTACCATTAATCTCTATTGAAATTGCACACAATAAACGATCGATTATTGACGATTTTTGTTCACCTGAAAAGTCGATCAACTTTTGCCGTACCCGTAATCTCTTCAGGGCATCAAAGGTTGAAAGTCAATTTTCTCGCATGGAAAATTATTTTTGAAGTGACTGCTGATTTCACACTTGCGAGGAGAGAAGGATAAACTTGAGAGAAAAAAGCATCAAACGAATCATCCTACTTTGATGTGCATGTCGGGACTACTGAACAGGTGTCAGACAGCTGCTGTTTTACGTTACAAAGGCCATGTAGGTACTAATTATTGCTACAATAACATAAGTCTTGTAGTCAAAAGCAGTTTTGAGATTTAAAGAATGCTAATAGATGCAGCAGAGAAATAGTCCATCTCTTTTACGGATCGTAATAATTAACTTGATAAATAAACACATGATACAATTTGTATTACAATTTTATTCTGCTAAATGATGCAACAGAGAAATGGTCCGTATATTTTACGGGTCGTAATTACTACTGTGATAAACAAAATCACGGTTCAACTTGTATTAGAAACTTATTCTATGTTCAGTGCTATAGCCTACACACAAAGTAATTATAGTCATTTTGCAGAATGAGTGTAGTACTTGAGCTGCATCTTAATGTCTCAGTTTTTGGCTCTTTTCCATAGATTATTGTCTGCTTTGCCTCTGAGCTTTTTTGTCACGCGCCTAGAATCTTGAGACATATTTAAGTTTTACCTTTCTCTATTTGATTTAATGAGACTCAAAGATTAAATATACATTTTAAAAACGCTTTTGAATTTATTATACCTTGAACTGCAAATAAAAGATATTTTAGGAATGTATTTTCTGAAAATTACAGTCGAAGGGTTCACTGTATTTTTTAAGTGGTTCATATTGAAAAAAGAGTCCGTTTTACTTATTGTTTCACTAAGATGTCATATTAGCAAGATCATATTTTCGAGTTTAAAAATACTCAGTTTATAGATTGACTCTTTTTAAATTTGCACGGCATTTAGTGCTGATTCATAAAATGCAACAGATAGTAATGTTCGTTTAAAGATTTTGAAACAAATTTCTCTATAGAATAGAGATAACAAAATAATTTCTTTACCGACAAAAAATAGGCGTGCATATTTCCGGGAGAGCCAAGATAGAACATTTGAATTACAGCCCTTTCATCCTATTCGTATTTTTCGATCCGTAGACTCAACAATACTCGTGAAAATATGCAATAGTTATTAATAATACAACAGGTTCTTTGATAAAATATCCTCATTCTTGAAGATACAGGTTCGCGAAGTATTTGGATTGTAATTTAGACAACGGTTTGATTTTATTGAAGTTGCTGAGACCAGGACGCGGTAAAACATTCAAAACCGTTCCGATTTTCCGAATAATTCGTTCAAGTGTTTCTTTACAAAAATAAGACCGGAAACAAGTCGTTTTATCAGTGAGAAACGTGAGTGTGATTTCTCGAGAATAGCACACTTGGCTTTAGAGGTTTTCCTCCCTGCCACGCATCAGAGAAAATATCGCACGATTTCCTACCTTGCAGCCTCTCAAAGGCAGCTAAGCTGGCAGTATTATGGGGCTACCCATGCAGTAAAATTATGCTGCCACAGAATAAAAACAGAGAAAATTTTCCTTTGTTATGAACATCGTATAGTTTTTAAAATTCAGAGCGAAAATGGTGAGGAAGCAGATACAACAGTGCAAACGTTGTTTCCCATCCGGCAAATTACGCGCGTTATAAAAGTGTGAGGCACGTGTAAATTGTACGTACAACAGAAGTAAGTTTTCTGTAGATTCAAATGATCGATAAAATGCAAAAAACGTGATTTTTTTCTTTCAAGTGGTCTGTGGTAAACTTTACGTGTGGTATAAATGAAATGTAAAGCCAACTAAATTTCAAAAACAAGGGTGGATTTAGCCGTAACGTTCGCTAGACGGTAGTTTGGGGGATTACACGATTCAAATGTTCGGTTGAAACTATACTTTGCACACGTTTACTATTGTTTACAATAAAAAAGAATTCACACTCCGTATGCCTCTGCTCCTAAACCAGCTTGTGTGTAACATTTCATGATCCGCTGTTTCTCCTGGGGCATCAGTCGCATGGCTTGCACCCACCCATCCTGTGCCTCATGCCTCTCAGTCCTCAGCCTTCGTTTACGGCTGTTGATTTCTACGTTCAGTTGGTGGTGCAGGAGTCACGCGTTTGACTTGTGGATTTTTGGTTACTTTCACTCGGGATAACAGCAACAACTTAGATTTTGTTTACGCTCTTTTACATAGATTGCTTTCCTCAGTTTTTAAGGATGATGAAGATCATACAAATTTGGACACCATTAATGCTGTTATGAAGTACTAGAATTTTTAAATTATTTCATCTCAAATGGCGGTCTTGGAGGAATACTACACAATGCAGGCGTGAAAATTCAGCTGAAATGTACGAGCACTTTCACTGATCTTTTCATTTCCAAAACAATTACGTTCCGATTATTTTTTATGGCAGTTTGTCTTTTTTCCCAAGCTTAGTGATGAATGACCTTTTTTCCATAAATTTTAAAAGCCATTGTTTCTACAACATTATTAGATTTGTGAGCTGTTGTTTGACTGTCATTTATTCAAGCGCCCTTCAATTACTACAGTTCTCGTAAAGTTCATAGAGGGTATCTGGCATATAATCATCAGCAAATTTTACGATGGTTATAACTCACTATTTGTGTCTCAGAGCGAGGGTTTAAAAGTTTAAATAAACGTTGCGATAGTATTGACATTTCTTACTAAGATCTCAAGCAACCAAATTTTACCTAATATTCATGATAACACAAAAGACACGCGTCAGTTCATTTTCTGATCCACCTGAGGAGCTTATGGTGTGAGTCAACTCACAGTGGATCTCCGCCAATAATTACAGTATATTGTAAGTGAACCGGTCCACTTGACGTTCGCCTGAACTCAATCATAAGCTCGAAAATATTTAGTTCGTGCGAAGCTTAACGTGAAGCTTTTTTTAATTCCTCCGATACGATGCATTGAACGATACGCTATAGTTGCGCTATTCCTGCCATACGATGCGTTAAACTTGCGCAATTCTTACGATACGATACGCTATAGTTGCGCTATTCCTGCCATACAATGCGTTAAACTTGCGCAATTCCTACGATACGATACGCTATAGTTGCGCTATTCCTGCCGGACGATGCGTTAAACTTGTGCAATTCCTATGATACGACACGATACGTTACTCCTGAGTTGCTCTTGCGAAATTCAAAACTGAATTTAGTCTACTTTCGCTTATCGTACAGCCTTGTCTTGTTCTTCCATGCTTAGCAGATAATGGAGTTGTCGCACCTGAAAATTATAATTATTCCTGATCATCTATTTATAATCTACACCTCCGTTGCGACGGTGCTTCATCGTTACCCAAGTCTTTGGAATTATTTAGCGCTACATTCTTGGATGTTCATTCCGCCTCACTTGGCCACCCAGCCTTTGTTGCGCAGTACGACAGCTTCTGCGTCCGGTGCACGGCGCGCGATAGACGAGCTGAGCAACGATTGATGTTCCGGGCAATTTTTGAAACGAGGTTACCGACTTCTTGACTGATGATACAATACTAAGGCTTGCCTCCTTGCATTTCAGGTATTTTGGTATCGATAGAGTAGTAATAAAACATTTTTAGACTTGATGTCAAATTATCTGAATTCAAAATTCGGCTTTAGATGACATTGCTGTTTTTCATAACTAATGCTGATAAATGAACTCTTATTTTGTCATTGGACGATCAAGAACGACTATAAAACTTTTGAATACGAGTTTTTCATTCATTTTGTGTTGCAAAAGACTTGGTGATTAGTAGAACTCAATTCTTTTACCAGGTGAAAATCAACAGTTGAATTCTAAAATTTTTTCGAAATACATTAGCAAATTTTTTGTCAAAATTTTCTACGAATTTTGTCTACAGCCGTCCCACAGATTTCTTTCACATGTAATGATGTTGCGCTTTGAGAGGAATGTTAAAATATGAAAAATTTCTCTTGCTCGTGGGAAATGTAAAAACTTAGAAGCAATAAAAAATATCTCAGTTCGTTCAATTTAATTGCGCAGGCAGAAATGAAGACTCCCCTTGAAAGGAAAATTGCCTGCACTATGTAAGTCCTTTGCCATTACTGCGATTGTACTCTTTCTAAAAGACGCTAGTTTGAGTTTATCAGCAATGACTAGCAATGCTGCGGAGCTTCGTTAAGCGTCGTTAATTTTTAAGCTTTAAAAGAAGAGGTACTTTGCCTGAAGTGCACAGCAGCATGTGAATAAAGTTATAAATGGACACGATGAGCATCTGTCTTCTCCTTTTCGCATTATTAGTGAGTCGTCAATGAAGAATTTCTTGCAGAAACATTCCTAAAATTCAATTTTTTACCGAATTCTATAAGAAGGCTCAGTAACAACCCGAGAATGGGCCACTCTAGTTGTTTCTATTGCCAGATTCTATCCTTCTCTGAAACGGTCTCATGAGAGTATATACATCAAGTCTTAGGAACTAGTATGAGAATTAAAATTTTTCCAATCCAGAATATTAAGATCGGATAAGATTGTGTTCATGGTGAACTGAAGCTTTCAATCTGCGCTATCATCATTTCACAGTTTTTATTAGTAATTAAGTGAAAACTATGCACATTAGGGTAAATCATGTGTATTTTGCAAGTTAGCAGAGAAATTTGAACGCATTTGTGCAATTTTATTGTCATACCAGGTTGATATCTGAAGGCAGAAAATGAAGCCAACTTTTGCAAGAGCAACGTGTATAAAACCCAGACAGTCGAGAATGGGTAGAACGAAGAGTAGAAAGAGTTGTTCATTTATAGATGAATTACACGCAACTTCTGCGCCTTTGAACTACACTAGCTGATATTTGCATTCTTCTGATGGAATTTTCATCGCGTTGTACTTTTTTCAGGTTCTGACCTGCTGTTATACCTGTTATGTCAGCTTCTTTCATTGTGCGTACTGTCCTTATGTACAAATTTAAGTAAATGACTGTATTGTTCTTAATTTGAAAGAGAACTTCGTTAGATCTACCTTACTTTGTAAATTCCCCAAGTTCGTTGTCTTACCGATTAAATTTCAACCAAGGGACGTCAAAATTTTGTGCTAAGATAGCCTGCTTCATCTCATGAAACACATGGGTCTGAGCAGGGCGCTGTGAGCTGCTTAAAAATGCCTTGCGGTTCTTCCATTGCGTAATGACTGGATTAAAAGTCAGAATATTTATTTTATTGTATCTTTCAATGTCTGATTAATTTATGTCTATTTTTGATCAAAATAGCGAGAGACGGAATTCTCTTTGATGGCTTTTCAAACTCCTTCGAATGGAACAGTACTCAATGAGGGCCCGGAATATTGGTTTACACCGAGTCGTCGTGTCGTGTTTATACGAGTCTTTATGGACTCGTACTGTCTTCCATTGAAAGCCCTTATGCACAGCCTTATTGCTCAAACAAGTGTCTAAATGAGCTTCAATATAGAGCAAGATAAATGTTGAAACAATACAGTTTCACAGGAAGATTTTCGTAAATACTTGCATAATAATACCAAGCTTTTTGTTATCAGGGGCAGTCGCAAACTGAACTTTACTTCTGATTCATACAACCTAACCATGAAGGTTGCAAATTTCCCGCCAAGGTTTCCATCATAAGAGATTAATAGTAATTGCAATGTAAAGCTGGAAAATAAAAGCATCCGAATTTTCATCATCGGTTCTCTACTCTACATAAAGAATAGTTTTCGTTGGCTTGGACCTGTTGAAGCTAAAGCAGAGAAGATTTCGTAGTTCATTCGGAGGGCAAATATGCAGTGTCCTAACCCACAAATCAGAGGTTAAAACTGGAGAATGGATTAAGTGATAGTTGCACCTCATAGCGGCGTAGATGTATTTCAGGCAGAGTGGCCTATTTCCTAGTTCAGTTCCTAGTTAGTAACTTGGCTAGGAAAAGCCAGTTTGGCAACCCTGCGATGAACATCACACCTCGAACTTGAGTATCATAAAGTTATCGCCTTTCTACTTGAGATAATAACTCATTCTTTTTCGTTTATCCTTCCTAAAAATGATCTAATTTTAATATCGGACGTGTTAATTAAGAGTTACATCATTCAACCATGCCCTCTACAAATGTCACTGCTCTATTTGTGCCAGAGGTAAAACATTTGAATTGATCGTAAGGTTTTTTTTGAGAGAAATTCATTATTAATAATTGGAGGTGAGACACACAAAAAATCTGAGGCCATTTCGTGAGCATAACATGAGATTTTAAACAATTTGGACTGTACGACAACAAATAATTTACACCAGTAAAATTGCACGAGATATTTTTGAAGCTCCGAGCTCCTGCGCAGCAGAATGAAAACGATCTCATCTAGAGAGGAAGGATGAAGGCACCATACAGTATAGAATTAAGTAAACGCGGAATATCTGCACAATCTGTATTACCGCACAGCATCTCAAGTGCATAGCAATTGTGAGTTGAGAAAGAAAATAGGGAGGCAGGGTAAAAATTGATGAAGAAATTCAGAAGTGCTGAAAAACAGGACTGCAGTGAACCGAGAAAAATTGCATTTAACAAAATAAAAACATATTTCTTCTAAAATGAGGCCTTCCTAACTCTCAGCTCGGGACCTCACATTTTCCCCCGGAGTGCTAATTCCTATAGATACAATAATTGTTTAAGGTGTTTGTATCTCGTGGCAGTCTTTGATAAACTTGGGCAAAATACAAACATTCTCAGCCCTGTGGCGATTACTGAAGTTAAGTGCGTAAAAATCTAAATTACGCTCACGTATGTCTATATAAATTGAATTTAGCGTTTGAGAAAAAAAACGCATAGTGCTCACAGTGCCGTTCTTGCCCAGGTCAAACAAGATATGTATGTGGAAATGAGTTATCCGTTTGATCGCTTGTGCAGCAACCATCCATTTTGGAGCCTCGACATCTAAATGCGGTGATGGTGAGGTGGGCCCAGTGGAGCAAACTGTCATTGTTTACAGATTGTGAGTTAAGAAGTTGTCTTGACGTTGGGCCGTGGAGGTCAACTCTACTGGATGAACTCGGTGTTTTGATTTTAAGGCTTATTCCAACAGCTATTCATTCCTGATCGCTTTTTATTACCTCTCATTAATGTGAACAATGTTATTTTTTCATTCACTTCCTGGAGTTTTTGTTAGAGCAAATTTGCCAGCAAACCAATTTAAAGGAAAGGATGCTAATACATTTCCACGTGGTAGATTTGAAGCATCGAACTTGAAAGCGATTGTATTGAAATGTACTGGCCAGCGATGGGCGTTGGGGAATCAGTGCGGAACTCAAACGCTGGAGTCTGTACAGGACCTTTGTAAAACCCAAGTCTCTTGTAGCCATTTTCTGCGAAGTTTCCCGTGGCTGCAGTCATACCGACCCTCACGTCCATGTCAAAGAAGTACACACCTCCAAAGTCATTCGGTTGAGAGAAAATACTCACATTATTCACGTTTCTTACTGAGCCTAAATCAAACAGGATGTGAGGAAGGGGGTCTGAGATATTTTGGCTTGCGTAACAATCATCCATGACACCAGCAACGCCATCCAAAAGGTTTGATGGTTCTCTGTTGAGTCTTGCGTAATAGGTTTCAGTAGCGCTGTACACCGTGATCCCAGATTGTGCGGTCAGGAAGTTGCCTCGAGGTCGGTCCGTGTAGCAGTCGACCCAAGGAGGACCTCTGGGGTCCTCGTTGCCAGGGACGGAGAGGAGGCTGAGTAGGTGACTGGACCCGTTGTAGTGCGGGCAGAAAGTGTGGCACCAGTCCAGCATGCCGCACAGGACCCCAACGTGATAAACTTTTGTGACGGGGGTCGTTTCGTAGATCAGAGGGGGTGTTGATATCCAACTCTCGCTGATTTTTGTGCCGGTCCAGAGGGCTTGGAACCGTGCGTTACAGCCCTTGACGCAGGCCACACCCAGCAGCAACAATACCTTGCCAGTTGTTCGGGACCACATCTCTGTAATGAGAGTAACGTCTTAGTATCGATTTCGCACGAGCACACCCTTGAATTTTACCAATCATGCTTTGATCATTCATTGTTCGTTCATTTTTTTGCATCAAACACTATGACGTTTAAAGAATTTTTGTGTTATTTTCAAAGTTAAGGCTATCAAAAAGATAATGAAAAAGCAAAAGCAGCTTTTCCATTAAAATTTATCCACGAAACGTATAAGATTGTTTGTTAAGAGTTTCAACATGTAGGTCCTAAGTTGATGTACACACATGGGTATCGTAATACCCGTGTCAAACGTTGAAAAAAATGATTGAGAGAAAATCATGAAAAACTACATTCCCTTTGTGGGGTTAATCAAATTTCGATGAACCCTGCGAATACAAGTAGCAAAGAAAACATTACGCTAGTGACGCAATGTTGAAAACCCTCTTGTTGGCGCACATTTACATTGAAATACGCACTTAGGAACTTGCGATATCATGAATAATTGTTGAAAGTAAAATGTATGGATTTAAATAATTTTGCGTCCAAGACTTTGATGTCGATATTTGAAAGCATCTGTATTTTTGCTGGAGAGGGGATGATGAATATCGTAGGTGTCTAAATAAGCAGCGAAAGCAGCCGTGCTTAGAAAATATTAAAAAAATAAGTGACTAGTTTACGTTTGAACGAATCACAAATCAAAATTTTTTGAAATGATTCACTGTTTGGGAGCGCAAACTATATCAATTCATTTTCATCTTAGTTAAGTGAAATATTGTGAATTCATTCATATATCACTTGGCATATCTCTACTCGTGATGAAAGACAATAGCATTTTAGTTCTTTAATACTTTAGATTTAGGATTTTAGATAGATGATAGTAGATAAAGGATTTTAGTGGTGAAAGATTTAGTTCGGTCAATTTTTTCCACAGGGTAATTCCTTACGATTTAAAAAATTTGGTGCATCATATTCTGAATCACGACTTTATTATTCGCCATCAAATTCGACTCTCCCAGATAAAACTTTCTTATCCATTGCAAATTTAATTGTAGATTTTATTGTGCCCATGTATTTTATCAAGAAGACTGATTATATTCTTTATTTCAACTATGCAAACTGTTAACTGAAGATGGAGCTGGTCTCCGAAACTTTTTAGAGAACTGACTTGTTTTTAAATTTATAGTTCGTGAAATCTTTATTAAATATGATTTCAATACGCAGTGTTTTCTTCGTTTTTAATTTCGTAGTTCTACTCTCTCACATAAGTACTAGGATTCATTCCGAGGTTTGGACCATCAGCGACGCCACTCAGTATCGACAGCCGACAGCAGCATTGCCAAAGTTCACGGAATTCTGCTGCGTTGGCTTTATTTTAAATTACTCAGTCTTACCTGACGAACAATAACACCACTGCCTACTAGATTTTCAAGCCTGCTCCTAGAGATGATAACAATGCAATGACGCCACACTAGTGGTCGGAAGGTGACAGCAGTGTTCAATATAATTGAAGGGTGGTTAATACGTTTTTCGATATAATACCCGCTTGAAATTTTGTGATATTAAGGGGAAGGGATCAGAAATGACAAACGAGGCGTGGAAAGATATGTAAATTCGCAATATATATTTTTTAAACTCGTATTGTTAGTTTTCTTATTCAATTACGATTAAATGAGGGAATCGTGGTATTAATGTAGAAGGAAAAAATAAATTGGAGCTAAATAACTTTCACAGTCGTGATGTCTAAGAGAGTTCAGATCCTGCTGTTATTGCTGAAAAATGATTGAGCATAATATTTCCTTTATTTAAATTGCTCAATCTGATGGTGCGGATTAGTTTCGGACCAGTCAACTCACCTACGCTTTTATATTCTGTTGCATCAGAAAAAGTAAATAAAAACTGAATTTTTCGTCCACTCTTTGTACAGAAAAGTTATCGCTGCAAATCTCCAAATCATTTTCTAAGCCTGGTTAGCTCCAGTCCGTGTAAAATCAACAATAGATTGCAGTTAGTCTAATTTCGATTCATCTCAAATGGAGAGCCACTCCCGGGACTTCACGATTTTTAAGAGCAGGCCAGAAGGCATTGACAACAGAGCTCATTACAATGAAGGATTAAGATCATTTTGGGGATTTAGCAGCCAGAAGTTTCAATAGAACAAAGATCTATACTCCTGCCGCTTGTCTTTGTCCTTCCAATTACTCACTACCGTTTTTTTCATTTATTCGCTCAGTGATGGACTTCGGACAAAAGCGTCTAATCTAGAATTTACTTTCATATTAAATTTGAACTTACGCAACTCAGGGATTCATCTTTTGCATGAATTTATAAAGCTTTTTTCCTTACTGTATCTTTCATTTAGTTTCCTATACACTTTGCTCATCATTTCAAAAGTCTTATGTTGCACAACGATTACCCGAGACTTGAATTCACTTTACAGTCGAGGAAAACGCTCTAAAATTTCATTATTTTTTGCTCTTATATTTAGAAAATTTAATCTTTGTTGCAGAGTAGTTCTGTGAGACGCCAATTGTTTCACTCAAGAGGATTTTATTCACAATGTCGACCTCACTCGTTCGTTCGCTGTGAGTTATATTTAGCTTCGAATAATTTGTTTCCAAGTTTCAGTAGTCTTATGCCTAATAACCTCCATAATTAACCTCTAAGCTCAGACCAGTTCTAGGGTGAACTGAATAAAAACGTACAGCATTTAGGTTCTTTTGAAAATTTATATTTAAAACAAGAGAATATTTTCTTTGGTGTTTGAAACTGCATCGCGCTGTGTTAACGCTTATGTTGCGTGAAACAAGGTACTCTAAATCGTGTGTTGCGTGATGCAGGGTACTTTAAATCGTGTGAGAGGAGGGATAAAATTCTAGAGACGTACTCTGTTCACAAATCAATATATTCTACATTAGTCGAGCTTGGAAAATGCCTGAGATTCGGTCTCCTGAATTGTGGCTCCTCTCATAAGTACATTTTCCTTGCCTTATTTGATGCAAGACTGAATTTCAGTGCTATAAAGGTGTCATTTGGCTTCATCAACGTTTTTTGATGCAGCCAAACGACACTATAAGTATACAATGATAGTGACGCTTTACTAGAAAATATATTGCAGACGAGAAGGTCCTATGTTTTAAAGTATTTGACAATGAAATAAAAGAATTTTTCCTTTTAAATGCGTATCTTAGGAAAACACTTAAAAGTGTAAAAAATACTGGCTTCATTACATATAGGATGATAAAGGTGGACGTAGAAAAAAATATGAAAATTTTTTTTAGAGAGATGACACAAAGTAAATGGTATTTAATGCACTCGTTACTTCAGATTAATGTCTTCTCATCATTCTTTTCATGAAATAATCACAATTATTTTAACTATTATTTTCACCATTACATTTTTAGCGACAGTAGCAATTGATTATCTTTTTATTTTTACACGTGTAGAACTAGAACAATTTCACGAGGTTGAAAACAAGGGAGAATAAATATTCGCTAGTATAACGCATGCCGCAAGGCACAATTACACAATTACAATTGCACAATCACACAATTAAATATTTGTGTATTTACACAAATCCAAAACGCTCCAACCTAATACAGGCGTCTTGTTGACAGGTGCGCCTTCTAATTGAGCTGAGCGCTGGAGACACCTGTGATCCAATTTTTTGATCAAGCTCTAAGCAATCTAAGCAGCCTTACTGGTCTTACTGATGACCATCGAGTTGAGTCGTAGCGCTAACGATGCAAAAATTGGCGTCCATGCGCCAATGCCGTATTTCAATAGAAAGTATAACTCTCGCTCGTTAGAATATGGTTAATTTGTCGTTAAGGGGTTCAAAGCGATGTCTATTCAAATTTGCGAGTGGGATAATATCAATCGAAGTGAAAAATGAGGAATTTTTGTGTCATCTGCAATAGTAATTCAATGATTCGAAGGGTTTATAATGTACATTGACTTGCGCCCGTTGCTATAGAAATGTAAACGTATTCAAGCTCTGAGATTACATCTTACATGAGTGAGAAGTAGAATTCACTGTTTATTGGCTCAACAAATTAGTGGCAAAAGCAATGAACTTAAGTTCAACGGGCATGGTATAAAAAAAAGTTAGTACAGCTAACACATGTGTCATAGCTCAGAAACCGAACAACACAAATCACGAGCATTCTGCGACTGGCTCTGACTCAGAACTCCTGCTTAATTTCAAGCTAAGTACAGCACGCAAGGCCATCAGCCTACACATAACTGACATAATTTGGGGAAAATTAAAATTTACGGCATCACGTTGCTCGCAGAAATCAGAATAAATTGCACTGGAAAAAATTCATGATTGATTGGCGGAACGGATAATAGTGTTTACGGTGCACCAGGTGCAGAAGTCGTACTTCATCATCGACTTTTACTGCTGAATGCCCGACAAAATTTCAATCAAAGAAGCTCATTATGGAGGGCTGTAGATGGAAAACCTGAGCTGTCGTTCACAGGTCATTAATTTATTTTTCCAATTATTCGATGCAGTTCTGTATTCAAACAACTGCTTCAGGTAATCAGTATCAGTTGGACTTGTTGACGGCATGACTGGTAGGAGTAAATACACCTAAGGTTCAATCCAGGTTTTATTCACACTCGACTCATGTTAATCAACTGGAATGAACTTCACTGAGATCTTTAACCCATCAACTGCTCACTCATACTCTGCTACAATTTTGACACCTATTTACTAAATTCATTCCCACGAAAGCGGTTCACAGCACGAAAGAGTCGAGAAAAGCAAAAAGATCTCTCTACCATCTCTTTTCGTTTTAATATCCGTGTCGATTTTGCCCTTTGGTCCTAGAAATCTTCTTTGCTAGGAGTGAGTGGCGGCTCATCACTCAAATTTTTACAGAAATTCAGTCGTCAAAATTTCGAACACTATTAAATCAAGTGTTCGTTTTAATATCCTTGAGCTACAACTAAACGATGTGGTACATCACTGCCTCTTTTGTTAAAGAAAAGTGCACGGAAAAGTTAGGTGAGGCAAGAAACCTCGATGAGCCTATAAAAAGGCGCTGAGTATTTTTGCGTCAGGAATACGGAAGGCGGAGGAATTTTCCGAGCTGTAGAGCTGCAACACAAATTCTTCTTCGTGACGCTGAAGTAGAGCAAAAAATTATTCATTTTCTTTGGGAAAAAATATGCGCTGCTAATTTAAATTGCGTTAATTTAGATTGCGTGTAGCTAATTTAAAACCGAACCTCGAAAATTTCTCCAAGGAACAAGGTACTAATTTCACTTGTGTGCTCATCAAATGAAAATGTAGGGAACAAGAGTCGGCGTAGAGAGCTAGTCCCTTCCTTGCTCACTGTTCTCTAATACTTCGTGCTTCAGGGAGGAGCTTGCGTTATGCGAGAAGACTTTTGTAAACTCAAATTTTCATTTTTGTGATATTTATTTCGCACCAACTATGTGTCTTTTAACATGTCATCTTAAGATCTACAAGCTGATTTACTAATCTTTCAAACAAGAATTGAGCAAGGCTCTCAAGGAAAGTGAGTGAAACGTGTGGCTGTAAACGTGTAAGAAGCCAATATATCAAATGACAGACGAAGAAAATACAGCTGCCGTGCTTGCTCTCAGTAAGCACCGCCTGTAGTTTCTAATGAGACAACAGTTTTGTCTGACAGGTTCCCAAAATGATATGAAGTGCCAGATCCCGTCATAACTAGCTATCGGCTTTTGAAAAAGTAGTTTCCTCTTTAAAAAAGTTTCTGTACGAACGATTTAACATCTCCTGCAGGAAGATCGAAAAATGAAAGTTTGATGAGCTGCCAAGATGCCTCAGCTCAAGTATGTTGTAATGAAAAAATAGTTAATTTCTACTTGAAAAAATCGGACATAAGCAAAAAGGTAGCAGATAGTAATATTCAGTGACCCTGACGATGGCTTTCAGAAGGTGATATTCAGCAGACATTAAGTACTGATTGTTCATCGTCTGAGTGATGTGTTCAACTATGAGTGCGGTACGTGATTCATAACAAAGAAACCCAATGGCTGTATGAAGGTGTAAGATGCGTTTAATGGTAAAAATGGTAGGGAAGCCCTTAATTTCCAAGATTGCTGAGAATAAAATATAAGGACAATAGAAGAGATTTTTGGTCATTTTCGCGTGTGCAAGAATTATTGGTGCTCAAATTCTTCCCACATCGACGCAATTCCTGCTCGAAAAGTGTAGATTAATTATTTGTGGTACTCAGAATAGTGTTTAAAACTTTACTTCTTTAAATCACCGCCACATCTCAAATGCGTAATCGAGTTTTTGACCCGCCATTGATATTCAAATCGACTGGAAGCTCAACCGCACCTTTCGATATCATCAAAACGTTACTTTGACTCTTGAACGTTACTTTGACTCTTCCCCAACGACATTAAATGTGCATCAACAACTGATGCACATGCAGGGCTAATGTGGAGTGCCAGGTTCTACCCCTGCTACATGGGTGGAAATTTTAAAGTGACCAATTGCCCACACCTACTGACGTAATTCTGTGTGCGTGTGTGTGTGTATGCATAGTGTGTGTTCGCTGGTGTATCTGGATTAGCTTGTACATGTGTGCTTGGGTGAATCAGGAGAATGCAAATGTTTGTGTATGAATGAATAGGAATTAAAGTCATTAGACATTCAGAGAATTTTGTGGAATATATATATATTTATGTTCGTATTGAGTTTTAATATTTTTCATTTCTCTCCTGTCTCATCACTGAAGATGGAATTTTAATTCTGAAATGTTTGGAAGAAATGTAATGCACGTTTTAACTTAGATTATTTTTTTGTTCATAGAAAATTCCTTCTTAAAATTAGTCCTGCCTGCGCTCCTCGTGGAAGTGCATGAAACAAACAAGGCATTAGGTCCTCATGGTCCCTAATGTCGTGCCTACTCTTTCTGATAGAGGTAAACGCGCATTTCTACTGTATCGTTATGCAGCGTCATTGCAAAACCAATTTTTAAACTATCTTTTTGAATTGAAAATAGAATGATCAACTTGTGTTATAAATTCAAAAATTCCATTTTCATTCGATCTATTCTGATATTTTGTGAGCCAAAAATTGACAAACTTAGTTTTAATGCCACATTTCCACTCCGCCCAACCTTTGTTTCATACAAAACATCAGGTTTAACCTCTAAATTTTCAGTCCCAATCCGAGCCTTCACTTAAAATTCGTGTACTGTTCAAAGTTCTAAACTTTCGTCGGTTAGGTAACTTTACTTGGTAAAATTGACAAGTTTTTCATTGTTTCTTATGGTGTTGAAGGCTTTTCATAAATATCTCATTACAGGGTACTTTGCATATTTGTCTAGACTATTTATTTGCTGGTGGGGACTCGTGCATCACCCTGAGAAAAATTTTATTCGGACTTCTTCGTCAACATTCTTTTATTCCTTGCAATAAATTTTACCAACATCTAGACGAGTTGGGATGGGTGTTTCATTAGGATATACTTCTCTAATATGTTCGTGTTTCCACAAACACCGCTGGTTGAACACTTGCCCTTACAACGTTAAGATAGTTTTTTAAAAGATTTACAGACGGGATGACTATTCATATTGGACAAAACAATCGCCTTTTTTCAGACCCTTAGATCACTACAAGAAGTATCAGGGCGTATTATAAGTCCTGTCCGTTTTCATGTGTAACAAGTTTGAACTTGTGTTACAGAGAAAGGTATAAATTTGGGATCTATTCTCCGAAAAAATCACTCTATTGCGGTCTTTCATACACGTTGCTGTGAAATTCATTCAAATATTTAGCCATTTTTTATTTAACCAGTCAGTAGGACACAAAAGACACATAATGCTGTTTCAGTTCCAAAAAGGATGCAATGTGTCAATAGCTGCCAATTTTTTTTAAGAAGTGTGTGGTCCATAAGCAATCACTGAACAGACACGCAGAAGGTGGTTCGAAAATTTTTGCAATGGTGATTACGAATGGTGGTTATTTTATATTTTATAATTAAGTCAATGAGAAAAAAAAGGAATGTGGATGAATGTCACTGACGTCGCCTTTGCTACCCCACTTATCATTTTAAATACCGTTACTCAATCCCACACGTTTGGTTCTCTTTTCAATGTAAAAACATATTTTCTTCTCATCATCATTGAAGTTTTAATTTTGATCCATAATTGGACGGATAAAAATTCATCATATTATTATTTCAATATTATTATAATTGATAATGATCATGTACGTAAAAGTTTCATTTGTGTGATGCAAATAATAAAAGGAGTGGGATAAAATACTAGTTGACTACATAGCATCGATTCCTGAACTAAATTTAGGGGCGAAGGTTGACTCCGAAATGTTACGAAAAAATTTTCTACTTCGAGCTCATCTAATGAACAGAGAACCGCCACACAAGACAGGGGGGCGTCCAGCTTAAACAAATTCTAAAAAAAACAAGCCCTCAAAAAACAATTATCTCTAGGCATCGTAATACCATACTCATTTCCACCATAAAAGTCTCATTAGATGCAATATCAAACACATTCCAAACATCGATCCATCAAATTTACTATGGAACGTGTTGGCAATGACACATTTAATAGAAGTTAAACAGATTTTGTAGCATCATTATAGGCACAGAAGCCTCATGAATGTGAACGGGAGCCTTTGTTTTGAGCGACAGAGACCACCAACCTTTGCAGCGAGAGCTGAGCAGTGAGCAGGTACTGCAACCGAGATGTTGAGCAGCACTGCAGGCGGACCCCAGAAGCTGGAGAATCACAGGTATATGTATCGACTTTCCTTCTATGCCACTTTATTTGAAGCACAATCGCGTTGGGCCAGACGTCTTGAGAATTCAACACTAACGACCATTTTAAGTGCATTAGCTTGAATTTGAATTCGCTGGGCTACAAGGTAATCAATGGTGTATTACAGAAAGAAAAAAGAACTCCTTGAAGGTATATTCACAACACATTAGTGCGCACATTTACGTTTTATGTGCAAATGAAACGTAGTACTGTGATGTATGAGCTCACATTTTATGAAAACGAAGTGATGGCTTAAAATATTTAGTGCCTCAGAGGTAGGTGCACTTGGGTATTGAGGGTAATCGAGATTCTCTTTTTCTTTTGAGAAACTATGCTGCAATTGCTGAGGATTGTAAATGTGCGGCTGTTATAAAACTAAGCGAATATTTTCTAAGCTTTGGCCTGCATTTGATTATATTCATTGCATTTTCAAATAAGTTTTTGGTCTACCAGTTGTCACACTTCAAAATTCAATTTACCTTATGCTTTGGCCTTTGAAGTTAACAAAACTTGTACTAAAAATGGATTAAGTGACCGCTATAGATTTCATGCTATGCTGGGTGGGGAGCGACGATTTGCTGAAGGTCGTGAGAGTTCTGCGTGAACTATTGAAAAGTTCAAACTCTGACACTGACCTGTTAAACACAAAGGGTGACGTGCGTGCAAGAAATGCATTTCTATTTGAAATTTTTTTCGCTAATTCTCTATGATTCTTTTTTTTTCTTGCCTAAAAGATGCTCATTTCAATTTTTTGTAAATTTCAGAATCATTGGATGTCGAGCGAATGTATTTGTGCTATTCTAGGAGCGGAATGCTCGAAACCTACTTTTTCTTTTTGTTCTAAAGTTTTACACCTTCTTAACTCAACTTCATTTCTTTATGGGGAGAGGCACGTAATTTATGAATTTTACTTTTGTTCAAAATTGACTTTGAAACAACTTCAAATTCAGGTTTTCTGTAAGAAAGATAACACAATTTTACCGCTGCAATAAATATTAACGTTGAATTTTCTAAGAACCGACTTACCTCAGATAGAATAAAACAGAAAGAGCGCAGGTACAGAGAAGCTTGGGAGTGGAGCTTGAGAGACCATAACTATTATTTGCAGACCAAATAGAGCTTGGGTTCGAGGGTATCGCTAAGGTCTTGGAGTATCCACGGTAGAAGAAACAAGGTAGGGTCAAAGCCATATTGCATCCAACAACACTGCTACCCCCAAATCTGGCACCACAATTGGCCTAACAACATGTCGCAATGGTGACGTCATAAATTTTGTTTGAAATAGAGCCGTTCTATTGGCTGTCCGAATTAGTGGAAGTGTATTTTCTTCCATAGAAATGACCTTTACCGTGGAGTACCCTCGCTACGCGCTGGCCAAGCACCGTAATTAATTATTGGTGGTCCCCTTCAAAACGTTTGGGCACGAGACACATCAGCCGCTGCCGCATGAGAAAAGGAGGAAGACAACCTCCCCGCGCTATCGAGCGAGTTAACTTTTTCGAATCAGTATTATGGGTCAGTGTTGCAACGTTGGCGGAATTGAATATTGTCCGTTTCCATTTGCTATTAGAGTAGCACTTACAGACTTAAATACATTCAGACGAAGAAAAAGTTGAATCAAAGCCTGTAAATTTAAATTTTCACCCCTGGAATATTTTTCAATAAGATTAATGAATCATACTCAGAATGCAGTATAGTATAAAACTCGATGAGGAAACTGCGAATAAAATTCTTGTTTTTTACGCTATTTAGCTGATTCTGAAAGCTGAACGTCACTGTTACCATCTACGAAAGGTTTCTTAGTCATTGTAAACGATGTCTCGGGCTACTGAAGTACCGCTATTCTCCAGCATTGCCAGGTTTCGTTCCAAGCATGAACGCCACCACCCTCCGCACGGGACTCGTCGTGGAAGCATCTAAGATATCGCCGGCTGGTTTATAAGTTCTTTCAAAGTTGACCGAAAAACAATGACGCACGGGGATTCACTTTCATTGTATCAGTTAGTTTATTTGGATGCAATCTGATATACATTTCAACACTCAATGAATAAGAATAATTTAGATGCACTCTGATATACATTTCAACAAACACAGAACAATAACTATTTGGTTGCAATCTGATATGCTTATTATCACACAAAGATCAAGAATTATTTTGGTGCACTCGGATATACATTTCAACCCTCACAGAACGAGAATTTGGGTACAATTTAATATATCTTTAAACACTCAAAGAACAAGAATTATTTGGATGCACTCAGATATACATTGTTTTACTGAAATAACAAGAGCAGAAGCAAATGACACTATAATGATACGCACTTTCAAAACACGAAAAAGTTTTAAGAGCAACGCTGAAACAATAGAAAAATCAAATCTCAAATAGGCAAAAAATAACTAACCAGCAATTACCATTAGACTCTAGTTTCCTTCTTACCTTCTTACACTTATGAGTATAAATTTTCACCATTTTTCCTGCAAGGACACACAACACGTGCACTCGTCTGAGCTACACGAAATTTGACTGTCTTCAAATAATTTGGGTTTGTGATAACATTTCTTAAAAATTCGAACGTTCGAAATTTTTCTTCGGGATTTACTAACACCGAGATTGGAACACTATCTTGAGTAGATAGATTAATTTAAATCGTGATCCACAACAAAAAATAATTCCCGAAACACAGTAACAATCGTGCAGAGTAAGTGAAACTGTATCGTATGACGATGAGAAAGACATCGCATACCTATTCACAAATTACTTTATCTGTATCAACACAGGGAAATATCCGTGAAAACGCTATAAATTATTCCTCATGCCACTTACATTACCTTGAAGACTTAAGCTCAACCAACTCTTTCTACTTTTCTCCATTGAACGCTTCAGAGGTTTACAACAGCTACAAAGCATTAAAAAATATTGTGTGGAGAAAACACGTTTTCAAGTGAAATTCCTAAGTACATTGCTCTTTTAGTTCTCCCTATTTTCGCCGATATTATAAGCACATCCTTCCCTTACAGCTCTCTTCCTAAGTCGAAAAAAGTTGCGATCACTAAAAGCAATGAAAAACTTTCATCAAAACCTATAATGCAATTTATAGATTGATCTTAACCAGGATTTTTCGAAGGTATAGAGTTGTTTAAGTTTACTCCTATCTAGATAGTAATTCCTTAGCATATTCCAAGCTGTTTGGCTTTCGATCCGAAAACAAACGACTCAGGCCATTCTAAATCATCTAAAAATATCTCTAGTCAAATACTAATTAAGGCAACCTAGCCCTCTCCGTTCTACTTGCCTTTAAAACAGCATTTGATTTAGAAGATCACAATAGTCTTATGTCTAAGCTAAACCATTTCACAATAAGAGGTCTCCCTCACGAAGCGTTCAAATAACACGTAAATCATTCGTAGTAATTGGCCATTCTATTACAGAGCAGCAAAACATAACCCGAAGAATCCCAAAGCCCAGTTAAAAATATAAGACGTTCTCAAGTAATTTCTGTGCCGCGGTTGGCAAAACTTCTAGCCGTGTTTTATTCGGAAATGCAGCAGTTTTTTGGTCGCCATGTCCATTTTATTTGGCAGTAAAAAACGACTGCAAAACCATTGAATATTATTTGCAACTTTTCGGAAATTGCCTCCTTTAGCTGCTACTTATCGACTCTCCAAGGCCCCAATTCGACCTTCTACGGCTTTTCCATGCTCTGTATCGGCTCTCTGCCGACCTTACCTGACTTTGTGCTTGCCTCGCGCGGCATCCTGCCGCTATTGCCCGAACTTATACCGGCCTCCTGCCGCATCATCTCGACCTCGCCTGAACTCAATTAATTTCCGTACAGATACGCTCACACACATACACACACACAAACGTACACTCGCGTACACATACACACGTGTGTGTGTGTGTGTGCGTGTGTGTGCATGCGTCTGCATGCATGTATCTGGAAAGCCGGTATAATTCAGTTCAGGTAGTCCAGGTAAGGTCGGTATGATGCAGACGTTGATTTCAGTAAAATTCTACATGATAAATTTGAAGTGAATCTTTGGATTGAGAAATAATGGACACGTAGCGTCCTTCGATTGCGACAGGAGAATTTGTCCAAAATTCATACGTTGCTGAATCTACAGGACCTTTATAAAAGCCTAGTCTCTCGTAACCAATCTGAGGAAAGTCTCGCTTTGCCGGGCTCATGCCGACCCTGATGTCGAGGTCAGCAAAATACCGGTACCCACCAAGATTTGGTTGCGAGAAAATGCTCGCGTTTCTCACTTTCTTCACTTCACCGAGATCAAAGACGATGTGAGGATTTGTGTTTCTCACGAAATCACTCGCATAGCAGTCATTCATAATTCCTGCCACGCCATCCAACAGATTGCCTGCAACTCGTTTTGGTACACTCGGGAGTGTTTTTGTCGCGCTGTACATCGTGATCCCAGATTGTGCGGTCAGGAAATTGCCTCGAGGTCGGTCCGTGTAGCAGTCGACCCAAGGAGGACCTCTGGGGTCCTCGTTGCCAGGGACTGAGAGGAGGCTGAGTAGGTGACTGGACCCGTTGAAGTACGGGCAGAAAGTGTGGCACCAGGCTCGCATGCCGCACAGGACCCCAACGTGATAAACGTTGGTGAAGTAAGATGTCTCATAAGCCTCAAGTTCCGTTGATATCCTAATATCGGTGATTTTTGTTGCTGACCATCTTCTATGAGTCGCGTTGCAACTTTGAAGATGTGACAGACTCAGTAGAATTGCCGTTACCACTGTTGTATGGTAAGACATATCTGGAAAAAGGATATATATAGGGATTACTCTATGCAGTAATTCTTGTTTAACCCTCCTCCAGATCCATGTAAAAAATGTCTAACGGTCCTCTGTTAAATTACTCATTTGCTTCAGAAATAATGTTCAATATGAATATCAGAAACACTGCTCACTTTCATTGGGCTTCTGCTTTAAATACTCGATATTCATCCAAAAGACAGGGATTTGAAAGCATATGCAGGTGATGCCTGATTTTTTCATTTAATTTTATTTTCTATTTCCAAAAAATTTCATACCCTGATTTCACGTTGAGCAAAAGAAAACCAGAGTTTTTATTCGAATAAGAGGTACCCGGTGACTATGACAGTACATAGCAGCATCAATATAACGAAAGAAAACAATAGCAGCAATTGTTAGCTTAAAAATCGAGCATTATGGAATGAATTGTCGGAAAACTTCCAAGAAATGTAAATGTTATCAATATCTGCTATCTCAAAACATAAAAAATAGTTACGTGGCTTCGAAAAATTTTGCTGCAGTTTTTCAGGGAGAAAAAAATTATTGAACTTTCTCATTGGTAGTTCAATTTTGATTTTTCACAAAATTTCAAGAATTATTTTTTATGCAAATAAAATTAGTCACTTGATTCAAAAAAAGAACGAAAATCAAAAATGCTCCAGAGACCAGCTCCATCATCAGTTCTGTAAAATACAAAGTATGATCAAGTCAACGCCAGCAAGAAAGCACGGTCGATAATAAATTCCAGACTATAAAAAAACACTATGCATTGACTATGCAACTATGCAATGGATGTGAGCTAAGCATGTTGCTTAAAATTATATTTTCCTTAAAAATAAGCAACCATTCTAAAATCTTAGGATAAAAATACGGAAAGAACTGTCAATTTAAAAAAATCACCATCTACACTTCTTGGCATGGCTGCGTATTGCTGAATGAGAAGGATGAGCCAGCAAGTTAACAATACAAAAACTTCTTCCTCGGTGCGGTGCCACTCTTGCGTAGATGTTGCGTGACGTCATTCCGACGTAGGTCGACGAGCACTGCTCACAGCTTATTGCGTGCGCACAGCTGCGCACAACTATCCCAAATTAATAATATTTTGTTTGGTAAATATTGCAATGCTAAGACTCCTGCACAACTTGAAAATTACCTGTACCGTACCCGATTTTGGTTCTCCATCTGAATAACTGGCCCGTAAATTAAAATCTTTATTTAGTGTGCGTTTTCCTGGAGTTAGTGAACGTGTAATACTGGTTAGCAAAGTTAATATGGTTTCTGCATTTCGGCACAAGGACAAATTCCCGAGCTTATGCGCTTAATTTGTAGCAAGATGCACGAATGTTTTTCCCCAACAAACGATGTCTGCATGGTCATAGATCAGACGGTAGAAAAAAGGAAAGTGACGTTCTTAATACCTAAGAGTTCTTTAAAGTAGAATACTTCCAACCCTTTCATGGTATACTTTTCAATACTGTTTTCCACTGATCCAATAATTTAAAATAATTTCATTCGATAAATCATAACAATTTCAAGCGGTTCCTTAAATTTTTGCAGAACCTAAAATTTACAGAATTTCAAACCAATTTTACGGAATTCAAGAATTCATTTTCTGAAACGCTTTCGACAGCTCATCCATGCATCATTTTCCGTACTGTAGAGCAAATTATATTTATGTTTTGACTATTTACGATGGAACTAAAAAAAATTCTCCTGGAGCTCCCTACCTCACAGTTAATTTTTCTGAAATGCTGTGTTTCAAATTAGAATAAAATTATTAATAAAACACACCACCTATATTAGACAACTGCCAATAGCGGGACTTCTAATCCAAATGCTTGCTAACAAGACGTGTTTGCCCTGATATTATCAGCTATACACCTACTTCATCGAGGGAAAATAGGTATACTGCTGATCATAATCATTAATACGATACTTCATCAAAATCTTTTCAAGCCCGGGTTGAATCTACCTGAATTATTACTTTAAGCTGCTACAAAAACTGGTCATGATTCGAAATTAATAGAAAATTTGAAAGCTTCTACTTGCTTTGAACAGGTCTGCTTCAACCATTCCGAATCACCTCTCACGATATTGATTTAGGCTGGTAAAAATGCACGGTTCAGCTCTACTACTCATATGGAAACAGATTAAGAAAAAAATATTTTATGTATATTTTAAAAATTATAACGTTTTACAGCATTAACACACTGGTGTCCCAGCAGACCCATTAGTTTATGTGTACTGGGATGATTATGTCCCAGTAGAGAGTCACAAAAAATAGGGTTCAAACAATCTTGAATGTATACATCTTTTCTCATATTTCTACAACAATAATTTAACCCCTCTAAAAAATCTGAGACAAATCTGGAAAACCCAGAAAGAAATTTGTAAAAAAAAATCACATAATTTAATCTCTCATTGGGAAGAACAATGTCATAAGTCAAATTTAGCAAAATTTACTTATCCATGCTGTTAAATTTTCAATTTCGTTCTACGTATTTCGGTGGAGCCGTCATAACTGTACCTTCACAAGCGACCGAGCATAGGATTCCTTTTTTCGATTGGGTCATCATCAGCGAGTCATCATCTGCAGTAACCAATGAACGAGTCCTCCAGCAGTAACCAATGACCGAGTCATCATCAACAGTAACCAATGAGTGAGTCATCATCAACAGTAACAAATGAGCAAGTCATCGTCAGCAGTAATAATGAGCAAGTAATCATCAACAGTAAACAATGAGCGAGTCATCACCAGCAGTAGCGTTCAACTGGGTGCTATTGCTCTCTGGCATCGTACATTAGATAACAGAAAAGTCGCGCGAATAGTTGCTGAACCTATACCTGTCGGTTTTTGACATAATAGACCACGTTTCTGGGACATATATAGCCCTCTGGACTTTAAGAATCTCTGGAACGACGCATATGTCCCAGCAGACTGGAAAGCGTTAGATCATCGTTCGTCATTTACTTGGTAGCCTTTTGTTTTTAGATGCAAGGAACACTTAAATTCAACATCGTTAAAAACTGTAGTTTTTTTAACAATCTACTGTTTTCACAATCTCATGTACTTTGTTATGATTCCTTTAAAATTTTGATTTTAGGAATACCTAGTACACATGCGATGCATACTTTGAAACATGTCAACGTTTCTCGGTCCGCAAACTTAAATGCTTGACGCAACTTTTTTTAAAATCAGCAGTTGTTACGCGAAACATAAAGCATTTCACATCATCATAACATCAGACCAATTGCTGTCAGCATTCAGTGGTAGAAATCCAGATCACTCATTTTTGAGGTACGTTTAAACCGTAAACTTATTGAGTTCATCAGAACTGACTAAGTATTCAGAACTTGTCAGGCCAAATGTACAACTGAATATTATGAAGATTAGCATTGCGTTCGAATGATCATCGCATGAAAACTTCGTGCATCTCATTATTGGAAATTTATATTAACCCCGTGCTTAGGCCTCGCTTGGTCGCAGAGAATAAAAATGTTTCAGGTGCAAGATAAGTTGGATTTGAAAGGATCAATCAGTGCATTATCCGAAGCTCAACCATCTAATTGTACGCTTAAAATGTGTGATATTTCGAACTTCTGCGGCTACACAGTTGTTACAATGTATTTTAATCTGTCATAACATACTCTGAGCCTGGTTATTACAGCTACTCCACAGTTGTTAAATCGAATGAAAGACTTTTTTTACACACTGGACTAATAATTTCCAGGCGCTTTGAAGGTCGAGAGAATAGTGAGGAAGACAACCTGAGAGCCGCTAACTCAAGATAAGAACGAACTAAATGGAAGCTTCATTTAAATTGGAACATGAATTCATTTACACAGTATATAAAAACCGTATCATCTGCTAGACAATACACAACAATAATGAACGGTTTGTTTGCATAAAAAGTTAAAAATAAGACCAATCTGCATTATGAGTTATGAGTATAACATGCATGGGTGAGCACCAGTCAGCCTTGATATCTTACTCGTAGGATGAATTTTAACGCTTGAATTTCTGGGTATCACCTTTTGTGGTACAGTAAATTTTATGTTAAATTTGGTTTTGCGAAGAACCGACATTGACTCGAAAAGACCATGTTTGCAAGGTAATCAATTCACGTGGATGAAAAATTTTATGGGCGTCGTGTGGTTGTGAGAAGATTGATTGAAATGAATTCATTCTGCTTTTTCTGTCATTATTTCAGTTACCAAAACTATTGGTGTATCATTCCGATAAATAGGTGCTAGTGAAATCCCACGCATAAGAAGAAAGGAAGAATTATTATTAAAGTGTTCAATATTTATCGTCAAAAGAAAGAAAATAAAAAAGAAAAACCGCTTATTTACAAAAAATATATACAGGAGATATATGCTAGCATATTGGCTTTAAAAATTTCCTAACATGAGACGTCCTTAGACGAACGAACCATACGTGGAGTACTAATGGACAAGGTGTACTAATGGACAAATTATACGAGGTGTACTAATAAACTAACCATACCAGGTGTACTAATAGACAAACTCTCCGAGGTGTACAAATACATAAACCACACGAGGCATCTAAATAGATTAACCCTGTCAAAGGCTAGATATGACAAAAATATCATTTCTTGCATATTTTATATCACAAGCGATGGCTGAAAACTTAAAAGAATTTAAATGCTACTGGAGAATTCTTCGTAATTTCTAAATTATTTGTTGAATCGAAGAAAGTAAAGACAAAAACGTTGTACCGAAGCAGATTGAAACACCGTTGTAAATGATTATCAAGTAGTGAGATAAGTTTTGTCACTAAAATGATATCGTGAAAACACTATTGATTAAAGGTTAATTAATAAACATTTAATTCATGCTTATCTGCTTATTTAATTCGTAGTTGTCTGGTGGTACAGTATGAGGTGGTACGGTATGAGTAGATTCACCTTGTTCATAGCTTGTCAGTCTAGATGTACCCCCGAATATTGCGAAGATTAGCATCAGCATGATCATCGTGTGAAAAATTCGTGTAGCTCAGTATAGGAAAATGATGTTAACACCGCGCGTAGGCCTCCGATGGTCGCAGAGAATGAAAATGATTCAAGTGCACAGTAAGTTAAACTTCAAAGACCCAATCATTGCACTTTGCAGTAATTGTATTGATTAACACTTTAATTGTACGCTAAATTTTCAAAATATATCGAACTTGTACGGCTATACAGTTATTAGAAAGTTTTAAATTTTTCAAATACACCCTGAGCCTGGTTATTAGGGTACCCCCCATTTTTTTAAGATGAATTTTCAAGAAAGTTACCATTGATAAAAGGTCATTCTTATTTTTCAAATTCTACTACTGTTGGGAATGTATGGTATGAATTATACGCCTGTAGATTAATTCAAATTATCTTGAAAATTATTTTCTAAAAAGTGCATAATAAGCCCATTGCCCCAACCCTGGGGCAACGGGCCCATGGGCTTGGGGCAAGGTGCCCACCCCCTGGCCCTTTACGCCAATTGTGTTTTTCGCGTAAGTTAATGATAATAAAACAACATTTGATCGTAAAAGAAATTTATCTAAAAAATTTTGAAATCTTCAAATTATTAACCACTCGAGAAAATATCACTTAGAGTCCGGAAAACAACGGATACCGAGAAAAGCATATAATTCATCCAATTACTAGTGCAATGGAAAAACAATAAAGGTTAAATTTATCAATGATCCTATTCGCACTAGATAACTAACCAGAACAACCTTCCAGCTCAACTCCAATCAGAGCGTAGAGTCCCAGTAAAGCGGTTGAGCGACGCTAGAGCCCATGTGCCAATATCTGTTGTACTTAGCGAGAAACCTGCTATGGGCCTATTACCCGCAGTGGGCTCGTCATTCCGTGTTACTGTACAGCTACTCCGCAGTTGCTAAATCGAATGAAAGCTTTCCCGACACCTGGACTAATAATTACTAGGCGCTTTGAATATCGAGAAAATGGTAAGAAAAACAGCCTGAAAACCGCTAACTCTAGATAAGAACGTACTAAATGGAAGCTTCATGTACATTAAAACATGAATTCATTTCGTAACTTTCGAAATAATGCACCTATCGACTTCAAATTACTCCTAAACGAAAGATTGAAACATTCTTTCCGTATCGTAGACGGTACGGAAGTTTTCTGTGAATTACATAAATTTCTGGATATATCTATCTGACTCGCTCGCCGTCACTACACATAAGTTCACCCACATGCTACTTTCGAAATAATGCACCTATCAACTTGAAATTACTCTCAAAGGAACGAATGTTTTAAATTTTCGTATGAGAGTAATTTGAAGTCAATAGGTGCATTATTTCGAAATTTACAAGTGGGTGAACTTGTGTGTTGCATTAGTGGCGTGGCTTATCTGGAAAAGATCCAATAATTCAACACGTTGATTCAATTGCCAGATTCCACAATTCTAAACCACGTGCAAATACGAAAATTGAACTATATATGATTAATTTGATGAAAAAGTAAAAATATCTGAAGCCCACAAATATTTAATATAATAAAAAATATAGGGACATGCGTAATATATACGTGAGCAAATTTTTACAATGCCCAACTTTTTTCTTGACATTATTCACTAAAATTATTGAAAGACAATTCCAGGATGTTCTAATACATTCTTCTATTTGGCTACCGAACTTTCGTCAGCATTCATCTCAAATAACGTGCTGATCATTGGCACAGCAGCTCCCGTTCCGAAAGATGCTAAGCATGTGTAATGATATATGTAAAATACATATATATTCGCAAAACTAGCTGTGGCCAGCAGCGAATGTGCGGGAAAAACAGCTGGGCGCGTCCATGAGGGAAATAGGGGTGTGTCTCACCAAGAGCAGGAGAGTTTATGCGAGAGGCTATGTGAGGATGTGGAGCTAGTGCGTGCAGCAGTAGAAATAAAGGACCGATTCCAATGTTAATACATAGCATAAAAAAGTAAAGTGTTGAATTTCAACCACTACGAGTGAGGAAACAAGGGGGTTTTGGGGTTATAAAAGGATTTGAGCTAGCTATGCGTATTAATAGAAGATGAAAGCGAGGTACACGTAAGCATAGAAAGGTGACGCTCATGGGCGAGCCAATAGGAGCATCAGAGTTTTCGCTGGCTAGCATCGCGCTCCAGTTTGGCTTGGGCAGTTATAAATGCAGCATCAGAAAGGGGTTGCCCACTTCACCGTAACCCTGATTCTGTGTAGCACGTCGGCAAGATGTAGGCCCAGAGAGCAATAGAGGGGAGGTGAGCAAATTTTTGCGTGTTAGGAAGTTAGAGGGTTTCAGGGGCTTATATCATTTAAAATATCAATTTTGGTTCTTAACTCAATTGGGGAGAAATCAGCATTAAGACTAATAATTTTATTACGTTGTGTATCAAGGCCGGTTAGAGTTAAGAAGTGTCATAGAGAAACATCAGAAAGGGGGTTGTAGTCTTAAATAGTGTATTGTGTTCTTTTTTTATTATTTTGTTCTTAAGCAGGGTGTTGTGATATTATTTTTGATAATGGTTTAACATCTTATGGTGCATTTTTGAGATCCCGGAGATTTCAAGTTCCTTTGTTTGATATCATGAACAAAGGAACATAAACCTTCTAAAATTGCCAAGTCAATCTCCGGACACGAAACCGATCGAAAACTTGTGGAGTGAATTTAAATTGTGTGTATAGCCTGGAGTTAGCCGCTAGCGTTGCCAAGCGAAAATAATATAATTGATGTTAAGACTGGATCTTATATGACACGGGTCGTAAATTTAATGCCGGCTTTCGTGCTATGGTCTTGGGAAAGATATAAACGGGACATTCCCAGAAGAGAAATCCTCCCCATATTAAATCTGATAATTCGACGCTCTGGCCTAGGCAACCACATTGTCGTAAAAGTGGGGGAATACCGTGGCTGGCTGCACCACGCACTCGGGCCCGAAGCCCGGCGACGAACCTTTATTTAATTGGCCATGGCGGGAGGCGGTGAGGGACCCTGGGACCAACCCCTCCCCACCAGCCGTACCCCGGTTGCGTGGGGGAAGGGGGAGGCTCAGGACCTTGCCCGCCCCTCGTTACCCCGCTCGTGCGGCGACCACCCTCCCCTTCGGGAGGGGGGGGGGCGCTGCCCAGGCGGGTTGGAATCGGACGAGTAGGGGTACACTGTGTAGAGAGCCGTGGTCGTGAACGGACGTACTAGGTTTCGGTTGAGGGGTGAGACGAACAGCCGGTTTTTGATACTTATAAAATTGAGTTGATAGTAAAGGCCCGTACATTCAATGGTTGAACCTAGAGAAGGTGTTCGGTTAAACGTGGCACGATCAACGGCAAATTATTGTTTGTATTGTGAGGGCGCCTGATTTCAACGCGTCTGCTATACGCTTAATTGGCTCGACCTTTTGGTGGCTTGTACGTTCGTTGGCTCGACAAATGTCCTGGATTTGAATATTGTTACACCTGTTGACGCGTTTATCGGGGAAATCCCTCGAAAGATACTGGAGAGTTGATGTGTCCGGGCGCTCCGAATTTTCAAAAGTTGTTGTTACCCCGTGTGCTCTTGCAATCCTTACTTGCCTTTCCATAATACAAGTATAAAGCTGTGGCCTCGTATATTTCCCTCTCTCTCTCTCTCGTAAAAGGGCACATGAAACACGTGCCGGCCCTCAGCCATCGCTACCTACAAAAAAGAGTTCACGTTTAGTTCTCGCATCTTAATTAATTCCTCTCCTTAATTTCGAGGCTCTAAGCCTCGTGGTGGCAGCGTACTCATATCATAATAATTAAAAATCATTAATTAATAATTAACGTAACGTCATGCCGACTGAGTCTGTCAGAAAAGAAACAGAAATGAAAATTTGAAAACTCATAAATATAGAGTGTGGAAGAAAATACCCGCAAAACGCGAGAACATTCACTGGTGGATCAGCGGTGTAGGATTCCCAATCTGAGAGAGAGAGAGAAAATTGTTAGAAATATTAAGCGGTGAGAGCCTGGAAACAATAGAGAAAGAACACAAGAAAGAAGAAACAACCGGTCCAGAGCTGCAAGCGGGCAACGGCGTCCACGATCAACAAAAACTGTAAGTAGACACCATTTCATTTCATTTTGTGTGTGTTACGTATACCGTAATTAGAAGTGTGGGGAAAAATTTCTTTTCTACTCGGTTCGGTATTAGTTTGCTGCGCGGCTGTGCCTTTCAATGTGGATAAACATCGAAAAGTAACTCGGAGTTATAGTGATTTATGTAAGGGTGGTTCGTTCCGCGGGGAGAAATTGTTGATTCGCGTGCCTTGTCGAAAATTAGGTGCATATTGGGGGAAAACGTCTCATTTCGGCTCTTAACTGTTTCACTCGGTCTTGGTTAATGAACCGCATCGAACTAGTCTGACAACTTATCTTGTCTAAAAACTGTCTTGCTATTAGAGGCCCAACTGCTGTTCTATGTACCTTGCCGAGAGACTGCATTCAGCTGGTGCCTCCCTTCTTTCTCTCTTGGAGACACCTTTAAGTTTTATTAGCGAATAGAGCTGTTTCTTAAACCAACCGAACATCTACTCTGTTATTGTAGGTAAATCAACGAAATCGGGGGTAGAAACATCCATTAATATGTTTTGTGGGTTCCCTAGGACAGAAATAATACGAACCGCTTCCGCATTTTGTTGGTCGCTCTTTATCGGTGTTTGGGGAGGAGATCAACGTTCCAAATAAAAATTTTACTGTTGTCCAAAGAAAATATATAATATTTTTGTGTGTCTTGGGCTGAACTAGGATCAGTGAGATGAATAGGTATGAGTGACATTGCAAGTACAGGGAACGATCAACGTGAATATTTACATAAATTTGCACTGTTATATGACTCGTGTTAACTGAATTTTCGTGTAAGGAGATTCCCTCCTGACGTCTGATTTTGATGCACTACGCATGAGAGTCCGCATTTCGGTATTTTTTCCAGTGGTGCCCTCCTCTTTCCTCTCTTGGATACACCCAGGAAGTTTTTTTTTGTGTTTATGCTTGGTAACCAGTACTTAGCGTAAAAGTGTATGTTCATTGTGCGCCGTGAGTTGCAACTGCGAATAGATAGATTGAAAAAAAAGAAAATTTTTGTGCTGATCATCGCTGAGTTCAAGCTGCAAAATGGGCAAGGACGAAGAAAAGTCTGGGAACGCAGGAAGTTCGGCTGCCAATAAGCAGGACGCAGGAGCCGCTCAGACAGCTGCAAGCGGGCAAGGGCTCGGCAAGCTGCCTAAGTTCAACGGTAAAAGCAATGTGGTGAAGTTCCTCAACACGGTGAAAAAACGTGCACACCTAGAAAACTGGTCAGACGACCGAAGCGCTGATGTCATCAGATATCTCTGCACCGACACCGCGGAGAGCTTCCTGGACTCAAACCCCGAGCTCGAAGAATGCGATCTGAAGGAGCTGACCGAACGCCTCGAGGATCGTTTCCTCAAAAGCATTTCGCTGACGGATGCACATGCGGAACTGGCTGCAATCAAAATGAACCGGGGCACAATCGAAGATTTTGCTTCGCGACTGGAGACCTCTTCGGCTGCCTTGGCGCATGTGATCAAGGAGTTGCAAGACACAGCATCTCGCGACAAGCTCTTGGCGAATGTGTTTGTCAATGGTCTCGACCCGGCATTGAAAAGGACAATGGCAACATACGAACCAAAAAAGCTCGCAGATTGTGTCAAAATGGCACAGAAATGCGAACGAATGCTGGAAGATGAAAAGCAGCGCAGGCACATCTGCGCTATAGAAGAAGTAGAAGCAGCCCCAACCCGGCCACCACCTAGGTGCTGGTCGTGCAACCAAGTAGGCCATTTTTCTCGAGAGTGTCGCAACCCAGCGGTGATCCCGAGGCAAAATACATTTGCCCAGAACGTACAGCGAAGAACCATGAACTGCTTCAATTGTGGCCAAGCCGGCCATATAGCGAGACAATGTAGGGCACAGTGGCCGGCACAAAATCAAGCCCAGCAGAGCCGACAGTTAGGCGAGCCACAAGGCTCGAGCCCCGCAGCCCATCGGAGTTTCAACGTGGATAACAACACACCGTGGCGATACGCACAAGGCCCGCCTAGTAGAAAAAACTAACGACGCCTGTCGACACACACAAGGCCAAACCGATCATACAGATAAAAATCAACGAACAAGACTGCGAAGCATTCCTGGACACCGGATCGGTTTGTTTTCTAATAAGCCCTGAAATGACAGAAAAAATCGTGTCGGCAGGATCAGGTACAGTAAGAATAAAGACGGCCAAACTAAAGCTAAGTACAGTAAGTGGCGCAGAAATAGATGTGCGGGGCAGAATTGCGCTGAACATTAAGATAGGATGTCACACGTATGTACATGATGTAATAGTAGCGCAAGTCGGAAATTATCCAGGAGACATACTAGTAGGGCTCGATTTACTCCAGCGCATAGGTAAGGTGACGCTGGACATGACCAGTAGATATGGTAGTAGAGTGATCGTGAACGGTCATTCGTATGCATTTAAGGACGGTAAGTATGCCGGAGAGTCGATCAATTTGATCAGACAAAGAAAAAGGGTAAGTATGCGAAAGTCTGAGATCGCGGCGGTGCTACCAACGATGAGCAGTGACGATGGTGAGTATGGTATCACCGACGAGCTACCCGAGGCGGAAGTACCGAGTCTAGAACATCTGCACACGCAGCAGCGCGAGAGTTTGTTAGCGCTCCTCGGTAAGTATGCGGCAGCCATTTCTCAGCATGAGCAAGATTTAGGCCAATGTGACGTGCTCCCGCATCGAATTGATACCAGGAACGCGGCGCCGATCGCTACGAAACAATGGCCGCTGCCCCAAGCAACACGCGCAGCAATCGAAGAACAAGTGCAGAATATGTTAAAAATGGATGTAATTGAGCCATCAGCAAGCGCGTGGGCATCTCCAGTGCTCCTCATCAAAAAGAAGGACGGCACGCATAGGTTTTGCGTTGATTTTCGACGAATCAATGAAGTCACGCTCGCAGATAAATACCCAATGCCACGGATCGAGCAAATTTTGGAGTCCCTTGGAGGCGCATGCTACTTCTCAGCAATTGATTTAAAATCAGGCTACTGGCAGATTCCTGTTGCGGAAGCAGACCGCGACAAGACGGCATTTGCTGCTGAGTCGGCTCAGTACCGCTTCAAGCAGATGCCTTTTGGATTGACTACAGCCCCAGCCACATTCCAGCGTTTAGTCAATCGAGTGTTAGAGCCGGTGATTGGGAAGACGAGCTACGTTTTCATAGACGACGTAGTAGTATTTTCGAAGACGTTTGAGGATCACATCGCTCATTTGGAAGAAGTTCTCGCTCTCCTTCAGAAGTCAGGACTAAAAATTTCACTGAAAAAGTGCAGCTTTGCCAAACCATCCATCGAATATTTGGGTCATGTTGTCTCGAAGGACGGAATTCAAGTTGACCAAAGGAAAATCATGGCCATTCGCGAGTTGTCACCACCGAAGAAACCGAAAGATGTACGAAGAATTTTGGGAATGGCAGGCTACTATCGAAGACACATACCAAATTTCTCAGAGCGAGTCGCACTTTTGACGGCTTTGACTAAGAAGTGTGCCAAGTTTGTGTGGACGGACGAACATCAGGCCGCATTCGACGCGCTCAAATCGGCTCTAGCTGAAGCACCGGTGTTGGGTTACCCAGATTTCGAGCGACCGTTCAGGCTGCATACCGACGCCAGCTATGTCGCTCTGGGAGGAGTACTGACACAAGAAATTGACGGTACGGATCACCCGATCGCTTACTACTCAAGGAAATTTACACCGGCGGAGACCCGGTACACTACCACAGAAAGAGAAGCTTTAGCTATTGTGGAAAACGTCCGCCATTTTGCTCGATACCTCTACGGTCGGAAGTTTCAGCTCCTGCCGGATCACCAACCACTGCGATATTTGTTTCAATATAAAGCGACAGTTCCACGTATCGCCCGCTGGGCAGTGCTACTGTCGTAGTTCGAATATGAAATTTCGTATAGACCCGGCAAGGAGAATGTGATTCCAGACACGCTCTCCCGGGGAGTGGCAGCCGTCCGCCTGACCGTGACGGAAGCGCTGGACCCGTACGAAGTTTTCTGTGCGGAAAAGGTAAGTATGGAGCAGCGCAAAGCACAGCACTGGGCCAAGGTCATCAACGCATTGGAAGGAAAACGCGAATTGATGACAGATCCGAGCCAGTATAAGGATTTTGTGCTAGACAAAGGTTGTTTATTCTACCTAGAAGTTAAGGACAATGGAGACATTCGCAAACGTGCAGTGATTCCCGAATCCCTAGTAAAGCCCGCGTTAATAATGTCGCACGATACGCGAATTTCCGGACATTTTGGAGCAAGAAAACCCTCCACCGTGCCAGTGAATTATTCTTTTGGCCAAATATGGCACGACACGTGCAAGAACACTTGAAAAATTGCACGACGTGTCAGAAGCGAAGTCTACACGGGGGCCTCAAAGCAAAAATAGGCGAATTACCGCCAGTCTCACGACCATTAGAAAGGGTGGGGATTGATCTCATTGGAGAGCTGACACAGTCACACGCCGGACATAGATATATTCTGACGATCGTGGGCCACTTCTCGAGACACGTGCAGGCGTACCCATTGCGCGATAAAAAGAGCGAAACAGTGGCGCGAGCGTTCATGGACTGCGTATGCCGGTATGGCTGTCCGGAACACATCGTGTCAGATCGAGGCACGGAGTTTACGGCCCAAAATTTCCAAGAAATGTGCCGCATTTTGAAGTCTAAGTTGCATTTCACCACGGCCCTCCATCCAGCCAGTAACGGAATGACGGAAGCCTTCAACAAATTAATCAAGACAACGTTGGCAGCAACAGTAGAGAAGGGTCTCACATCATGGGACGAGCAGCTACCTTTCGCCACGCTCGCCCTAAACTGCTCGTATCATGCCTCGGTCGACAACACGCCGTACTTTTTATTCCATGGACGCGACGCTCCCTTGCCACTGTCTGATATTCTGCAGCCCAGGATACTAAACTATGCTTTGGAGGAGAATTTTCCTCACGCCGCCTTTGCCAGATTGCAAATTGCGTTCGAAAATGCGATGTCAGCAGGCCGAAATGCACATGACAAGAATGTGAGATATCAGCGCGCGAGAGATAAGGAACTTAGAGTCGGCGATTGCGTATTCCTACGGAATACAGCAGGAAGAAACAAAGCGATGGGAAAATTCCGACCGAACTGGATAGGCCCGTACAGGATTCAGGCCCTTCCAACACCGACGAACGTCGTAATACGACAAGTCCACGGCCGCCGGCATGAGATAACGGTGCACAGAAATAGACTTAAGCCCGCGTCATTTCAGCCAGAGGAACCTTTGGTGTTACAAGACGAGCTTTTCCGCGGCATGAAGAGGAGCGTCGAGCACGTCACAAAAGTGCGTCAGGAAGATAGCGACTCGGAGAGCAGCGATGACGAAATCTACGTAACAAGGCCTGAAGCACCTTCACCCCTACCCACCCCGGCAGCTAGGCGTCCTTACGCTCTAAGATCGGCCGGTCCGGTGGAGGAGGGGACTACATAAGCAAAAGCCTATGTAACAAGTAGAGAGTAGATAAGCTTACTAATCTAATTTCCTTTACAGAATAACATAGCAAGTAAATAATAGATAAGCTTACTAACCTAATTTCTTTTCAGAATAACCTAGCGAATAAATAGTAGATAAGCTCACTAATCTAATTTCTTTCAGAATAGCTTAACAAGAACTATGTAGAAGTACAAATATAAGAGCAGTGGTACGGTCGAGCGTTAACTGCTATGTAGGTAATTTCTTGCGAATGCGATCAGCCAACATGAACGACTGTGCTCAGAGCTTGAGAGCGCGACACAAGACGAAAGTCATAAAATCGACAGAGGCATAAAGATGAGCTCAACCGCAGGAAGCAAGTGCGACGCTCAGAAAGGAGGTTTGGGATACGAGTAGAGATTCGGCATACGAATTAGAAGAGCGTACTGGGCAAACTATACAATTGCTGGCTGCGCATTTTTGAATGACGAGAATAAAACTTAGATATAATGACTCCACATCGAAAATTGAACTTGATTGCGGGTAATTTGACTGCTGGAGATGCGTTGGTAAAGGGAGAGGAAATTGGATTTATGCGAGACAATTACATACAGAGATAAACTAGACAGAGGTCAGTCACAGACCTCTGCGATCCGCAGCAGATTTTATGAGATAAATATTGCCCGTAGGAACATGGCTCTGTAAGTCCCCGGCATTGGTGGATGCATAGCCGATAAGTTTACTAACTAACTATTCTTTCAGAGTAGCCTAAGAAATACCTAGTTATAAGCACTAATAAACCATTGCCTTCAGGTGTAGGTTTGAAGAGTCAGCAACTTGGAAGGGAAATAGATATATCCTTCTCGTAATTGTTTTGTTTAGGGTGAAAAATTCCCTGTGGAGGAATTTTCTTTGATCTTCGGGGGGGGGGGGGGGGAGAAAAATTGAAGAAATGAAATTTTTTTTTTTGGCTTCTAAATGGCGTTTTAAAAAAGAGAAATAGGCACAATGCAGGCGCAAAAAAAGAGAGACGTCAACTTAAAAGTTATCTCGGGATGGGCCTTGCCGCACTTGGAAGAGAGAAACCTGAGCCTGTCATGAGCTGATTGGAGCCGATAATAAGATCTCGTATAGCAGAACCCCTGAGAGTTGGGTAGAATTCTATCGAGACATCAGATTAAATTAAAGTTGTTCACTACGGACCTAGCATAATCTTTAACATTACGGTTCTTTAATAATAACGTAGCTTAGTGTGGAAAGGCAAGCTGGACGCGCACTCACGTAGTAGAGACTCGAGGCGTGAGCCCACGGGACAATGGGAGCTGCAATGGGTCATAAAAAAATTGAAAGACGCTGCATTGCGGAGACGCATGTAACCCCAGATTGAGCAGACTTTAGATTAGAGAAGGCAGTCTGGACAAAGAGAAGCGCACAGCGATGCGTTTGAGAGGCTAAATACGAGATCTGTGGGAGAATGAAATGAATAGCAAGGGCAATAAAGGCCGAGCAGTAATAAAGATTGAAGGCTCCTGTGCTGGGAAATCCAGAGTGTGAACGACATTGAGCAGTCGCCGGAGCTGAAATATTTGATGATAAATTGTGCTAAGGCGGATTTTGAAGATTTTCAGGAAGGCGATGAGCGAGCGAGATGTTGGCATGTACGCGGTGCCGAAAGAGCACCACAGCGGCCTCCAATGGAGACGGACCGGAACTGCGGTCGACGTAAGAGAGATGGAGAGGCAGTCATCAATGGTAAGATCGGGAACACTCCTGCGCGTAGGAAACACGTGCGTGAACTGTGGAGAGTGTTATAAATATCTGGTCTGCTGACGAGCGTGATAAGGGAGATTACGGGAAGCATGACAGAGGGATTTTGAGGCCTGTCCAGAGGCATGTGCGCAATGCTTGAGGCATCGCAGCTGTTACCCGATACCATGAGATTTTGGAGGTTAAAAGATAAGTCATGTGCGACTTGTAGATAAAACATACATGCATACGAAGGGATGCCTTACGTATTGCACCCATACGAAATTTAGGCTTGCTTCTCACGAGAGATTAGCAAATGCTATTCAGTAAAAAGAAAGAAAAAAAAACGGTCAGCTGACACGGAAATAGTACTAATGTAGGAAAATTCCATTTCTCATCCATCATTCTGATCATTAGGACCTGCAATACGAAGTGAACGACGAATGAAAGAAGTGTGTGTGTGTCAGAGTGTGTGCTGTTTCGCGTACAGGAGTATGTGCGGTATCGTGTTGCAGGAATAGTACTCTTAGCCATTCAAGTCCGTTTAGGACTGTTTAGACTCATAAAAATCATATATCATTATTCATGTAATACGCGCTCTCATTATGAGGCGAAGAGAGGAAAATTTCAAAGAATAGGCTCGATATTGATGTCTAACCCATGTAACAAGGAATTAATGCCCGACCGTGTGCCGTAGGAAACGGTGACGTATATGCATCGAGGGCGGAGACGGAGGCCGAGCGAGGTGGTGCGCCAGCTCGGAACCTACGTCGCAGCGCGCCACTACGAGGTGGCATTGTGGCTACCCGACGGAAGTCTGGCGAGCGTCTCGTCCGAGACGGACTGGGCGCGGGCGGCCGCGACCCTGGAGGGGCGCGCACTCGTCGTCCACTTCGTCCCGAAGCCGGACAAACGCCTGACCGAGGCGACCCTCAGCGGCTTGCTGCAGCACCTAGTTGTGCCCCGGGACGGCGGAGAGATCGAGGCCAGGAACGCGTACACGCGAATCTCCTCGGCTTCGGTCTTTCCCTACTATCTATGGAAGGAGACACTGCGAGGGAAAGAATTTATCCTCATAATAGAAGGCTAAAAGGGATCCCACTGGAAGCAGACGACGACAATGCCGGAGGCTGAAGAGCTCGCCTCCACAGTCCCGAGGGAGGCCAATATTATATTAAGTTGCTGATGCACGTGCGAGCGAGTTGTGGTCGCCGTTCGTTTTTCTTTCGTGTTGTTGTATTGTAATTTGATGTCATGTTGTACAAGGTCGTGAGTCGGGTCGGAAATAGAATCGTGGCCAGAACATAAATAAAAAGAAAATTTATATTCACAAATTTTCTTGCGTAACATAGGGGAGGATGTATAGCCTGGAGTTAGCCGCTAGCGTTGCCAAGCGAAAATAATATAATTGATGTTAAGACTGGATCTTATATGACACGGGTCGTAAATTTAATGTCGGCTTTCGTGCTATGGTCTTGGGAAAGATATAAACGGGACATTCCCAGAAGAGAAATCCTCCCCATATTAAATCTGATAATTCGACGCTCTGGCCTAGGCAACCACATTGTCGTAAAAGTGGGGGAATACCGTGGCTGGCTGCACCACGCACTCGGGCCCGAAGCCCGGCGACGAACCTTTATTTAATTGGCCATGGCGGGAGGCGGTGAGGGACCCTGGGACCAACCCCTCCCCACCAGCCGTACCCCGGTTGCGTGGGGGAAGGGGGAGGCTCAGGACCTTGCCCGCCCCTCGTTACCCCGCTCGTGCGGCGACCACCCTCCCCTTCGGGAGGGGGGGGGGGGTGCTGCCCAGGCGAATTGGAGTCGGACGAGTAGGGGTACACTGTGTAGAGAGCCGTGGTCGTGAACGGACGTACTAGGTTTCGGTTGAGGGGTGAGACGAACAGCCGGTTTTTGATACTTATAAAATTGAGTTGATAGTAAAGGCCCGTACATTCAATGGTTGAACCTAGAGAAGGTGTTCGGTTAAACGTGGCACGATCAACGGCAAATTATTGTTTGTATTGTGAGGGCGCCTGATTTCAACGCGTCTGCTATACGCTTAACTTTTGGTGGCTTGTACGTTCGTTGGCTCGACAAATGTCCTGGATTTGAATATTGTTACACCTGTTGTCGCGTTTATCGGGGAAATCCCTCGAAAGATACTGGAGAGTTGATGTGTTCGGGCGCTCCGAATTTGCAAAAGTTGTTGTTACCCCGTGTGCTCTTGCAATCCTTACTTGCCTTTTCATAATACAAGTATAAAGCTGTGGCCTCGTATATTTCCCTCTCTCTCTCTCGTAAAAGGGCACATGAAACACGTGCCGGCCCTCAGCCATCGCTACCTACAAAAATGAGTTCACGTTTAGTTCTCGCATCTTAATTAATTCCTCTCCTTAATTTCGAGGCTCTAAGTCTCGTGGTGGCAGCGTACTCATATCATAATAATTAAAAATCATTAATTAATAATTAACGTAACGTCATGCCGACTGAGTCTGTCAGAAAGAAACAGAAATGAAAATTTGAAAACTCATAAATATAGAGTGCGGAAGAAAATACCCGCAAAACGCGAGAACATTCATGTGGTTTCAGAAAAGAGGTCCCATTAACGTCACTGAATTAAAAGAACTTTTCACCGAACAATGGCCTTAGACTAAGCCCGAAACTTTTAAAAGCTGATAGCGAACTACTCTAAGCATCTCGAAGCCATAACTAATAATTACGGCTATGCTACGAAGTAATAACATGTGGTAAACTTTTGTTCACGATTTAAATATCCACTTTTCCTTCTATTTTTTTCTGGTAAATATTTGAGTGGCATAGATATATTATTAACCTTTTTTTACTATCGTTAATATATATATTCCAATTTTCGTAATTGTACGTGCTCTAGAAATGTTGGACCTGGCGATTCAATACACGTGTTACATTATTTTTCTCCCAGTTGTATTTAAAAATGCCTATAGACTACAGTGCAATAATGAACAGTTAAGCAAAGTTTGATGGCATAAAAAATTAAAAATAAGACCAGTCTGCATTACACGCTACGCGCAAATGCAGGGGTGGGCACCAGCCAACGTTATTATTTTACTTGTAGAACGGATTTTAGCGCTAGAGTTTCTAAGTAAGTTGTACTTTTTGTTGTACAATACATTTATGCTGAATTTGGAATAGCGGAGAGCCAACTTTGCCTCGAGAGAACCATGGTAGCCAGGTAATAAATTCATGCGATAATAACTTCTGAGAGCGCCGTGTGGTTGTGAATAGATTGACAGAAATGAATTTATTCATCTCCTTCTGTCACTAACACAGTTACCGAAACTGTTGGTGTCTGATTTCGATAATTAGGTGCTAGTCAAACACCACCCGTAACATAAAACGGAGGATCGTTATTAAAATGTTCAAAATTTATTGTGCAGGTTTCGTAATATCGAAAACCACCACTAGACACGAAATATGAAAGAAAATCATCAAATTGAGGACAAGTAGAAAAAATAAAACAAATAAACACATATTTGCATATAATAAATAAACACATACATATAAACACCCTCATTCAAACACGAGTTGGACGACACATACCATCACTTGCTTACACACACACACAGGCACCTACAACACACCGGTACTCATGGAAACAACATCACACACAGACACGTGCACACACACATAACACAGATAAACTTTTCAGAAGGTTGATACAAAGTTCAGATCGACTGCACTGAAATCGTAGGTTACGCTTATGGGTGGATATGAATAAAAACTCCAAAATCCGAAGATCCTGATCATTATTTGGAGAGTACGGAAAACAGTGATCAAGGATCAAAGAAATTAGCTTTCAGGGAGTAGAGAAATTAGTGTTCAAGGAGTAAAGATATTAGTGTTCAGGGAGTAAAGAAATTAGTGTTCAGGGAGTAGAGAAATTAGTGCTCAAGTAGTGAAGAAATCAGTGTCCAGGGAGGAAAGAAATTAATGTTCAGGGAGAAGAGAAGTTAGTGTTCAAGGAGTAAAAAATTAGTGTTCAAGGAGTAAAGAAATTAGGGTTCAGGGAGAAGAGAAATTAGTGTTCAGGGAGTAGAGAAATTAGTGTTCAGGGAGTAGAGAAATTAGTGTTCAGGGAGTAGAGAAATTAGTGTCTATGATTGGATGGTGGTAATGCTGACAATGATCTCGGATTGCTGAAATAAAAGGTGAGGAAAGTGTGAGACTGGTTCAGTGAGAAATTTCTGTAAGTTGGTTATGTTCAATAAACAGTTGAAGGTTGATACTACCTGCATAAGTCAGTGTGCAGCAGTCACGCCTTTAGAAACAAACACATCCATTACACACGCACTCAACCAGGTATTCTTTTCTCTTAACAAATGAAACTATTTAAAAATTATTTCTACAAAACACTCTGACGTCGAGCGAATTGAAAGATACACGGACCAAAGATACGAATTCCCTTTCTAGGTCTGTATTCAAAGAACATCAGAATGGTAATAATACGGTAATTATACAGAATGGTGATCCCTTTGTAGTTTGTCTTAAAATTGTGTTATAAAATTAACAATGAGAAATTCAAGATACTGGTAACCAATAATTTCCTGAAGTATTCCATTTCACAACAAAATATTGCATATGAACTAGACATACGCTATTCACGATGAAGGTAAATATTTACAGAAGATTTGACATGTCCAATATAAACACGGCCTAAAAATTTCATTCCAAAACTAGTAAATTTCATGTTTTAAGTTTGATATTTTTCAATCACTTTTCAAAAGCGGAGAAGGAATTCCAAATATTCTGTAACGTACGATAGGAACAATGTGGATTTCAACCCTGATTTATATTTAATTTTCATCTAAAATAAATGCAATTCCATGATGACGCTGGATCCCCCTATCAGTAATAGTGAACTGTAATTTATGTAACGAATGTATTCACGGAAATTTAAATGACTCGAAAAGAAATAAAAATCACATGATTCACCACCAAAAAAATAGTGATCCACATGACCTAATATGCTGCTTCTTGAAACTTTTCTATTTCATATATACACTGTCTGAATTAGTGCAAAAAGTTATCGATCAGCGATATCTGAATGGAGTTGCTCATTTGGTTCTTCGATATTTTTGATTTTGTAGCCTGTAGGCATTGCAGGTGGAAGTCTCTTTCTACTTTTGAATTGGCATTTGTGCTCTGATCATTTGGCCTGTGCAATCTTAACTTATAGTTACTCTATTCTTGATCAATTGCATGAAACTATAGCACACTTCACTTTCATCTAACATTACCTGACTTTTGATGTTACAGCGCAGACCCTCCGCGCTGAACTCAGCCGCGGACGAACACAAGATGTTGTCTGCCAGTAGTGAGTCCGAATTATGAGAGCGGAAGTCTAAACCGAAGCGTTTCATCGATTGTCTTACACGGGGTGATGTCGGAAAGTTTAAAATTCTTAAAGTTTTAAACTTAAAACTCATCAAGTTTTTTATGCATGTTTGAGCAGTATCGACATAACTTAGATCAAGTATCGACATAACTTAGATCAAGTATCGACATAACTTAGATCAGGTATCGACATAACTTAGATCAGGTATCGACATAACTTAGATCAGGTATCGACATAACTTAGAGTTCTCTGGCACGCGAAGAAAATGTAAGAGAGAAATGTACTTTTGATCACCTTCGTGTGAAACACGCTTTGTGGGAAAGTCGGGCTTTGTGTTAACGGAGTGCAATAGAACTGCACTCAACTGCGTCATAGGTATTTAATTTGTTAAACTAAATTTTGAAAGCACGCCAGAAGCAATCTTTGATGAAAATGCGAAAAAAATGATTTCTAGATTTTCGAATACCAAGGAAAGCTTTTAGGTTTGGATACATTTAATGCCCTTTTTGTTAAGAGAAATTTTTAAGATCTTTTCTCCACTCATTGCAAGAAATTCTTTGGCAGCAATCTAATTCATCACAAACTTAGCATTATTAAGACAGAAAACAAAGATGGCTTTGAGTTTATAAAGTTGGTCAAGACCTTGATGACAGTGTCGGTGTTTCTAAACTGGTATCTCTTTTCCCGGCGAGATTCAAAATTAATCAGATGAAGGCCAATTTCCTCTCTCCCTCGAGAAAGTAAGATCAACTGAAATGAAGCCTAATTAAACAAGCATGGCTCGCTGCCAACAGAGCAAACCAACAGCATTGCTCTGACTTCGTTGCAGTGGAAAATGACTAACACTCCGGATCCCACCTACAGATTCTGAGGGGAATTCGAGCAATGATTTAAAATCACTAAATAATACGCGTGAATGCATACCAACATGATGTTACTACGCTTGTTCGAATGATAATAAATTAATATGCGCTGCGCCAGAATATTTTTTCTCTAAAGTTTTATCTCTAAGGTTTTCTGAGAAAATGTGTAATTCCAAATATAATCGGTAAATCCGGTCGTCATAATAGTTTTTCATAAGTTTGATTGCTGCCAAAGAAGTTTATGCTTTGATTGGTAGAAAAAATTTCACGCATTTTTCGATACCAAAAGGGCTTAAAGTGTATTAAAATACTTAATTCCGCCCTTTGTTGCTCGAATGAAAAATGTTTTTAATTTAGTCAAGGATTACGTCGTTTGTATAATCATAGGATAACGCAGCAACTAGTGCTTTCATTTTAACTCAACAGTTGAGTTACAGACATTATCAACTATTCAATGATTTTCAGAGAACAATTCATTGAAAATTTAGTTAAGAATTGGAGAGAAAATAATGTTGATATATTGCTAACTGAAGTATTGAACAAACCCTGCCATTTGGAACATGTTATCACATGCTTCGCTCTTTCATGATATCACGTATAGTTGTACAAGTAAAGTACACGTAAATGAGTGCAAAAACGAGAATGTCCTGCCTTTGTCCAAAACGTGTGCTTAGTAATGGGTGATTCGAAAGTAGCATTCTACCAAAAGTATTCCAGTCATCACTTTCGTGTGGATTCCTAAATGAAAACCTTGACATGAAAGGAAATATCTGACGTGGGCAAGTGCTGCACATAATTTCTACATCAGTTTGAAACGAACGTTTTAAACTGATCACCGTTTGAGTTGTATTGTCTTTCTTGTATATACGATGCAATTCTGAAGGTTTTCTTTGAAATGCCTACCTTTAATAAGGTAGCCTTCAAAAGCAACCTCTATAAGGCCTGCCTCGTCGCTCGAGCGCAGCTGAAGGAGTGCTAGGGTTTTAACTATCATCACGAATCCAAGTCTCCGCTAATTTTTTTGCTCAAAGTATGAAGGTGAACACCTAGTTTAGCACGTAGCTATCCAACATAATCGCATTGTCTTTGGTCACGTTACCATTTAGAGTCCTCGTATTTGCTGAAGATGATGATTGGATCCCATGTTGGTTGGTGCTTTGTTAAGTGGCGCAACAGCATTCCAGAGCAACCACAGAGACCAAAAACACGCAGGAAATTGTAGTGCTCTTAATAGCGATAAATTTAAATTCTAAATATTTGTTACTGTGTTGTTCCTTATAAAGGTATTCATGCAATAAAATAAGTTGTTTGACTTAATAAACTAATAAATTGTAATGTTTATTTCGAGCTCAGAGATTAAAAAGCAAGTTCTAGCTGAATGTATATTTGTGTCTCAAATATTCTTGCATCAAAGAAAAAAATAAAGATGATCGACTCTTGTTTTTGTTACTCAGAGTCAAACTCAAAAATTGCCTTCCATCATTGCACTGGTGTCCAGCCCTTATGTTTCCAGCGAAAACAAAGCTGCTTCTTTCTCAAGGTCCCCGCGGTAACCGACTTCTTTCCCTTTCTTTAAGCCACAATACTTAGATTCTCGTCTCACTGCAGTGGGTTGGATCTTTTACTCGGCAATATACTAAATGACAGAGCAGTATTTTCGGAGACTGACATTCATTTCAGCTGGATCACATATCAGTTTTAATTTGAAAATCGTAACAGTACGAACAGAGATCCCACCTGAGGCCACTGAGCCTTGCTCTCTGGTGGAACAGTATGAAGGATCCACTTTCTCGTGTTGTACACGCTATTTTTTTCCCGTGGATGCATACGATCGCATGTTTCACAAACTTTCTGGCCACGACAGGGAGGTTCTCATTTTCCTCATAATGAAAGCTTGATACGAACGTCCCTAAGAGTAGCTAGCGATGCACGATATGAAGGCGATATTTTATTTTGATTAGTTGATACCTTGTGTCTTTCTTGAATTCAAGCGGGTTTGATCTTTGAATTAATAAAAGACAATTTAGAGTATCATTTTTGTTCTAATTTATCACCAGGAATTAATATTTCCCGAAATTGTTTGTACTGCCTCAACAGGTTGGAAATTCCAATTAATGGTTCCTTATGTAGTTAAACATTTAGCTCAAGTATCATTTTTACCGTCTGACCAATTAAACTTGAAATGTTACTAAACATTTGCTCAAAGGGGATATCGATTTAAAATCTTCATTAAATCCCGTCGGATTTCAAAATTCAGTAATTTGTCTAGTCTGCTTTTCTTTACAGATGCAAGATTTCCTATTGAAAGCCAAACACATCAATCAACTCTCGTTCCTCATTGGATTGAAATATGTCAGGCATGAGAATATAGAAAGCGCTCTCTTGTTGCTTTGACGGCCGTCGCCTAACAAGTTAAAGCAGCGCAGCATTGTCAGCTCAAAGTGATTTCCAAATGCAGGGACTTTAGGTATAAGCCAAGGGAAGTCTTCAATGCTCAATGAGTCTAACTAGAATGTATTATTCACTGAATTTTTCATCTCTCCACGAACTGATCATGTTGAACGATGTCTTGAAGTCATAGGCATGCGGTACAGCCAGAAAATCATGAAAGAAGAGTTGCAGTATGAGGTGGTATGCAACAGTAATTTCAAAAGAAGTGATCACGTAACCCCTCTCCTCAATAAACTCTGCTGGATTCCTATCCAAGAAAAGCTCCTCATGCAGAAGGCCCAATACGTATTCTCCTCGTTATATCTTCCTCAGAGCAATGCTGAGATAGTGCGTTTCCATCCACCCACTGTAACCAATCAAAAACCGAACAGAAACAATAATGTCTTAGTCAACTATCGTTCATCTCACTTAGGGCAGAAGGCTTTGTCTATATCAGGCGCTGTTGAAAATCTTCCGCATTACTGATCGTGGCCTGGCCCTGTGGAAGAAGAAGTTTTCTTCCGGTCGCCTGGCTTAGTGGCCAGGGAGATTTGAAGCCGTTTGAATTTAGTTCTTTCTGTTCTTCGTTTTTTGTTTTGCAGCTGCAACTTTTCTTTTCGTTTTATTGTGTTCAAATTTGTATCTCTAGAATTAAGCATGTTCGAACCTCTTCTGGACCCACTCTAACATTAAAACGCATTAATTAATTAATCCTAAAACGGGACGCTTTTACGTGTACCCATTAAACTAACTTAAACTTAACTTACTGCTTGGGCAGCATGTCGCCCTTTAAAAAGTGGGTCCGGTTCCTTAAACTATTTTCTCTTTATTAAATAAGCGGGTGTTCCGCCCATTAACTTCCTCGACCCGGCTCTTGCAGCCTCTTGAATAGGGATTTAATATTCAAGGTAATTAATGTTTTCTTGAAATCTTCCTGAGATATATGTACGTGATACTTTGAAACTATAAAGCAGCGAAATATTATTCTTTTACTATGAGTGATATATAGCCAGACTTCTGTCTCCTTGTTCAGAACGACTCTGTGCTTCCCTTGGAGTACCGTATTGCTGGCCAGTGGTGGTCTTATTGGACGAGCTGCCGTCTTTCTATTTGTCGTCTTGAACTCTGGAGAGTCACGTTTCGTAAACCTCACGTTGAGGAGCTTCGCGTTTCTGGCCGTTTTAAGGAGCCTTAAATCAAACTGCTACAGAGGAAACTAAGAACTTCGGAATCCGCTGGAATCCTCAGGATGCCCCTAACTTGAGTGCGGTTACCATATTTCCTCTTTTGGAGAAGCTACTCGTTGTTGTTGCAACTCTGTATTTCCTCCTTTGGAGAAGCAACTCGTTGTGGTTTCGTTCCAAAAACCATAATAAACGTTTGAACTATTGCCCTCAAGTTTTAAATTCTAAAAGCGCCTTAATGTGGAACAAACTTCCCCTGAGTATTAAAATCCCTCAAAGACCGAGAGAATTTAAAGCCAAAATAACTTGTCATTTTGTGTCTCAAAAATAATTCTTAGTCACAGAACATACTGAATAAGTATTGACGAATCTCATTTGCCTGGTATCTCCATTGCTGAACAATCTCCCTCGCTCATTATTTCATAATTCAAGGCATCATACAACAGTTTTGAAGTATGCGTAGGAATTATGATTTGATCGCCTATACGCTGCCATTTGCAAAGATGCTTACTTGTATATGTGTGTACGTACACCTGTGTGCACTACAGTAGATAAACCAGTCGAAGGTTGCATTTTATGTCATTCCTCTCCGCTTCTGTGCCACAACAAACTAGACCGTCATGGTACCTATGTGTGTGTGTGTTTATCAATTGCAGACATTCTGCACCATATTACAAAGATAATGTGATTTTTTTCTAATATGAAACTGTAAAGCATCCATGTAAAAAAAAAAAATTCGTTGTGTGATCATCCATTTATACTGCAGTAATATGCTTATAATGCTTATAGTTATAGGCTTATAATAATGTGATACCTATGTATGTTTATTAATTGACGAAAATTTGCGCCATATTTCAAAGATAATGTGATTTTTTTTCTAATTTGAAACCCTCATAGGACATTAATGTTTTCTTTCTTATTCACGTCCCACAATCGTTTTCATGTTTCTGACTTAGGTAGACTGTTTTGTGCCACTATTTTTAGAACGGAAATTTCAAGAAATTCATGCCATAATAAAAGATATTTTCTCTGTTTCCCGCGATTTGAATGCTATTTTATACTGACTAGTTTACGCTGATATTTGCGTACATGCTTACTTGTGTATATGTGTCCGTGTGCACGCTATGCGTATGACACTTTATAGAATGCGTATGTATTGTAATTGCCTCGATGCATAGAATTGCATTTGTGTATGCTTACTAGTTTGGTGTAAGTATGTGCGTGGGTATGTGTGTGCATGTGTATGTGTATATATTTACATGTATATGTACACATATGTGTGTACTAGACTGACAACTAGCATTTTACTAGAGATAATGGTCTTTTTTCTGTTCACTCTCAACTTGTAACATTACCTAACTCGTCATCTCTTTATTATTGTAAAGCATTCATGTAAAAACTATACATTTTTTGTGCGATCATCCATTTATATTTAAATAAAATGCTTATTAACTAACGAAGTTACGTTTAAATTGTTGAATTAGAAATACAAAACTTATAATCTTCTTGGTCCTCATGCTTATGTGTACATATATATATATATATACATATATATATATATATATATATATATATATATATATATATATATATATATATATGGATATATATTTATATATTTTTTCATGCTTCTTCAAAATGACACTTTTGAACATTGGCCGAAACAAGCGATTCATATATTATTTCCTGGCGTCAAGAAGTGCGAAGTTTTATCACGTACATGTAAACTGTCAAAAGTGTTTTCACTCCACAATGAAAATGCATCGTCCATGAAATTGTGTTATTGCTTATAATTATCATTACATGTATTATCAAATGTAGATTAAGCAAGATTAGGAGTACATTGCCTCAATCATTTCTTTTCGACTAGTGACATGTGTGTATCATACTCATGTGTGTGTATCATCTAAGTGTATTAACTTTAAGACATTTAAAAACCAATGATTGTAATATTGTACAATCTCTATTGGAAATAAAGAGTTTTTTTCCTTTTTTTAATGCCCTCATGTTTATTCTTTCTGTGCATAAGTTTTCATCGGTGTTACGCTTTCAGCATACGCACGTAATATTGCTTGGAATGTAAACTAGATGCGTTAGGTTCATTTTAATGTATCAGGATTTTTCTGTGTCTTTTTAGGTAATAAAGTAATTGAGTTCAAGTCTTGTAAATTTCCCATTAAGGATGGAGATAGATTATAGTAAATTTGAAGGTTGCGCTACCAAAATTGATTTATGAAATAAACGTAAATTAATAATTATGATGTGAACTTTGAAAAGTCTCATTTTATCTTCATTAGAAAAATAGAAGAAAGTGACTTGAGATGTCATTTCAAAGATACGAATAAATAACGTACATCGTTGGAAACCCCATCAGAAAAGAGATTTATACGACTATGATGTATCATCGTGGGGGACTAAACACACGAATAAAACAGTGCGTGGCATCGGCAAAATATGAAAAGAAGAAGCATAATATTATAATTGAATAAGAAGGGCGCAACCCCGCTTACGTACCTCCCCTTTCCATGATTTCTGGGCCTACATTTTGCCGACACGTTGACGTTCTGTGCTGCTTTTGGATAACGCGGAAGTGGGCACCCCTTTCTTACGATGTGCTTGTATATGCCGCATCCTATTTCTTCGCAATTTGAGTCCCACTCCAACTTTTTCTATGGCTGGCCAGTCTGTACTCGTCGCTGTTCTTTAGCTACCTGTACCATGTATCGGTAAGAACCCTCGTGCAGGCCGCATATTTTTCCTCGTACATTCCTAAATCCCTTTAAATTTCCCTGCTTCCTAGTATGTTATTCAAGAACATTACTTATTACCCTTTTCTTTATGTTTAAATGTTTTATTGGACCCCTCACATCTGACCGTAGTTCGTACTAGATCTCCATCCTCATTCAATCCCCCACATCACCCCCCCAAAGCCTAGCCCTCGACTGTAGCCCACGCTTCCTTAGCTCGTAGTTTCCGCTCGCGTTGCTTCAGCCGCGTCGCAATTTTTTCCCGCACATTTATGGCTTACACGGATTATGTAGATTTTTAGAAATATCTAGTTACACATTTTACAAATTTCATATTTTACTTTCATTAACATTTGACTTTGAAATAACTTCTTGTGCAGCTTGTTTTGTTTCGAAGAAAGCATGACTTTACTGCTACAATAAATACTAAACTTGATTGTTCTATGAACCGACTTGCCAAGGTTAGAATAGAACAGAAAAAGCGCACGTACAAAGAAGCATGGTAGTAGAGCCTAGGAGACTATAACTATACGCGGACAAAAAAGAGTTGGGTTCGGGAGTGTCGCACAACTCTTAGAGTATCCGCGGTAAAAGAAACAATTTTTAAACCCCTCAGGGGATACAACTATTGTATCTAAGGGAATTAGCGCTCCCAGAGGAACAACGTGAGTGCCCGAGCAAAAGGTTTGGTAGGCTTTATTTTTGTTAAAATAACATAGATTTTTGCTTTGTTACGGACCAATGTTTTCGCGGTACACTGCTGTCCTGTTTTTTCAACACCAGCTACTTTCTTCTTCAACTTTGATCTTTTTTCATGAACTTATTTCTCATCTTACTGTTTCTATGCCCTTACTGCATAGATTTCACGTTCCTTCAACTCCTTACTAAATGGTGCCTTCTTCCTTCCTCTCTTTGGTTCTCGTTTGTTGGGGATAGGGAGGCGCAAACTAACTAATTATCTAATCTAAAAGAAACAAGATAAGGTGAAAATATGTAGTCTTTTTTCATCGACCGTGTGGCAATGCTGACGTTGAAGGCAACAAACCATTAGCAGCGTTCATATTCATATCTTCTTGCAACACTGCTAGCCCCAAATCCGGAACCACTAGTGGCTTAACGACATGTCGCAATAGTGACGTCATAAAGTTTGTTTGAAATAGAGCCGTTCTATCGGCTAGCCGATCAAAAGGTATATTTTCCCCATAGAAATGGCTCTACCTTGTTGCCTCAACCGTGGAGTATCCTTGCTCCGCGCTGGCCAAGCGCCACAATTGGTGGTTTCCTTCAAGGCGTTTGAGCACAAGACACAACAGTCTCTGTCGCATGAGGGCAGAGGGAAGAAAACCTCCCCGAGCTTTCGAGTACTGGGCCATCAAGTTAACTCTATCGAATCAGGATTATGGGTTAGTGTTGCGACGTTGGCGGAACTGAATACTCTCCGTTTTCATTTACCATTAGAGTAGCATTTACAGACTTAAATACCTTACTTATTGAAAATATCCTTTCAATATATATATAATTATTGACTCATACTCTGAATTACGTGGAGCGAAAATATATAAATACGCAATGAGGATATTATGATTGAAATGACCTGAATTTTCAATTGTCATTGCTTTTATCAAAGTTCGAATGCCGTCCGTTAGCATTGTAGGTCGTCGTATAGTGCACACTATTCAAACAGTTGAGAAATTCGTACGACATTGTGACCTTCAGCCTGGACACGTGTGGCTGATACCACGCTATTAGGCTGATGTTACGCGCTGAACATCACTCATGTCATCTACTAATAGCTTCATAGTCATTGTAAGCAAGGGCTTCTCAACCGGGGGTACGTGTACCCCTAGAGGTATATTTAGTGTTCTTCACGAGTCGAAATGTACAATAAATATTTACATACAACCATATAAGTATTTATGTCACGAAACAGACATGGCTGTCGCCTATCTATGTTCGTATTGAGGGATTTAAACCTCATAGTAGGAGAGAAAGATGGGAATCAGAGCTGAAGCAACACAGAAGGAGGAATAATTGCACAGGTGGAAAAATAGAGATATAGTAACCACTGATCCGCTCGTCCACCCCAGCACCCCAGCTCAACACGGGAAAATGAAACGACTAAGTGACCATTATTGATTACTTTATTTAAGTGAGCTAATGAACACGTGAATTAGTATGTTGATTTAATGACAAGTACATAACGATACAAATACGGTATCAATGTGAGAAGCCTACACGGATGCGGTGCACAACTCTTGCAGTACAACTAACATGTTTCCTCACATGATGTGAGGGAACATGAAAATATTGCCTACAATGGCAAAGCACACAACGCAAATGAAATGCACATCACCCCGAAAGGTTTAGCACTAAGCGCGCACGCACAGCCAGCAACTTTCCTGTACGTAGATTGCCGGTCCCCAGCATCGCGCTCACAGCGCTCCCTTTTGTTCGCGTTATCTTGATGGCAACTTGAGGCAACACCGGCTGTTTTACTGTCGTCATCTCCATTTTCACTGCGATGCAGTCCCAAGCTGCATGAGAATCCCCAATCGTAGAGTCCCCAGTTGCGAAGAATTACCCACCCTCTTCCTGAAAACAAAACAAAGGGTTAAGTAATTCGTTCCCCTTCAGCCTTAATTCCCTGTAATATACCCCCTCCAAGTAGAATTGATTGATCTAGTTTTACTCCACTTTGATCCTCAAAACAATTTCAGAAGCATACTAAAAAAACGAAGTATATCAATCCCGAAGTTTTAACATTTTACTTGACAGTTAAACTCGCCTTTCTCCACTCAATGAAACATTTATTTAACTTAACGCATCCCATTCAAAATGAATTCCCTCTGAGGACTAATTCATAGATTATTTTATCCCACATTAAAAATGCAAATCACACAGCGCCCTGTTCAAGAACAAGTTTGAATGACAAACACCAAGAACTAATTGGCATTCTGAAATTGAAAATGAAAATCACTGCACCTTGCTTGAGATAATTTGATAAAAAATACAAGGACTGCGCTTCAATAAGAACACGAATACTCTGACTTCCCATTTCATCCCATTAAAAATCGAAACACCCCGGTTGAAAACAACAGTTGGACAAAACACGAAGACTGACGTTCGTTATTCGATAACACGTCCTAACTCTAACCAGCTTTAGCACGCAACGTGTGAAAAAACTGTCACCCACATCTACTTGATCGCTCCAATTTAATGAGCTGCATGAGATTAGGATTCCCTTCACTTCCTAACAAACATCAGTATGCTCACCTCCATTGTAGATCTCGAAAGCCTACATGTTGCACTTAACCAGGAGCACGCAGAAATAGACCGGTTCTTCGTAATCCCTGTACTTTTAAACCTCCCCCGCACAAAGGCCGCGTACTGTGGCTGTGCGGGATGTCCGCCAAGCCGGCGGCTTTACCCATTGGCTATCCCTCAAGCGTCACCTCTCTACTCTGACGTGTCCCTCTCTCCGATTCCACATATCTCCGCACATCCCTTTTAAATACCAACACTCCTTAGTCCCTTTACTCGCAGATAACCAAATTTTTAACCCGCTTTTTTCTCTGCTATGCATTCAAGTGGTCCTCGTCTTATTATGTATGTAGTTTTTGCACTAGCTCTCAATACAGCCGCTACCCCCTTACCTACTCCTCCCTTGCCATGATGTGATTCATTCCTATACCCCTCTCGGTCCGCAGCGGGCGCCGAGTTTGGATCGCCGGTTTTCTTGAGCGCCGTTCTCTGCGCACATTACATATCTTAACATTTATAATTATTTATCCTTAAGTGTGTTTTTATTGTTTCTTAAACCTTTAGCTATGCTGGGGGTACATGAAGGTACACCATTACTCTAAGGGGGTACAAGTGAATAGAAAGGTTGAAAAGCCCTGAATGTAAACGATGCATAGGGCTACTGAAGTATCGCTACTCTCCAACATTGCCAGGTTTCGGCCGAGGACAAACGCCACCACCCTCCGCACAGGACTCATTCGTGGACGCATTTAAGTTGTCGCCGGCTGATTTTTCAGTTCTATCCCATGAGGCAAAAATAAATTGAGACACGTGGATTCACTTTTATTTCATCAGTTAGTTTATTTGGATGCAATCTGAAATACATTTCAACACACAAACAATAAGAATTATTTTGGTGCACTCGGGTACGCATTTCAACACTAAAAGAACATAATTATTTGTAAGTAATCTGATAAATATTTCAACACTGAAAGATCAAGAATTATTTGGATGCACTCTGATATACATTTTTGCACTCACAGAATAAGAGCTGAAGAAATAAACACTATAATGATGCAAACTTTTAGGAAAACAATCTTATGAACAACGCAGAAATAAAAGAAGATCAAATCTCAAACAGGCAAAATCTAGTAATCAGCAATCACAATTAGGATTAAGCTTCCTCCTTACACGTAAGAATATAAGCTTTCACCATTTTATTTGCTAGGACATCCAACACGCACACTCATCCGAGCAGTACGAAATTTGAATGTCTCCAAATAACTTGAGCTTGTGATAAAATTTCTTAAAAATTCGAACATTCGAAATTTTAGGGGGGGCTGCTAACACCGAGATTCTGATGGAGGCAACTTAGCATTCTCCATTCTCCTTGAATCTAAAACAGGGTTTGATTCAGATGATTACAATAGTCTTTTATCTAAGATAGACCATTTCACAATAAGAGATCTCCCTAACGAAGGGTTCAAATCTTATCTTATAAAACGTTAACGATTCGTAGCAATTGGTCATTCTATAACAAAGCAGCAAACTTTAATTCATGGAGCCCCTCAAGGGTCTGTTCTAGGGTCTTTTTGTTTCATTTTTTTTATAAATGGAATCGTACAATCAACGTCGTGGAAGATCACCATGTCAAATCTTGCCTCCTACATGTCTGGTCTTAATAATGTAATTTGCCATGAGTAATATCGCCGATTTTCAGTCTGCTCTTAAATCGTCACCGAATATACTGTTAAATATAGTCCGCATGACCTATATTGTAAAATGAAATAGCAATATCGAGTTCATTATCTTGTTAACCAGTCTAATGCGAAACTAGGTTAAGTGAATTAGGTTAAACATTAATGCACACCCTAGAATAACGTGATGATAGGATGCCCTAGAAGTCGCTGAACTTATTCGAGCCCACAGGTAGCTATACTCAAATTTGACCATTGTATTAGACTCAAGAAACATTCTACCTCTGTATCACCTGTGGTAAATAAATTGTTTAAATTGTTTAAACGTCAATCCTTAAATTCATACCGCTTGTCAATCTATTTCTATCAAGTACCTCTCTTTCTTTGAGTACCTCAAATACGCACCTTGAACATCATAAAACAAATAAATCATGAATCAAAAGTATTTCACTGCGCTCGTAACAAATGAGATCAGCATTAACGTCAACAAAACTATTTATGAAATATTTTCCCAAGAGAACGTGAAACCGCTCCTTGACAATTAGAATAACGGTGAAAAAATTGAAAAGACCGACTGCTACAAATTTTTGAAAATAATATTGGACGAAAATTTGACATTCAAACCTCTTAACAATCACATAATACAAACCTATCAAAATCAATCTGAATTTTGCACAAAGGCATGCATATCCTATAATGGTAAGCGCTAAAAATCCTTCATGGTGCACTGTTCCATGCGCATTTTCAACTCTGTACTATATATTATATTACTGTACACTATATGTTATATTACTGTGGTGATTACGCCACACTGAAGTTTGGTGTGGCTCAGACGAAAATAAAATGGGCAATAATATTCACAATACAAAACGATATCAGAGCTAACTGCATCTTATAAAATGAAGTTTACACAACAGATTTATTTATGAATCTTAATATTCTGAAACTGCGTGATTACCTATTTAGTCTTGGATTTTTAAAACTAAAATTACTTAACGAAACTCAGCCTTTTGACATGAAATTAACGCTAAAACTGACTGACTGCTAGACGTGATGTGAAAATGAGCTCGTACTTTCTTATTACTCAAAATCCATATCTTGAAATAGCTTTCTTTGTTGCTCTTCCAAAAACTGGAATTTCACATGTCTTGATGTTGGCAATGCTCCCACCTACTCGGTCTTCATAAGTGAACCTGACACTTACGTGCCCTTAAATCCCTAGAAAATTGAAACAATGCTAAAATAACGAACGGAAGCAGGCTTAAAAAATCAATTAATATATCGCTTCTAAACACTATTCTTTAGCAATAAAATGTAAAGGTCTAACGTTAAACTATGAAGCTACCACAAAACAACGAGGCATCAAAGGAATAATTCATGACTATAATCACAACATCAAACGTGACTTTTTCTAAGGTAGAAATTATCATGTTTTCATCATATGCCCAATCTGCTCTAAGTCAGAAGCAGCGTTGCACTAGATTGTTTATACGCGACACTAAACTATTTACGCCACACTAAATTATTTACGCCACATATTATTATTATTTACGCTACACTAAATTATTTATGCCACACTGAACTATTTACGCCACACTTAATTATTTACGCCACATAATATTATTATTTACGCTACACTAAATTATTTATGCCACACTGAACTATTTACGCCACACTTAATTATTTACGGCACATAATATTATTATTTACGCTACACTAAATTATTTATGCCACACTAAACTATTTACGCCACACTAAATTATTTACGCCACATAATATTATTATTTACGCTACACTAAATTATTTATGCCACACTGAACTATTTACGCCACACTTAATTATTAACGCCACACTATATTATTGCGCCGCACTAAATTATTTACGCCACGCTATATTATTACGCCACACCATATTATTACGCCACTCTAAATTATTACGCCACACTAAATGATTTACGCCACACTATACTAGTACGCCACACTATATTATTACGCCACACTAAATTATTACGCCACACTAAATGATTTACGCCACACTATATTATTACGCCACACTATATTATTACGCCACACTAAATTATTACGCCACACTAAATTATTTACGCCACACTATATTATTACGCCACACTAAATTATTTACGCCACACTATATTATAAAGCCACACTATATTACTACGCCACACTAAATTTTTTACGCCACACTATATTATTACGCCACACTATATTATTACGCCACACTAAATTATGTACGCCACACTATATTATTACGCCACACTATATTATTACGCCACACTAAATTATTTACGCCACACTATATTATTACGCCACACTATATCATTACGCCACACTAAATTATTTACGCCACACTATATTATTACGCCACACTAAATTATTTACGCCACACTATATTATTACGCCACACTATATTATTACGCCACACTAAATTATTACGCCACACTAAATTATTTACGCCACACTATATTATTACGCCACACTAAATTATTTACGCCACACTATATTATTACGCCACACTAAATTATTTACGCCACACTATATTATTACGCCACACTAAATTATTACGCCACACTATATTATTACGCCACACTAAATTATTTACGCCACACTATATTATTTACGCCACACTATATTATTACGCCACACTAAATTATTTACGCCACACTATATTATTACGCCACACTAAATTATTTACGCCAAACTATATTATTACGCCACACTATATTATTACGCCACACTATATTATTACGCCACACTAAATTATTTACGCCACACTATATTATTACGCCGCACTAAATTATTACGCCACACTATATTATTACGCCACACTAAATTATTTACGCCACACTATATTATTACGCCACACTAAATTATTTACGCCACACTATACTATTACGCCACACTATATTATTACGCCACACTAAATTATTACGCCACACTAAATTATTTACGCCACACTATATTATTACGCCACACTATATTATTACGCCACACTAAATTATGTACGCCACACTATATTATTACGCCACACTATATTATTACGCCACACTAAATTATTTACGCCACACTATATTATTACGCCACACTATATTATTACGCCACACTAAATTATTACGCCACACTATATTATTACGCCACACTATATTATTACGCCACACTAAATTATTACGCCACACTATATTATTACGCCACACTATATTATTACGCCTTACTAAATTATTACGCCACACTATATTATTACGCCACACTATCTTATTACGCCACACTAAATTATTTACGCCACACTATATTATTACGCCACACTAAATTATTTACGCCACACTATATTATTACGCCACACTATATTATTACGCCACACTAAATTATTTACGCGACACTATATTATTACGCCACACTAAATTATTTACGCCACACTATATTATTACGCCACACTATATTATTACGCCACACTAAATTATTACGGCACACTTAATTATTTACGTCACACTATATTATTACGCCACACTATATTATTACGCCACACTAAATTATTTACGCGACACTATATTATTACGCCACACAATATCATCACGCCACACTATATTATTACGGCACACTTAATTATTTACGTCACACTAAATTATTACGGCACACTTAATTATTTACGTCACACTAAATTATTTACGCCACACTAAATTATTACGGCACACTAAATTATTTACGCGACACTATATTATTACGCCACACTAAATTATTTACGCCACACTATATTATTACGCCACACTATATTATTACGCCACACTATATTATTACGCCACACTATATTATTACGCCACACTATATTATTACGCCACACTAATTTATTTACGCCACACTAAATTATTTACGCCACACTATATTATTACGCCACACTATATTATTACGCCACACTATATTATTACGCCACACTATATTATTACGCCACACTATATTATTACGCCACACTATATTATTACGCCACACTAATTTATTTACGCCACACTAAATTATTTACGCCACACTAAATTATTACGGCACACTAAATTATTTACGCGACACTATATTATTACGCCACACTAAATTATTTACGCCACACTATATTATTACGCCACACTATATTATTACGCCACACTATATTATTACGCCACACTATATTATTACGCCACACTATATTATTACGCCACACTAATTTATTTACGCCACACTAAATTATTTACGCCACACTATATTATTACGCCACACTATATTATTACGCCACACTATATTATTACGCCACACTATATTATTACGCCACACTAAATTATTACGGCACACTAAATTATTTACGCGACACTATATTATTACGCCACACTAAATTATTTACGCCACACTATATTATTACGCCACACTATATTATTACGCCACACTATATTATTACGCCACACTATATTATTACGCCACACTAATTTATTTACGCCACACTAAATTATTTACGCCACACTATATTATTACGCCACACTATATTATTACGCCACACTATATTATTCCGCCACACTATATTATTACGCCACACTAAATTATTTACGCCACACTAAATTATTTACGCCACACTATATTATTACGCCACACTAAATTATTTACGCCACACTAAATTATTTACGACACACTAAATTATTTACGCCACACTAAATTATTTACGCCACACTAAATTATTTACGCCACACTATATTATTACGCCACACTAAATTATTTACGCCACACTATATTATTACGCCACACTATGTTATTACGCCACACTATATTATTACGCCACACTATATTATTACGCCACACTAAATTATTTACGCCACACTAAATTATTTACGCCACACTATATTATTACGCCACACTAAATTATTTACGCCACACTAAATTATTTACGCCACACTAAATTATTTACGCCACACTAAATTATTTACGCCACACTAAATTATTTACGCCACACTATATTATTACGCCACACTAAATTATTTACGCCACACTAAATTATTTACGCCACACTATATTATTACGCACACTAAATTATTTACGCCACACTAAATTATTTACGCCACACTAAATTATTTACGCCACACTAAATTATTTACGCCACACTAAATTATTTACGCCACACTAAATTATTTACGCCACACTAAATTATTTACGCCACACTATATTATTACGCCACACTAAATTATTACGGCACACTAAATTATTTACGCGACACTATATTATTACGCCACACTAAATTATTTACGCCACACTATATTATTACGCCACACTATATTATTACGCCACACTATATTATTACGCCACACTATATTATTACGCCACACTATATTATTACGCCACACTAATTTATTTACGCCACACTAAATTATTTACGCCACACTATATTATTACGCCACACTATATTATTACGCCACACTATATTATTACGCCACACTATATTATTACGCCACACTAAATTATTTACGCCACACTAAATTATTTACGCCACACTATATTATTACGCCACACTAAATTATTTACGCCACACTAAATTATTTACGCCACACTAAATTATTTACGCCACACTAAATTATTTACGCCACACTAAATTATTTACGCCACACTATATTATTACGCCACACTAAATTATTTACGCCACACTATATTATTACGCCACACTATATTATTACGCCACACTATATTATTACGCCACACTATATTATTACGCCACACTAAATTATTTACGCCACACTAAATTATTTACGCCACACTATATTATTACGCCACACTAAATTATTTACGCCACACTAAATTATTTACGCCACACTAAATTATTTACGCCACACTAAATTATTTACGCCACACTAAATTATTTACGCCACACTATATTATTACGCCACACTAAATTATTTACGCCACACTATATTATTACGCCACACTATATTATTACGCCACACTATATTATTACGCCACACTATATTATTACGCCACACTAAATTATTTACGCCACACTAAATTATTTACGCCACACTATATTATTACGCCACACTAATTTATTTACGCCACACTAAATTATTTACGCCACACTATATTATTACGCCACACTATATTATTACGCCACACTATATTATTACGCCACACTAAATTATTTACGCCACACTATATTATTACGCCACACTATATTATTACGCCACACTATATTATTACGCCACACTATATTATTACGCCACACTAAATTATTTACGCCACACTAAATTATTTACGCCACACTATATTATTACGCCACACTAAATTATTTACGCCACACTATATTATTACGCCACACTAAATTATTTACGCGACTATATTATTACGCCACACTATATTATTACGCCACACTAAATTATTACGCCACACTATATTATTACGCCACACTATATTATTACGCCACACTAAATTATTTACGCCACACTATATTATTACGCCACACTATATTATTACGCCACACTAAATTATTACGCCACACTAAATTATTTACGCCACACTATATTATTACGCCACACTAAATTATTTACGCCACACTATATTATTACGCCACACTAAATTATTTACGCCACACTATATTATTACGCCACACTAAATTATTACGCCACACTATATTATTACGCCACACTAAATTATTTACGCCACACTATATTATTTACGCCACACTATATTATTACGTCACACTAAATTATTTACGCCACACTATATTATTACGCCACACTAAATTATTTACGCCAAACTAAATTATTTACGCCACACTATATTATTACGCCACACTATATTATTACGCCACACTAAATTATTTACGCCAAACTAAATTATTTACGCCACACTATATTATTACGCCACACTATATTATTACGCCACACTAAATTATTTACGCCACACTATATTATTACGCCACACTAAATTATTTACGCCAAACTAAATTATTTACGCCACACTATATTATTACGCCACACTAAATTATTTACGCCAAACTAAATTATTTACGCCACACTATATTATTACGCCACACTATATTATTACGCCACACTAAATTATTTACGCCACACTATATTATTACGCCACACTAAATTATTTACGCCACACTATATTATTACGCCACACTAAATTATTTACGCCAAACTAAATTATTTACGCCACACTATATTATTACGCCACACTATATTATTACGCCACACTAAATTATTTACGCCAAACTAAATTATTTACGCCACACTATATTATTACGCCACACTATATTATTACGCCACACTAAATTATTTACGCCACACTATATTATTACGCCACACTAAATTATTTACGCCAAACTAAATTATTTACGCCACACTATATTATTACGCCACACTAAATTATTACGCCACACTAAATTATTTACGCCACACTATATTATTACGCCACACTATATTATTACGCCACACTAAATTATGTACGCCACACTATATTATTACGCCACACTATATTATTACGCCACACTAAATTATTTACGCCACACTATATTATTACGCCACACTATATTATTACGCCACACTAAATTATTACGCCACACTATATTATTACGCCACACTATATTATTACGCCACACTAAATTATTACGCCACACAATATTATTACGCCACACTATATTATTACGTCACACTAAATTATTACGCCACACTATATTATTACGCCACACTATATTATTACGCCACACTAAATTATTTACGCCACACTATATTATTACGCCACACTAAATTATTTACGCCACACTATATTATTACGCCACACTATATTATTACGCCACACTAAATTATATACGCGACACTATATTATTACGCCACACTAAATTATTTACGCCACACTATATTATTACGCCACACTATATTATTACGCCACACTAAATTATTACGGCACACTTAATTATTTACGTCACACTATATTATTACGCCACACTAAATTATTTCGGCACACTAAATTATTTACGCGACACTATATTATTACGCCACACTAAATTATTTACGCCACACTATATTATTACGCCACACTATATTGATACGCCACACTATATTATTACGCCACACTATATTATTACGCCACACTATATTATTACGCCACACTAAATTATTTACGCCACACTATATTATTACGCCACACTATATTATCACGCCACACTATATTATTACGGCACACCTAATTATTTACGCCACACTATATTATTTACGCCACACTATATTATTACGCCACACTAAATTATTTACGCCACACTATATTATTACGCCACACTAAATTATTTACGCCACACTAAATTATTTACGCGACACTATATTATTACGCCACACTAAATTATTCACGCCACACTATATTATTACGCCACACTATATTATTACGCCACACTAAATTATTTACGCGACACTATATTATTACGCCACACTAAATTATTTACGCCACACTAAATTATTTACGCCACACTATATTATTACGCCACACTAAATTATTTACGCCACACTATATTATTACGCCACACTAAATTATTTACGCGACTATATTATTTCGCCACACTATATTATTACGCCACACTAAATTATTACGCCACACTATATTATTACGCCACACTATATTATTACGCCACACTATATTATTAAGCCACACTATATTATTACGCCACACTAAATTATTACGCCACACTATATTATTACGCCACACTATATTATTACGCCACACTATATTATTACGCCACACTATATTATTACGCCACACTATATTATTACGCCACACTAAATGATTTACGCCACACTAAATTATTTACGCCACACTATATAATTTACGCCACACTATATTATTACGTCACACTAAATTATTTACGCCACACTATATTATTACGCCACACTAAATTATTTACGCGACACTATATTATTACGCCACACTATATTATTACGCCACACTAAATTATTTACGCGACACTATATTATTACGCCACACTAAATTATTTACGCCAAACTAAATTATTTACGCCACACTATATTATTACGCCACACTATATTATTACGCCACACTAAATTATTTACGCCACACTATATTATTACGCCACACTAAATTATTTACGCCAAACTAAATTATTTACGCCACACTATATTATTACGCCACACTAAATTATTTACGCCAAACTAAATTATTTACGCCACACTATATTATTACGCCACACTATATTATTAAGCCACACTAAATTATTTACGCCACACTATATTATTACGCCACACTAAATTATTTACGCCACACTATATTATTACGCCACACTAAATTATTTACGCCAAACTAAATTATTTACGCCACACTATATTATTACGCCACACTATATTATTACGCCACACTAAATTATTTACGCCAAACTAAATTATTTACGCCACACTATATTATTACGCCACACTATATTATTACGCCACACTAAATTATTTACGCCACACTATATTATTACGCCACACTAAATTATTTACGCCAAACTAAATTATTTACGCCACACTATATTATTACGCCACACTAAATTATTACGCCACACTAAATTATTTACGCCACACTATATTATTACGCCACACTATATTATTACGCCACACTAAATTATGTACGCCACACTATATTATTACGCCACACTATATTATTACGCCACACTAAATTATTTACGCCACACTATATTATTACGCCACACTATATTATTACGCCACACTAAATTATTACGCCACACTATATTATTACGCCACACTATATTATTACGCCACACTAAATTATTACGCCACACAATATTATTACGCCACACTATATTATTACGCCACACTAAATTATTACGCCACACTATATTATTACGCCACACTATATTATTACGCCACACTAAATTATTTACGCCACACTATATTATTACGCCACACTAAATTATTTACGCCACACTATATTATTACGCCACACTATATTATTACGCCACACTAAATTATATACGCGACACTATATTATTACGCCACACTAAATTATTTACGCCACACTATATTATTACGCCACACTATATTATTACGCCACACTAAATTATTACGGCACACTTAATTATTTACGTCACACTATATTATTACGCCACACTAAATTATTTCGGCACACTAAATTATTTACGCGACACTATATTATTACGCCACACTAAATTATTTACGCCACACTATATTATTACGCCACACTATATTGATACGCCACACTATATTATTACGCCACACTATATTATTACGCCACACTATATTATTACGCCACACTAAATTATTTACGCCACACTATATTATTACGCCACACTATATTATCACGCCACACTATATTATTACGGCACACCTAATTATTTACGCCACACTATATTATTTACGCCACACTATATTATTACGCCACACTAAATTATTTACGCCACACTATATTATTACGCCACACTAAATTATTTACGCCACACTAAATTATTTACGCGACACTATATTATTACGCCACACTAAATTATTCACGCCACACTATATTATTACGCCACACTATATTATTACGCCACACTAAATTATTTACGCGACACTATATTATTACGCCACACTAAATTATTTACGCCACACTAAATTATTTACGCCACACTATATTATTACGCCACACTAAATTATTTACGCCACACTATATTATTACGCCACACTAAATTATTTACGCGACTATATTATTTCGCCACACTATATTATTACGCCACACTAAATTATTACGCCACACTATATTATTACGCCACACTATATTATTACGCCACACTATATTATTAAGCCACACTATATTATTACGCCACACTAAATTATTACGCCACACTATATTATTACGCCACACTATATTATTACGCCACACTATATTATTACGCCACACTATATTATTACGCCACACTATATTATTACGCCACACTAAATGATTTACGCCACACTAAATTATTTACGCCACACTATATAATTTACGCCACACTATATTATTACGTCACACTAAATTATTTACGCCACACTATATTATTACGCCACACTAAATTATTTACGCGACACTATATTATTACGCCACACTATATTATTACGCCACACTAAATTATTTACGCGACACTATATTATTACGCCACACTAAATTATTTACGCCACACTAAATTATTTACGCCACACTATATTATTACGCCACAACAAATTATTTACGCCACACTATATTATTACGCCACACTAAATTATTTACGCCACACTATATTATTACGCCACACTATATTATTACGCCACACTATATTATTACGCCACACTATATTATTACGCCACACTATATTATTACGCCACACTGAATTATTTACGCCACACTATATTATTACGCCACACTAAATTATTTACGCCACACTATATTATTACGCCACACTATATTATTACGCCACACTATATTATTACGCCACACTATATTATTACGCCATACTATATTATTACGCCACACTATATTATTACGCCACTCTATATTATTACGCCACACTATATTATTACGCCACACTAAATTATTTACGCCACACTATATTATTACGCCACACTATATTATTACGCCACACTATATTATTACGGCACACTTAATTATTTACGCCACACTATATTATTTACGCCACACTATATTATTACGCCACACTAAATTATTTACGCGACACTATATTATTACGCCACACTAAATTATTTACGCCACACTATATTAATACGCCACACTATATTATAACGCCACACTAAATTATTTACGCGACACTATATTATTACGCCACACTAAATTATTTACGAACACACTATATTATTACGCCACACTAAATTATTTACGCCACACTATATTATTACGCCACACTAAATTATTACGCCACACTATATTATTACGCCACACTGAATTATTACGCCACACTATATTATCACGCCACACTATATTATTACGCCACACTATATTATTAAGCCACACTATATTATTACGCCACACTAAATTATTACGCCACACTATATTATTACGCCACACTATATTATTACGCCACACTATATTATTACGCCACACTATATTATTACGCCACACTATATTAATACGCCACACTATATTATTACGCCACACTATATTATTACGCCACACTATATTATTACGCCACACTATATTATTACGCCACACTATATTATTACGCCACACTAAATTATTTACGCCACACTAAATTATTTACGCCACACTATATAATTTACGCCACACTATATTATTACGCCACACTAAATTATTCACGCCACACTATATTATTACGCCACACTAAATTATTTACGCGACACTATATTATTACGCCACACTATATGATTACGCCACACTATATTATTACGCGACACTATATTATTACGCCACACTATATTATTACGCCACACTAAATTATTTACGCGACACTATATTATTACGCCACACTAAATTATTTACGCCACACTAAATTATTTACGCCACACTATATTATTACGCCACAACAAATTATTTACGCCACACTATATTATTACGCCACACTAAATTATTTACGCCACACTATATTATTACGCCACACTATATTATTACGCCACACTATATTATTACGCCACACTATATTATTACGCCACACTATATTATTACGCCACACTAAATTATTTACGCCACAGTATATTATTACGCCACACTAAATTATTTGCGCCACACTATATTATTACGCCACACTAAATTATTTACGCCACACTATATTATTACGCCACACTATATTATTACGCCACACTAAATTATTTACGCCACAATATATTATTACGCCACACTATATTATTACGCCACACTATATTATTACGCCACACTATATTATTACGCCACACTATATTATTACGCCACACTAAATTATTTACGCCACACTATATTATTACGCCACACTATATTATTACGCCACACTAAATTATTACGCCACACTATATTATTACGCCACACTATATTATTACGCCACACTATATTATTACGCCACACTATATTATTACGCCACACTATATTATTACGCCACACTATATTATTTACGCCACACTATATTATTACGCCACACTATATTATTACGCCACACTATATTATTTACGCCACACTATATTATTACGCCACACTATATTATTACGCCACACTAAATTATTTACGCGACACTATATTATTACGCCACACTAAATTATTTACGCCACACTATATTATTACGCCACACTAAATTATTTACGCGACACTATATTATTACGCCACACTATATTATTACGCCACACTAAATTATTACGCCACACTATATTATTACGCCACACTATATTATTACGCCACACTATATTATTACGCCACACTATATTATTACGCCACACTATATTATTACGCCACACTAAATTATTTACGCCACACTAAATTATTTACGCCACACTATATAATTTACGCCACACTATATTATTACGCCACACTAAATTATTTACGCCACACTATATTATTACGCCACACTAAATTATTTACGCGACACTATATTATTACGCCACACTATATTATTACGCCACACTAAATTATTTACGCGACACTATATTATTACGCCACACTAAATTATTTACGCCACACTAAATTATTTACGCCACACTATATTATTACGCCACACTAAATTATTACGCCACACTAAATTATTACGCCACACTAAATTATTACGCCACACTATATTATTACGCCACACTATATTATTACGCCACACTAAATTATTTACGCCACACTATATTATTACGCCACACTATATTATTACGCCACACTATATTATTACGCCACACTAAATTATTTACGCCACACTATATTATTACGCCACACTATATTATTACGCCACACTAAATTATTACGCCACACTATATTATTACGCCACACTATATTATTACGCCACACTATATTATTACGCCACACTCTATCATTTACGCCACACTATATTATTACGCCACACTAAATTATTTACGCGACACTATATTATTACGCCACACTAAATGATTTACGCCACACTATATTATTACGCCACACTATATTATTACGCCACACTAAATTATTTACGCGACACTATATTATTTCGCCACACTATATTATTACGCCACACTAAATTATTACGCCACACTATATTATTACGCCACACTAAATTATTACGCCACACTATATTATTACGCCACACTAAATTATTACGCCACACTAAATTATTACGCCACACTAAATTATTACGCCACACTAAATTATTACGCCACACTATATTATTACGCCACACTATATTATTACGCCACACTAAATTATTTACGCGACACTATATTATTACGCCACACTAAATTATTTACGCCACACTATATTATTACGCCACACTAAATTATTTACGCGACACTATATTATTACGCCACACTATATTATTACGCCACACTAAATTATTACGCCACACTATATTATTACGCCACACTATATTATTACGCCACACTATATTATTACGCCACACTATATTATTACGCCACACTATATTATTACGCCACACTAAATTATTTACGCCACACTAAATTATTTACGCCACACTATATAATTTACGCCACACTATATTATTACGCCACACTAAATTATTCACGCCACACTATATTATTACGCCACACTAAATTATTTACGCGACACTATATTATTACGCCACACTATATTATTACGCCACACTAAATTATTTACGCCACACTATATTATTACGCCACACTAAATTATTTACGCCCCACTATATTATCACGCCACACTATATTATTACGCCACACGAAATTATTTACGCCACACTATATTATTACGCCACACTAAATTATTTACGCCACACTATATTATTACGCCACACTAAATTATTTACGCCACACTATATTATTACGCCACACTATATTATTACGCCACACTAAATTATTTACGCCACACTATATTATTACGCCACACTAAATTATTTACGCCACACTATATTATTACGCCACACTATATTATTACGCCACACTAAATTATTTACGCCACACTATATTATTACGCCACACTAAATTATTTACGCCACACTATATTATTACGCCACACTATATTATTACGCCACACTAAATTATTTACGCCACACTATATTATTACGCCACACTATATTATTACGCCACACTAAATTATTTACGCCACACTATGTTATTACGCCACACTAAATTATTTACGCCACACTATATTATTACGCCACACTATATTATTACGCCACACTATATTATTACGCCACACTAAATTATTTACGCCACACTATATTATTACGCCACACTAAATTATTTACGCCACACTATATTATTACGCCACACTATAATATTACGCCACACTAAATTATTTACGCCACACTATATTATTACGCCACACTATATTATTACGCCACACTAAATTATTTACGCCACACTATATTATTACGCCACACTATATTATTACGCCACACTAAATTATTTACGCCACACTATATTATTCCGCCACACTAAATTATTTACGCCAAACTCTATTATTACGCCACACTAAATTATTTACGCCACACTATATTATCACGCTACACTAATTTATTTACTGACAAATTAGTTCATCTTCTGGTAGATCGCCATAGAAGCCTCACAGTGTTAATTCTCTTGACTATCAGATATTCAGTATTTTATTATGTCATTTTCGTAACAACGTACCTGCTTCAGCTAAATAAATCATCCAAGTCTTACAACTGAACAGTTGAATCATAATGAAAGTAGGCAGTCAATTCTACACCTACAAGTGAGATTTCTGCCCATTGTCCTTTATGAGCACTTGGACATATGAAGCACACTACTACCAACTTAAAACTTCAAGCCCAGACATTGTTCAATACATGAAAACACTAACCATACATTCCTTTTTCTTGCCGAAGAAGATAACTCACTAAAAAACGTTGGTTTGCAGCCAGAAGCAGGATCTAATGGGATAGAAACCATAGCGCAAAATTCCATTTTGGCCCACAAACGGAGGTCGTAACGTATAAAATATACTCGCCACGCTTATAGTGGCAGTGATAACGATCTTGGGCTCATTGTTCGTACGTTTTGAAGCATGTTAGAGCTTATATTGTGCCTCTCTTTTTCTGAACAGCTTGTATAGAAATCCTTCAAGGATTGTAATCAACTTTATATCTTAAATATTCCGTCATAATACACGGGGCATTCGGTAATTCGATTTCTCCGAAAGTGATCAATTGATTAGAATAGATCTCTCATCTACCTAAGACATTGGTTCAAAGCATTGTGTGTGCCAGAACAGACCTTGGGTGTTTTGACTAACCGAGTGCCCTTAACCGTCCCCCATACGGACCTTTTTCTTTATTATTGAACCTAAAGCAATAAAATTTGGTATACTGATAGGAAATGCAATTGAAAATCGATTATCTTCTATGAAAAAGTGCGATTTTCTTGAAAAGAAAATGAGAAATCAAAGAAAACGATCATTTAGGAAGGGTTTTCAAAATGCTTCTTGTCCGAAAATTTTTGAGCTACAGTAATGATCTTGGTATCATTGGACGCGGAAAGACATGGACATTCCAAAAATTTAATTGGTTTTTCCCAATTTTCCAGTTAAAAAAATAAATAAATAAATTTAAAAAAAAATTTGTCATCGAAAAAATGCGGATTTATGACGCCATCACTTTTGAACATAAGTTTATTATGAAAAACCATTCAAAATTTTAGAAAGCCATATTTTTTTGCATCCAATGATACCAAAATCATTACTGTAGCTCAAAAACTGTAGGAGAAGTAACATTTTGAAACCCAAAGTTCATTGTTTATATTATAAGCAAAACAAAAATACGTAAACAATTGTAATTAGAATTTTTTTAAAATTTTTGTTCCAGGTTAGACCCATGAAATCATTATAAAGTAATACAAAAACATAGGAGATGACATAGCAACGTCAAGCGGTGAAGAAAGTGCCATGGGGGAGGTGTAACATGATAAAATACCTCTTCCCATCCCCTCCTCCCATTTTTTAAACCCCCGTAGCGGGCGAACGAGTAAGCGTACGAGTCTCATTTTTTCACAGGATGTACGTGACAGTTCCTATGGCAGCAATAATCCCAATATCACTCATGATCTCACTCATGAATATGAGGGACGGCTTAAGAAAGTGACAGAACTTGCCAGTTGGAATCACGAGACAAGAAATGCACAAACTGTTTTCGAGATAAGTAATAATATCTCAATAACATTTTTTTGAGGCATGACGATGTTCACTCCTGACGATATCCAACTCACAAGGACAATATGATCAAAAGTAGATAGGAATTTTTAAAAATACTTCAAAAAATACTAAAATGCAAATTTTCTGGCTGTAGATTACAATACTACGAAGAAAGCATTTTATACCCAATAAATTTGTTCTTACAACTCAGCATTGGGTTTTGAAATATCTTAAGGAGGCCGTCTGGGTAGACATTCTGTGTTTGATAGTACTTATGAATACATGTGATCATAAAAGTTATAGATACTGTGATACATCGATGTAAATCGCCTTTGCTACCTCCACTCTTAATGACATCTGAGCTATGGCTTCTGTGATATCAGGGTTTAAGGTGGAAAGCATAATAAGTGGTAGTAAATAATCCTGCTTTTAAACTAAAAGGTCGACAAGGCAGAAATTTGAAACTATCTGTTCGTGCACACTTATCAGAATAGCACCTATTAAAAACTACTGTGAATAGCATGTTGTTCCACAAAGTAAATTTATTCTATTTCCTGCTTAAATAATGCTGGCGGAAAGATGAGGGAAGAAAACAGTTTATTTCCAATACATCTGACCCCCCCAATTTTTTACGTTGGGTATTGAATAATTCTTAAAACAAAGATCTCAAATTCGTATTGAAGCTGTTGAGGGGTTTTTCATGTCATTGACAAAGTTAAATAATGAAAAAACAAAAAACATGAAAAGAATTAACTTGGACATCTAACATATGTTTAAAAGCTTACAAATACCGCTTACCAAAGGAGGGTCTGTGACCATTGATAGGATCGTCTTAGGGAACACAGTTTTGTTTACATCAAATATATAAGCTGAACGATTCTACGAGGGTAACCAACGTTGTTGAAGTATAGTGAGCTGATATAATATAGCCAGTGCATTCTTTTTATGAATTTAAAAAACTCACATCCTATTTATGGGATATTGCAGACATCGACGCATAAGCTGATGAACAATAATGTCAAGAAATGATGCGTAACAAGAGATGTTTCGTCATTGTAGAGGGATTTTTGAACTCTGTGGAAGTTTCTTCTCTAGAAAGGCAACAGATATTGACAGGGCTCACTGCTCAATGTCAAGTGAACGGTAGTTTACAAAGATATTTCTCCTATTTGATAGTTCACAAAAACATCAAGACTGAGTCTCCGATTAGGTAGTTCACAAAGACATCATTTCTATGATATTGGTAGTTCATAATGACAGTTCTCCGTTTTGGCTTTTGATTCACAACAGTGGGAAGAAAGAATTGTACAAAATCGACATCTCTCTAAAGGAGTTATAATGAATTGAATACATTAAAGACTTTGAAATTGAGGAATCTTTCGTGAAGAGGGGCGCAATTGGGTTTATTTAGGAGAGCGGTCGCCTTTACGTATCACATAGGATGCAAAATTATTCATTTTTGTAACTCGCTTGGAAGAAATTGAGGTACAGTCAAAACATAAAAAACATTGGTTCTATTTCTGTACCTTAAATTCATGAACGGGTATTGCCGGAAATGGAAAATTATAAAAAAAATATTGACGGTAGCGCATCATTCCAGTAGAATTTTGCTGAAATTCATATTTTGACTTACAATAATTTCTACATCCATCGAAAGTTCTTTAGAAAATGTTTCAGAGCAGTTATTGAGCTTTGAACCTTCGCGTTGTCATATCAGAACAGCAGACACGAACTCAAATCTGGCTATAACGCAAGTTTACCCGAAAGGGGAACTTATTTTAGAGTTAAAAGCAACACGCATTTCAGAACTAACAATACGCATTGTTTTGTGAAGCATTAGCAGTTTCCAACGATATTGTACCGATACAAAACTGAAGCTTTATATTTCGTTCTTATATTTTACTTTCATAGCTGGCAGCTAACTGAGAAAGAATAATTGCAACGAAAAATGTGTGCAGTCAAATGACGGTATCAGAAATGACGGTATCCTGACATTACGCAAAGGGAAAGAGGAACTTTGTGAAAAATTCAAACGCAGGTGAATCTTCAGGGCCTTCGTAGATGCCAAATCGCTTCTAGCTTATCTCAGAGAAGACCTGAAAGCTGGATTCATGCCTACACTGATGGCTAGATTTACGAACTCTTTGTAATATCATTTGAAATAAAAATATTCTCGTTTTTCACACAAATTACCGCCCCAAGACCAAAGGCAATATAAGCAGGTGATTTTTCCATTATTTATTTGTATAGCAATCGTCCATGATTCCTGCTACACCATGCAACAGATTGCCAATATCTCGCTCTGGTACAGTCGCGTACTTTGGTGCCCCGCCATAAACTGTAATCTCAGATTGTGCAGTCAGGAAGTTGTCTCGAGGTTGGTCCGTGTAGCAGCCGACCCAAGGAGGACCTTTGGGGATCTATCAATAACTAATATGAGTAATGACTTCTCATATTAGTTATTGATGACTTCTTATGCATACCCTATAACTTATGACTTCTTGTCCATACCCTATGACTAATGACTTCTTATGCATACCCTATATGAAAAAGGGCTTTTCTATACTATGTAATGGAGTCGTAAGGATTAAGTCTATTCCATTGCATAAAATTTACGCGATAGATATATTTTTACACATAACTCAGATGCCAACAGACAGCGACTTCAGTAAAATTCTACATGAAAAATTTGAATCCACATAAGGGATTGAGTGTAAATGCACAAGTAACGACCTTCAATTGCTACAGGAGAATCTGTCCGAAATTCCAACGCAGATGACTGCACAGGACCTTTGTAGAAGCCAAGTCTCTCGTAACCATTCTCAGGGAAGTCTCGGTCTGCCGGATTCATGCCGACCCTAATGTCGAGGTCAGCGAAATACTTGTACCCGAAACGATTTGGTCGAGAAAAAATGCTCGCGTTCCTTACTTTTCTTACTCCACCGAGGTCAAAGACGATGTGAGCACGTGGATTGTCATTTTTAGAACTTGCGTAGCAGTCGTTCAAAATTCCTGCCACGCCATTCAACAGATTGTCTGTAACTCGATTTGGTGTACCCCCGAGTACTGCGGTCGCGCTGTACACCGTGATCCCAGAGTGTGCGGTCAGGAAGTTGTCTCGAGGTCGGTCCGTGTAGCAGTCGACCCAAGGAGGACCTCTGGGGTCCTCGTTGCCAGGGACGGAGAGGAGGCTGAGTAGGTGACTGGACCCGTTGTAGTCCGGGCAGAAAGTGTGGCACCAGTCCAGCATGCCGCACAGAACCCCAATGTAGTAAAGTTTTGTGACGGGGGATGTCACATAAGCCTCAAGTTCCGTTGATATCCTAGTATCGCTGATTTTTGTTGCTGCCCATAGTTCCTGGGTCCGGGCGCTGCAACTCTGAAGGTGTGCAAGACTCGGTAGAATTGACGCGGCCACCGCTTTCCAGTTACACATACCTGAAGAAAATATATCGATTATCTTTTGCGATACACCCTCTTTGACCTTTAATCATTCCAGTGCGAATATTTGATCGAACACTTATGAGACTGTAAGCTGATAATCTTTAGAATATGAATTTCAGTGAATATCAGACTCTCCATCATGTTCTTCATACCCAAAGGGCTCACCAATCATCCACTGATTCTTGCATTATTTTTTCCCCATATGTTGTTGTTGTTCCAAGCATTTGTTGTGCTTGGAATATATTCGACTATGTTCAATTTCTGCAAATCTGACTTTCATCGTCTGCCTGACTGTTAAATTGAACTTGGCAGCGATTAAAAAGAAATCTAATTAAACAAGTTTATTAAATCAGATTTAAAGGCGTTAACTGTTGCTGAACGATTTAATATGTGTACGATGATTGAGAACAAGTAGGCAAATAAATCTTTCTAATTTCATTTTCTAAATTTTAAGCCCTTCATTTTATGAAACAAGTTACAAACTCCAAGCCCTAGAAATTGAGAAAAAATTTATTGGAATTGATAAGCCCATTTTGGACTTTTCTTCATCATACTTTGAACAACCATCCAACGTAAATCATGAATAATTTGAGCAATTAACCCAATTAAAGGGAATCGTGGAACAGCCTGTTCATAATTTCTCCTCAGGAAAATAAAGGGAGCGAGAGAAAAAACATCGAGGCCAAACAAATCAAAACGATCACAACTTAAATGATCACTGAAAATATTCTCTAAGTACCGACAGTTACAGATAGCTACTGGACAATTTATGCCGAATTTCGAACCCAAATACTGTGGTTAGTGCTTGCAAGAGTCTCTCCTGCACAGGAGAGACCATTGCCATATTTCAAATGCTATATTTCTTGAAGGTTTCTGAGTTTCATGCACACAATCCGCCTCTAGCTTTCGCAACTACGTATTAAGTTTCTCACACTCACGGTCACAAATTAAGCCTCTAAAACCCACAATCAAATATTCAGCTTCTTACGCTCGCAAGCCCACATTTAGTATCTCAAACACACAATCATACTCTCAGTGTCTCACGCTCACCCACATTTTCGTACACCCATGGTTTAGTGCATTGCTCACACAGACATTCAGTCTCTCCCATGCTGCCCCCACAGTCTCCCACATCGAACACAGGAAGCTTTTGCAGCGAGCGCAGCTGTCTGCAGCTCACAGAGCCCATGGTCCAGTGAGCATCGACGGCTTCATATCAGAGCGGACGATGACGAGCTCACATGGAAGCTGCTCGGGTCTCGAGTTCGCTGCAGATTAATCAACTATTGTTTGCACACTATGCGAGAGCCTCGCCTTCCATTCAAAATAGCAGCGAGAAGAACGTATGATCGGAAATTTGAACAACAGCATATATGAGGTTGGAACGGAGACACTGGGTTGGTATGGAGACTGGGTTGAAATAGAGGTTGAAAAGGAAACGTTGGGTTAAAATGATGGTTGTAATGGAAATAGCAAATTCCCACACAGGTTGAAGGTGTTGCTAAAATAGGAATGATTGAATATCCAACCTAAAGTTGTTGTTTACCTACATATTTTTTGGGATAGTTGTTTTTTTTTCATTTTTGAAACGAATCTACTTCAGCGATATGAACAAATGTGTTCGATAAGAACAAATCCGTGGGATATTTTTCAAATTATGTGGCTTTTATTGACGTTCAGGAGGATGGATCAACGCTGGACACGGAGACCTCATAAAACTGAGTGAAGAAGAATGAAATCAATCGTTCGCTCATGTAGGATTGAATTGTATTGTTCATTAAGAAGTATTAGTACGTTCATCGAACTAAACAATCTGTAAGTAAATATCAGCCATCAATGTCAATGTTTTCGAAATGTCATGAGTGGATGAGCGCTGCAAACTCGGACAAAGTGGAGCAGTTCCTCAGGTCCGTTGGCATGACCGGGTCAGTAGTTCAGTGATTAGTGTAATGCTGCGTGCACAAAGTACAAGCTGTCAGGTTACACGGATTTCTGCTGATGAAGTCCAACGACTCTCAAGATCCCTCTGGATACTCGCTAAAGGAAAAGGTGCACAATCCTCTGAACTTAAGATGGTTTCCGAATTTAACTTTTGAAATTTTTCCTGAGTAAGAGATTTCCAGTTTTTCTACGGTGTATGCGTAATACTCTCAACTTGAGAGTTCTTGACTTCAACTTTTGAAATTTTCCCGGGTCAGAGATTTCTAGCAGTTCTGGGATCGGTGCACTACATGGTGCTTGCGAAATGCTCCCACATATGATAGTTTGCGATCTAAAGTTGTTTACGTTTTCCTAATTAACACGTCCACGGGTTTCCGCGGTTGTTAAAGGTTGGTTTGGTTAGGTTGTGAGCATCAGAATTGGCGGTAAATCTGAAGGATATGTCAGTTATCGATCTCCACTTTTTGGTGCCTGAACCTAATTAATTGAATCAAAATAAACAAGTTTTCTTCTATGCACTTTCCGTCTCAAATGAGTATTTTACGATTTATAGCGGTAAGTTGAGTTTCGTCCTTGATGACGAATGTGCTCGAATAAACAGCTACTCATCGATTTTCGAATTTTTTTTGCTTGAATCATGGTAATAACATCGAAATAAACAACTTTTCTTCTCTACAGTTTTTTCGTCAAATGAGTATTTAACGAGGTATAGCGGTAGGTTTGGTTTCGTCTTTGATGACGATCGCGCTGGAAGCAAGTGTGCAGTGCAGTGTTGCTGTCCGACGTGCTCCTTGAATTACTTGCCGCTTCAAACACTGGAATTACGGTAAGTCATTTACCGCTATAACTAATAAAAAACTCATTTGAGACGGAAAGTGCATAGAAGAAAACTTGTTTATTTCGATCTAATTAACTATGCTTAGGCATCGAAATTTACAAAATCGATAACTGACATATCCTTCAGATTTACCGAATTGGCAAATCGACTATACTGAAAAGACGTTTTTATCCTTCCTAAGAAATTCGAAAATACGATTGCACGAAAACATTTCATCTCGCATGACGACAGTTATTTTTTTTAAATGTCGCCAAACAGATGAAATTTCCTCCATTTATATAGGTATGTGAATGAGCAATTGACCTATTGGTACACATATGGCCCCATACCCGGGAAACGTGTTTAGTGACATCCAGCAGTTCTGTGATAGGTGAAATGGTGTATGCCCAAAACTTCTAACCTCAGCTCGTTTCTGTTTGATCTTGGTAAATTTTTCCTGATAAAGAGATTTCCAGCAGTTCTGTAATTGGTGCAATGGTGTGTGCACAATGTTTCCCTCTTAGCTCGTTTCTGACCCACAAATTTATAAATGTTTCCTGATAACGAGACTTCGATATCACTAGTTAGTTTGAACATGATCAAGTCTTCAGTGGATTAGTGCCTCGTTAGTTCCGACTGAGCCAGCCAACCGAGCGCACATTGAACAAAAAATAAAAGGAGGAAATAAATGAGTATAAAATTAGGTCAATGTGTGAGATTAAACGCACTGATGCAGTTGTGCGTCGACAAACTAAGTAAATTTTTGGCAGGGCATGGTATTCTTTACTGTTTACCTACCTCTTTGCTACATCGTATCAATTTTACTTGCGGGTACAGAAATTTTATTCCAAACGACATCCTCGAGAACGTTGGAATGATGATTCATCAATCTTCTATACGCCAGTTATCTGGGAAAGTAATACTATTGGGTAAATCTGAAGGATATGACAGTTATCGACTTTTCGGTGCCTAAACCTAATGAATTGAATCAAAATAAACTAGTTTTCTTCTATGCACTTTCCGTCTGAAATTATTACATTACGAGTTATAGCGGTAGGTTTAGTTTCGTCTTTGATGACAAATGCGCTCGAGTTAACGGCTACTCATCGATTTTCAAATTTATGTTGCTTGAATCATGGTAATAACATCGAAATAAACAACTTTTCTTCCATACACTTTTTTCATCAAATAAGTATTTAACGAGGTATAGCGGTAGGTTTGGTTTCGTCTTTGATGAAGATCGCGCTGGAAGAGTAAGTGCATTGCAGTGTTGCTGTCCGACGCGCTCCTTGAATTACTTGCTGCTTCGAACACTGGAGTTGCGGTAAGTCATTTACAGCCAAAACTAATAAAATACTCACATCAGACGGAATTTAAATACTCTTCCAAGTTGAAGAAGCATGTCAACTCGCGGTTACTCCGACTAACCGAGTACAGATAGAGTCCCCGGAGGTTCGCCAACCCATTTGTAAAAGTCTTAAATGCTATGAACATATAAGACCTAGTACACTGCTAGCTATGGGTATACAAGTAATCCCTGATGGACTGTGTGTGAACATTGTACAGTGAATAATTTTAATGTAAAAATTGCTGTAGGTGATCTGTAAAAATAACAAAATTCGCACCAAATTCTAAGCACTTAAGCAAAATTAGGATTGCCTGAAGTGCCAGTGAATAGAGTGGATCTTTTCCAGAAAAGCCCCACCACTAATGCAACACATAAGTTCACCCACTTGTAACTTTCGAAATAACGCACCTGTAGACTTCGCATTGTAACTGAAACGAAAGATTAAAACATTCTTTCGTTTGAGAGTGATTTTGAAGTCGATAGGTGCATTATTTTGAAAGTTGCAAGTGGGTGAACTTATGTGTTGCACTAGTAGCGGGGCTTTTCTGGAAAAGATCCTATAGCAGTATGACAATAACACTACTAATTGAAAATTATTGACGCGATCAATATCGTTACAACGGGGAACATTCTCTCAAGCTGTAGTATTTTTTCACGGTAACTTGCACATTTCAACAAGAAATATATGCAGCTGCAATAATCAAAATTCTGAGGATATTTGAAAATATTTCTTATATGCACAAAATTTCCTCAAACCTCACCAAGCATTTTGTCGGCCGGTCCACCATATATTTTCAAGTTTATCGATAATGAAATATCGAGATGGTCTTCAGTTATCTGTATGGCGCCATTTGAGCTCTTGACGTGAACTTTCTTCACTGAATTCCGGAGTCACGAACTGCTCAATTTTTCCGATATTGTAATGGACACTACAGTTTTTTTTTTCGATCTAATAATAGATATTCTTGTGTAAATACTGTTGTAATATTAGTAACACCTATCTATTTATCGAACAGAATAGTTACTGAAATTCTATCATTCCTGCCAACTGATGCGAGTGCTACGTAAAATTGAGGGTAGGTAAAAGTACAGTACGACAGTGAACGAATACATTCATACCATCTACGAACTGTTGCTTGTGTTGTAGAAGAATAGAGATATCCAAATATTCCTACTTTTTTCCGATGGTAAACGGAACTTAGGCCTGGAACTAACTTTTTGATGAAGTTATGTCGAGTAGGGAGCTGTCGATGTGTTTGCCTAGCGCTGCATATGTGCATGGTGCAGCAGATGTGCATGGCGCTGCAGATGTGCATGGCGCTGCAGATGTGCATGGCGCTGCAGATGTGCATGGCGCTGCAGATGTGCATGGCGCTGCAGATGTGCATGGCGCTGCAGATGTGCATGGCGCTGCAGATGTGCATGGCGCTGCAGATGTGCATGGCGCTGCAGATGTGCATGGCGCTGCAGATGTGCACGGCGCTGCAGATGTGCACGGCGCTGCAGATGTGCACGGCGCTGCAGATGTGCATGGCGCTGCAGATGTGCATGGCGCTGCAGATGTGCATGGCGCTGCAGATGTGCATGGCGCTGCAGATGTGCATGGCGCTGCAGATGTGCATGGCGCTGCAGATGTGCATGGCGCTGCAGATGTGCATGGCGCTGCAGATGTGCATGGCGCTGCAGATGTGCATGGCGCTGCAGATGTGCATGGCGCTGCAGATGTGCATGGCGCTGCAGATGCGCATGGCGCTGCAGATGTGCATGGCGCTGCAGATGTGCATGGCGATGCAGATGTGCATGGCGATGCAGATGTGCATGGCGATGCAGATGTGCATGGCTGTCACGAGAAATTGTACCCTTCACCTCCTTGTTAACATTTCATTAACAGGAAGATCCGGCTCTCGGAGTTGAGGAATGGCACACCTCCAAAGAATGCATATACGACACAAAATTCATAGAAAATAATTGACACTGCAGTATATATACTAAAAAAAGAAAGGTACTCACCGGTGATCGCTGACCCACTTACGTAGCGCATTTTCTGGGCGCCCTACGTGGTATTACGATGGATCGCTTCTAATATTGTGGGGCATGATACACAGGATGAACTATGCTTAACATTTATAATTTCCAGCTATACGTAATACAAACATTAATGAGCGCACACACAATGAATGGTGTTAGGAATAATGCTAATTAGGTGATTAAATCAAATAGCATACGTCAAATGACTTACATCACATAATTACACAGAAATATTGGCTGGCTGGCCGCCGCTAAGTTTGCAAGAGTTACACATGAGAATTCATCTATCCTGTCCTATTTCTCTCTCAGTTATTCCAGCAGTACAGTGAGCAATGGTCACTTCAACCACAAAATCGTCCGCGACTCGCTTCAGTTCAAAGGCCTATCTTATTCACTGTTCAGAAAATGTCTAGTGATGACGTTATTTTGCTTATTCCGCTTCAGAATATTCACACGTCGATTTCCCCTCAGTCGAGCTGATCAATCCTCAGACATATGACTCCGTCCCACCTGCAAGATCAATTTATAACCCATTAATTATGATAGCACCCATTAAGCCCCCTTTACACATTTCAATCTTTACATCACTGTATGCCAATAAATTTCAGAAATTTTATAACGAAGAATTATCTCTTCCCAAGAAATGGCTTCGCTCTTACCCTCCCCAAAGACGTTGCACTTAAATGTTCCATTAAATGATTCCCACGCTGGTCGGGGTTTTAATTTGCTCTCTTCTGCAAGTAAAAAAACGAAAACATGTGTGAATGCCATGATCACATTTTGGCGTGAAACTTAGTATGATTTTCAATATATCCAATAACCACTTTTCATTATATCTTTGAGCACGTTTGTTACAGCGAACACACCCGCGTTTTATCTTTATACTTCGCGTCGCGGCGTCGGTTGGAGAACTGACTTTTGTTCGTTTCGCCGCCTAGCCTATTTCCTGAGGGTTGTCCTCTGTACTCATTTCGCCCAATCAGACCCTTCGAACTTCGAAGCGGCCCGCCTACCCCTTCCCTGTGCTATGTCTTGGTACCCTTGCTTCCCACGTCCAAGCTCCTTCGAAAACGACCGTTGGCTTGCCGTCTCTATCGGCCTGAGTGTATCGATTTATGTGTGACTATAAGGCGGCTTTGTTTTGCCCATGGGTAGGCATTTTTCCCACAGTCTCAAGTTTCCCAAGGGCTCGCCCTAATGAAAGATTTGCCAACACCACAGAATAGACCCCTCCAGAAACAACACACAATGTAAACAGACATCGTTTGGCTCTCGCACCTTATCGCGGCCTCCTAACATTGCTGAGTTAAAAGAAAACATACAGGCATAAAAACATACATGTTGAAGCGACCCTCCTGTACTGCTGGGATTTTCTGAGATATTTGTAAGTACGCCAAACAAAGCCAAACATTTATTACACACAATTAAAATTTTTCCCTAAATCCTCATTTTTAAATTCGCAAAAATTGATTATTCTTAACAGATTCCCGACATGGCGATGCAGATGTGCATGGCGATGCAGATGTGCATGGCGCTGCAGATGTGCGCGCGTAGCTTTACAAATTTACGTGCATCTCGATGCATTTTTATTTTTCTTCATATTGCTGCTTATTTGTGTCCATATTGCTTCATATTTTAAATATAATGACGCAAATTGGTTAATTATATTTTCACAGACTGACGCTAATTTCCTTCCAAGTTGGGCACTTCAAGAAGCCGTGTACTCGACATGAAAAAGCCCATTTGTAAAATACCATTGTTTCACCTTGATACTATTCTCAATAGAATCAAATTTTTAGTTAGTAACACCCTTACTGCGGTACCCCTCTCAGGGGGATACAACTATTGCATCTATGGGGATTAGCGCTCCCGGAGGAAAAATGTGTGGTCATGAGCTGAAAGTAAGGTAGGTTTTCTTTTTAGTTGATGTATAATATTTTTTGTTGCGTTAAGGACAATTTTTTTTCGGTTCACTGCTGTCTAGTTTTTCAGCAATTACTACTTTCTTCTTCAACTTTTATCTTGTTTCATGAACTGGGGAAAATGTGAGGGCCCGAGCTCACAGTCACGTAGGCCTTCTTCTTATTGAAATAAAATGTTTTTGTCCCCTCGGGGAGATACAAATATTCTATCTATGGGAGTCAGCACTCCTAGGGGGACAATGTGAGGGCACGAGCTGAGAGTTAGGTATGCCTTCTTTTTGTTGAAATAAAATGCTTATGTTATGTTAAGAACCATCTTTTTTTCGGTTCACTGCTGTCCTGTTTTTCAGCATCTATTACTTTCTTCTTCAACATTGATCTTGTTTCATGAACTTCTTTCTTATCTTATTGTTTCTATGCCCTTTCTGCATAGATTCCGCATTTCCTCAACTCCATACTAAATGGTGCCTTCTTCCTTACTCGCTTTGGATCGTCTTTGTGACGGATAGGGAGGCTTAAACTAACTTTTAATCTTACCTGTTTCAGGAACTTTTTTCTCAACTTACTGTTTCTATGCACCGTGTGCAGTGATTCTACATTCTCCTATCTCCATACTAAATGGTGCCTTCCTCTTTCTTCTCTTTGGATCGTCTTTGTTGCAGATAGGGAGGCTAACACCTAACCTAATCTGTTGTGGTACCACACGGTGGTGAAGCGAATGCCTCAGAAAGTCATGCATTGGGCTCAAGCTTCTTTGCTCGATAGTATGTGGTGGCTTTGTCATGTTTATCATTAACTGCAAAGTAGAATTGCTGTGGATTTCTGTAATTTTTGTGCATTGAAATTTGCTTGAAAAAATGCATATCTGTGTAGTATCTTGGAATTTCAGCAAGATATAAGGTTTACTGGACAACACTTGTAGATCGGTTAGCCTAGCCGTAAACCAGGCAATTGGATAGCAAAACGAACAGCAGGACGACTAGTAATGTACTGATCTCAAGTTCACACAGCTTGCTCTTAAGTCTAGTTTCGGACAATGAACTTCCGCCCGGCAGTAGGCGCCTTCCGACCTATCCGGCGCTTGTAAATACCAGACGCGCCTCCGCGGTTCCGCCGGAAACTCCGAGCGAGCGAGACTCATAAATCTCCGCAGCCGGAACCTCCATAAATATCCCAAGAGCGTCACTATACAACAATCTGAAAAAAGGTGAATTGAGCAAGTGTTGAACTATTTAATATTCTCTTAAAAATAACAGATGAAGCTGAGTGCTAAATAAATCGTTTTTGAATATGTCCGGGGGCAGGGATAGGTATTTCAAAACTGCTTTGCAGCAAAGATTTCGACTTCTTCAAAGAATTTTGAAATCTACGAAGATCTGCGTCTGCTGCTTATTGAATCGTAAGCATCAATTCATAGCTATTAAAATTCATTAATTTTGCACGAAATGAAATCGCGTGTACACGCTGCAATAAAATTCAGAACAGTAAAATTCTTTCGAGTCTAAAGTACGTCTGGAAGCCGGAACGAATGCTTTTCGCATAAATAAGTGTCCACCATGAAAAGTGCGTCTTCTGTTAATTAAAAAGAAAATGTCAGCCTAACGTTTTTTTAGCGCTACGTTTTCTTTTATATTCCTCAAGCCCATGGCATCAGAAACTGCTCAACACTGGAAGTCCTTCGACAGAAGTCGTGTGAGAAAGTAGTTTTCAATTTAAATGTACGGATGATTTATCAAACGCTCTTTAAAATGTATTTATCTAACCTGAAGAGACATTCTAATACAGGATACTGAGATAACCGAGACTGTAACCGACAGGGATTTAGAGGTAGGCATTCAGATCTATAATTTTGATCTATGACTTAAGACCTGTAATTTCAATCACTTCTGCATGGATTATATAACTGATTGAAAACTAAACACTGAAGAGAAGTAAAAATTGAAACGTCCATTCTGATCTGTTCCGGCGATAGATTTCATTTTATGTAATGTATTTTGAAACAAAAAAACACTACTGATAAGTTAATGCAATTTTTTCACTAGAAACTGCTTCAACACGTTAAGTGCAGCGTGACCCACCAGTGGTCATTTAGGTGATTTTCAAAATGCTGCTGGCCGACCAGCACTCCCTGACTCAATTTTTGTAATTACTAAATGAAAGTTAAATGAAGGCATGATCCAGTCAATGTTGGCTATTTTCAAAATTTCTTCCTACAATTGACTCTAAATTTGAGCTGGATATTGAACTTCAGTTTAACCCGCCGCACTTAACGTGTTAATACTCATGCGTCACTAAAACATGAAATGCAAAACACATTTCTTTATAAAATTTCATGTTTTGCTACTTTTGCCTTATTGCCTCGATCTGTAGTGTCGAATGTCTCTTAACGCTTTGATTGCGACTACTAAATATTAAGTTCAATGCCAAGCTCAAATTTAAAGTCAATTGTAGTAAACTATTTTGAAAATGCCAAACATGAACTAGATCGTGCCTTCATTTAGCTTTGATTAAGTAGTTATGAAAATTGAGTCTGCGGCTACTGGTCGGTCAGCAGCATTATAAAAATTACCTCCGTGTACCACCGGTGGCGCACGTCGCAGTCAAAGTGTTGAGCCAGAAAGTTATATTTATGCTTGAAACAATGATGAATATAAACTAAATGTTAGCATTCTCTCTGGCAATGTTCCATTCCTGGTATAGGTTAAATACCCATGAATATGCATAACAAGAGGCACAAAGATGATTCGATTATCGAAAATTTTTGCGTTTTTTATTCAAAACAAGCCAGTGTGCTTTTTAATGACTTTATCGACCTCGCTTTCGGTCATATTTCTATCAGTTCTCGAACACAATTTTTCTTTTTATAGCTGTTTCTCAGTTTCTCTCCTGGTCAAGATTCTTCGATATGTGAGTGAGATTTTCGAGTACAATTATGCTATTTCTTCTTATGCTTGACTTTTTAAAAACATTGAAATTGCCCAAGGGTCTGGTACTGTAACTGTTCATCTCGGGTCCATTTTCCCCGTGCAGGTAAAGAAACGTTTTCAGAACGGAAGCCCCTCAGGGGGATACAGATATTGTATCTATGGGAATTAGCGCTCCCAGGGGAAAAATGTGAGGGCCCGAGCTGAGAGTTAGGTAGGCCTTCTTTTTGTTGAAATAAAATGTTTTTTGTTATGTTAAGGACCACCTTTTTTCGGTTCACTACTGTCCTGGTTTTCAGCACCTCTGACTTTCTTCTTCAAATTTTATCTTGTTTCGTGAACTTCTTTCTCAACTTTACTGTTTCTATGCCCCTTCTGCATAGATTCCTCATTCTCTAATCTCCATACTAATTGGTGCCTTCCTCCTTCCTCTCTTCGATACGCTCTTTTTTTGTAGCGGTTAGGGAGGCTTAAACTAACTTATAATCTAATCTAATCTTTCAGAACGGAAGTGAACTTTTCTGTGGAGGAATTTTTCCCCAACTCCTCCAAATCCACCCCAAACACTGCATAGTCACGCGCGGCAAATGATTTCTGAGATTCAATCTGCTAGCGCTGAAGGGCCTGTAATTTTTTTCGGAATCCTAAGTGGCAGTGCCACTTAGGGTTCCGAAAAAAAAATCAGCAGAAGAAAAACTTTAAAACCAGTAGAACCAGTTTTAAAGACTTGCTTTTTTGTCATCATAATAAGAAGCAGCTCTTGCTAAATTTAAGATGTTCCATTTGGTCTCATGCACCATCAATGAACGTTCCTCTCTGCTGTTACTCAGGCAGTTACACCGGAACTCGTTGAAGGTCAACGTTCAAGTGTGAATTCACAAGTGATAAGCTAAGTAAACAAAAATAACCCACGTTTCGGATATCGTACTTCGATAATTAAGTGTTCTCAATCTATCACTACAGGATATAGTGAACGAAGTCAGTCGATTGTAAATATGGTAATTTCTGTCTCTACTCAGTAAATAAGTCATTATCTGGAAACAAACGATTTTAGTCATGGAATGGCGAACGAGCATTTATCCAATCGAAATTAACTAACTTTGCTTCAAAAAGTGATGCCTTTCACTCAAAAACTCCTTCTCTGCCCTGAAATTTACGATCCAATCGAAATACCTCAATGGAGCTCAGTGGTCGCTCCGCCTGGAAATCTGTGTTAACTTTTTCCCAGCGGCCGTTTATAACAGCAAATATTTGAGGAAGATCAACCGCGATAGGCCTCTCAGTCCAATATAAGCGTCCACTTCGCCCATCTCGGAGTCATTGTGCGTAAGTGCTTCGAGAGCTCGATATAAAGCCTGGAAACGCTCCAATTTTGAGAATATCAGAGGTAAGGAGACTGGGTGTCAGAAGAGCCGAGCGATGTGAGCTTTAGGCTTCTGTGTACAGTAGCGTATCTTCGTGTGAGAAACGAGCATTGCTCTTCACCTGCAGAAATGTATCTCTGTTCGTCTTGGTGTTTAAATTTAGTGCCTCGTATAACGTAGGATACGAGACGAAGAAGTTATTTAGATAATGTTTCCGTCTCTGCGCTTGGTTTGTTGTTACCTTACCACTCTTGTCCGGTTGGTTTTTGGTAGGCTAGTAAATTTTTACTCAGCCTAATAATAATGTATCAGTTGTCGCTTAGCAGTTACGGTATTCTATTGCAGTCGGCACTTTAACTGTGTCTTGTACAACGATTTTTAACGTAACCTTCTACGACGTTCATCAATTGAAGAACATAGTAAAATTTATGTGAGATTCTGAAAATATCGTCAAATCTTCGTTCTATTTATTTGTCTTGGCGCCTAATCTCCTTTTTGCTCGTATTGACTCTTCTATGTGCGGTTGTCCTCCACCTCAACGCCTTGTTCTTTATGCCAATATAAATCTCCCGCTTGAAACGAGAAATATACGATGCTTAAAATTGACACATTGCTTACGATACGACCCACCTGTGGGTCGTGCTCAAGTTTTTCCGGCTTCGAAACAACCCATCGATGGGTCGTTTGAAATTTTTGTAACGAACTTTTTAAATTAATGGTATTTAACAAACCCAGTTAATGTTTGGTACTATATCATTTTCCACAACTTTTAGCTTTAAATCTGAGTTGGATATTGAACTTCAGTTTAACCCATCGCATGCAGCCAATGTGTTAACAAATACTTTGTACGCGCACCAGCTGCTACATTAGAATAGAGCGGCATTTACTTCAGCTTCACACGTTACCGTATTTGCTTAGGGAATTCCTGCGGCTGAGAGTGAAACTCCCAGCACTTCAAAGTATGGAACGCTGTCACTGAAAGCAAACGCGGTACGAATCCCCTTATTCTCTCAGAGGCAAGTTGGCTGCACAAGAGAGTTGGCTTGTGACTGCTCAAAGGCTGCAAGCCTTTGCTCAAAGGCTTGCAGCCTTTGGTTAAACTGAGATGACTGGGGTAAACTGAGGGGGTTGAACTGAGCGTTTCGACTGAGCTAACACGTTGACAGAGTATCGGAACAAATGTGTCCCACTAGTTCAATTGTTCATTTATGTACCAGTATCAACGAATAGGTTTTCAATTATTGCACTACCTTCATTCAAATTAGACTATGGCGGTCAAGCTAAGAGTTTATCGTGCATTTATATTTCCCGCTTCTTAGAAAGGACGAAAATGTAATCGAGCAGTAAAGACGGCTTTTCCATTCTGCTGCATCCATCCTGACCAAACCGACCACTGCCGACCATAGCAAATGTGTTAAGGCGATTACAGACCCTAAGTCGTGTTTAATATTGGACTTTGTGGCTCTAGAGTTGGGGATATTTTTCGTTTACTTTGTGTTTTGATCAAAAGTTTGTTTTAGAGCGCCTACACCTCGTGAAAATTCTCGATTGTTCGTGTTCCATGCTCTATATCAGTAATCTGTGTCAGAACTGTATGTTAATATGCTTGGTGTTATCGTTTTTGAAATGTTTCGATTATTTTGAAGAGATTGCTAAGCAGTGCTTCAAATTCAACATAATTTTCAAATTTGTGCGTGATACTTTAAATTGATTTGAAAAGTAACCAATTCTACATCAATTCCTCGTTAACGTTTGAACTTGCGACTAAATATCTACTAACGGCTAGCACGACTATGTTGAACCCGTAGCTAAACTATAAACAATTTAAACAATTTAAACAATTTATTTACCACAGGAGATACAGAGGTAGAATGTTTCTTAAGTCTAGTACAATGGACAAGTTTGAATATAGCTACCTGTGCGCCCGAATAAGTTCAGCGACTTCTAGGGCATCCTACCATCACGCTATTCTAGGGTGTACAAAAGTTTAACCTAGTTCACTTAACCTAGTTTCGCATTAGACTGATCATTGAGATAATTAACTCGATATTTTACAAGTCGGCTATATTTAACAGTATGTTCGATAAAACGACTCAAGAGCAGAGAGAAGATTGGTTATGGTACACAAGGCAAGTTACATTATGACATTATCATTAGTTACATGTAGGAGGCAAGATTTCGACACGGTGATCTTACACTACTAGTATTCTGATAGGAAGTGAGACTCAAGATGTCTTTTGAATACTTTGTACGAATTACATTCACGGATCTCTGCAGGTATAGAGATCCAAGTTTTGGTTCCAACGAAGAGAATACTGTGTTGCGACCTGGCCTTTGAATAATAAGGAAGCATGAATTTACTTCTATTTCGGGTTAAATGGTCGTGATGACCAGTTTGCGCAGTCAATAATTGTCTTAGGCTATTGTCGCCATCATTTCTTAATGTTTTGTAAATGAAATTACAGATGGAGATTTTGTAGAGATCCGAAAGTTTAAGTATTTGTAAATTTTTGAAAGAATCATTTGTGTGAGCATTATATTCTAGGTTCTTTACCGCTCTGACAGCCCTTTTCTGCAGAGTAAAAATTTTGTTGGTTTTATTTTTATCAGTTCCGTGCCATGCTTCTATTCCGTATTGCAAGTATGGGGAAATGAGCGTACGGTAGAGCATTTGTAAAGCTGTTTCAGGCAGAAAATTTTTAACTTTATTTAGGATTCCGATGGATTTTGATAATTTAGAACTAATATGAGTGATGTGCTCTTTGAAGGTCAGATGTTTATCTATTATGATGCCCAGAAACTTACATGAGTTGGTTTCTTCGATTTCACCTTCGCCAATTTTAATGCATGGGAGAGATACATCTTTCTTGTATGAGAAAGTAATATAATTTGTTTTATCGATATTTAGGCTTATTTTATTAGCTTTGAGCCACGATGAAACCTTGTGAAGTTCAGTATTTATACTCTCCACAATCATAGCAGGATTTTGGTTCGGAAGGACCGCAGAAAGCGTACTGTCATCGGCAAAAAGTATGAATTTGAAGAATGATGTAGATTTTACAATATCATTGATAAAAATCAGAAACAAGAGAGGCCCGAGAACAGATCCTTGTGGAACTCCATGGCTAATTGTCTGTGGGTCTGATTTTGCGTCGTCAATGACAACGTATTGCTTCCGATTTGTTAGGTATGATCTGAACCAATCATGGGCAATCCCTCGAATGCCATAACAGTGTAGTTTCGATAATAGTATTTTATGGTCCACACAATCAAATGCTTTTCGGAAGTCAAGAAATACAGAGAAGACAGGCTTTCCTTCATCTATATTAGAATAGAGGAATTGTAAATGATTTAATATAGCCTGTGTTGTTGATTTTTTAGAGCGAAAACCGTATTGTTTATCGTAAAGAAATGATTTTTGTTCAAAATAAGAGTACACTTTTTTATACACAATCTTTTCGAATACTTTGCTAATAATTGGTAGAATGGAGATAGGTCGATAATTGTTTACACAGGTTTTTTCACCACTTTTAAAGATAGGGTCTAGGGTATAAAATCAATCCAACAGAGAACGCTATCATTCGTGGCCTTTTTACTATCTTATTAGATGAAAAATCTGAAAACTAGATCAAATTATTCGTCTTAAATTGCCGTGCCTACGTTTCAATGATATCAGAATTGAAAAAGTTCACGTACATCGCCGTACAGGCGATAAAATATGCCGAGGCTATCAGGATCATAACCTTCTTCACATCGTAGTATCACGTTCATCAAATTGGTTCCTTCAACAAAATGTTTTCTCGTAACCGCCCTTTGGAATGTTGACTTTACCGAAACGGTCATTCAGTTCTCTCTTTTTTGTGTTTGACAGAGTCAGATAGTAGTAGAGTTCGAAAACCCCCTTGGCCACTTTGAACGTGGAAATTGCGGGTACCAGTTCACATATCATATTATACCAGCTATATTACCAGTTTATACAATATAAATACCCAGTTTATCTCATGTCAACCTCAGCATTGAAATTATAATAAAGCTCACCAGCAATCCGACAGAAAGTAGCCGTTGAAGTAAGGTGGAGTATCCACTGGTTGTCTACAGCTGGACGAAGCTGAGCCTATGTTTAAAAAAAATACAAACAATTTGATGTCGTTGTAGTGGTATAGCTTCAGGGTGTGTGCTTCAAAGATCACTTAGAGCAGAGGTTCTCAACCATGTGGTAAATTTACCCCTAGGGGTAAAAACTGCATAGCCGGTGTAAATAATTGAAGTAACTCATAATTTTAAAAATAATCTGATTGAATTTAATTTTATAAAATGAGAGAGAGAGAGAAGGCAAACAAAGTGTGTGGGTTTTGTTAGGGAGTAGGGGGTAAATGATGAGACACACAAAGCCGAGGAGGCCAATGATGGAGGAACAGTTAAGAATGGCTGACTTAAAGGGACTTGCTCAGTCTGTCGTAACGCTCCGACGAGGAAAATTTTAAGAAAATTTGGCGTGTTGTATCCAACTCTGACCATGACAACAAACCTCAGCATGGCTGGAGTGTGACAGGCAAATCATATCAGTTCGTTTTCACAGTACATAAGTAATATTGTCAGCCTCGTTTGTGCTTCTGAGAGCCGCTCGGAAAACAGGGCACTGTCTTGATAGATTTTCTTTTGTGTTGGTCATGTATTTGTATTGGTCATATTGGTTTGTTGGTCAGATTTACGAACATTTTTCTTGTTGTTTTCGTATTTGTCTGCGGTCTTCCCCAAGAATGACGATAAAATTTTATTCCATGCAGGATATTTTCCAAAATTTATTAGAGGTGTCCGAGACAATTTCTAATTATAGTTGGGTGAGTTTCTTATTGTAGTTGGGTTTTAAGCCGTACCTGAATATGTTCGTTTTTATTCTACATAGTTACGTTTTGGTGATAAAATTTCTTTTAGCTGGAACAAAACTGTTCGAGCTGAGATCGGAACTTCCACTCTGCTGTCCATTAACTAATGCAAAGAGTTCAACCGTCTTATAATTCACTTGGGTAAAGTAAACGAGCTATTGCATTGGGAAAGTATCTTATATTGAGAGAAATCCTATATTTATATATAAAATTCTTATCCTTGGCTGCTGCTTACTGGTAGTTTAATGGCTAAAAATATTGATGACAATGTGATTTCTCTCAATTTCATGTATCATTTATTGTTGCCTTCGGTGGCTTGTGTTACAGAGAGACTTCTTTTCTGCTACGACGGGAAAAGTTCTTGTGTTCAACCTTTCGTTGTTCGACAATCTGTTTAGATCGACCACGCCTCAATTGGATACAACTATTGTGTCATGGGAATTAGCGCTCCCTGGAGGAATCTGTGAGGTCCTGAGCTAAAGGCTAGGTAGGCCTTCCTTTTGTTAAAATAGAATAGTTTTTATTCATTTATTCCGAATCATCTATTTTGGGTTTGCTGCTGTCCTGTTTTTCAGCATCTACCACTTTCCCTTCAACATTTATCTTGTTTTATGAACTTCTTTCTCAACTCACTGTTTCTATGCACCTTGTCAATAAATTCCGCGTTCCTATAAGTCCATACTATATGGTACTTTCCTCTTTTTTTTCTCTTTGGAACGCTTTTGTTGCGGTTAGGGAGGCTTAAACAAACATGTGGTCTAATCTATTAGATCGACCAGATTTCTTTTGATCTCCGCTGAGCAATTCATCCACTAACCAATTCGTTCAGGATGAGTTTTTTACCCTAGTAAAACAATTCAGTTGTAATGACCAGGCATCGCTTCAAGACGAGATTCTGATCCTTAATTTCGATTCGGGATTGTACTCTGAAGTCCGTAAGCACTTTCAAAAGCGCAGCTAATGGTGTAATCTGGTACAATCCCCTTTTTTATGAAAAAACAAACAAGCCAATGAATAGATTTTTTCGGGCTTTATGAACAGAAGATCCGATGGACCAAGTTGTTTCCAGGTTCTTCCACATTTGAATTTTTACTTCTCGTAATGTCGACTAACGAACCTTTTTATTTTTTCCAGAACTTCGCTGACCTTTTAAAAGAGACAAAAAATATTCTTCGGACTTGCTTAATCGTAAAAATAAATATAAATAAAGTGATAACAGCGGTGCAGTGAGACGAGAGTCGTCATGTGTAGTAAAAAGTGTGATCAGATGCATAACTCGGTCGAGTTGCGCCGTTTTCTGTTCATGTACAACCCGATATAATTGAACTCATGTAGACTTCAGCAAAAGCAAACAACATCACAGTGAATTAAATTGCAAGTTATTTTCTCCCGTTGATCATCAATTCTTCATCAAGACAAGGAATATACGCCCTTAGAAGACTAAGTTGAATAAAATTTCTAACATTATCATTCTGTGGAGCAAAATGTCAACAAGAAACGTAAATTGAGAGTAGCCAGGGTTCCAGAATATTCAGGATTATAGAAAATAATTCGTTCATGTAAATTGAGACCGAGATCGTTTGGACGATATCAAGACTCACATCACAAATCAACTCCTCACAAATTCACCACACATCATCGGGAGCGTGCAAGTTCTCAACTTCGAATTCAGCAAACGTGTCGTGTCGAGGTGAGTTGAGAGCTTTGTTTCTGTGATGTTTTGTCGTGTTGTTGTGATTCCTATGATGATCGTGAGACTATTTATTGGTGTGAGACTATATTGATAGTTAATAATCTATCTATATTGATAGTTGAGACTATATTGATAGGTGTGAGACTATATTGATAGGTGTGAGACTATATTGATAGGTGTGAGACTATATTGATAGGTGTGAGACTATATTGATAGGTGTGAGACTATATTGATAGGTGTGAGACTATATTGATAGGTGTGAGACTATATTGATAGGTGTTAGACTATATTGATAGGTGTGAGACTATATTGATAGGTGTGAGACTATATTGATAGGTGTGAGACTATATTGATAGGTGTGAGACTATATTGATAGGTGTGAGACTATATTGATAGGTGTGAGACTATATTGATAGTTGAGACTATATTGATAGGTGTGAGACTATATTAATAGTGTGAGACTATATTAATAGTGTGAGACTATATTGATAGGTGTGAGACTATATTGATAGGTGTGAGACTATATCGATAGGTGTGAGACTATATTGATGGTCGTGAAACTATGGATAGTCCTGAAACTATTTTGATGGTCGTGAAACTATTTTGATGGTCGTGAAACTATTTTGATGGTCGTGAAACTATTTTGATGGTCGTGAAACTATTTTGATGGTCCTGAAACTATTTTGATGGTCCTGAAACTATTTTGATGGTCCTGAAACTATATTGACAGTTGTGAAACAATTGATAGCCCTAAAACTATTGACAGGTGTGAGACTTGTTGATAATTTTGAGACATAGTGAGATGACTAGGAGACCAAGTGAGGCGGTGGCCGTGAGACAGGTGCAGTAACAATAGCATCTCACGCAAAGCGAGACGCTACGCTGGATGTGCGGGCAGTGCTCGGAGATTGAGTGGGTGTGCTAATATTTCTTCTGAGAAGTGCCCCGAGTTCGTAGGAGTCGTGCGCGCGATGATAATCGAATTGTCTGCTAAACTTGAGAAACGAGGGTCTTGAGAAGTTCTTTCGTAGAAGTTGCCTACTTTTCGTGTATAAATGCTTGTACATGTATCCAAGCTTGAATTGTCATGGATGGATATTACTTCAGCGTTAATGGAAGTATGAGGGTGCAAAAATGTTCTTTCCAGGACGTCTAAAGAGGAGCAGTTGAGAAAGTTTATACAGGGTGGGCCAGAAGTAATTGACTCTTTAATTTGCTAATAGAAGGAAAGTTATGAATACCTGGACGTTGAATCTTGATTTTTTGAAAGAGTTACATTTGTATGCTTTATGAACGCTGCGTTGTGAATATAATGTCGTCCAAATGACTGCCACGGCTGTTTTGACAAATTAGGGCTTTTTATTCACGATTTGGAATCATCCCTTGGTCTCCTCGTTCGCCAAATCTGTCCCCATGCGACTTCTTATTGGAGCGCTACCTCGAGTCGCGAGTTTATGTAACAATTCTAACAAATATACAAGAACTTAAAAACGACATTTATTATGGCATAGCTCAACTCTCGCCTGCTACACTAAGGAGCGTTATGTAAACGAAAAAAAGAAAAGAACGAGAATTCGTCAAAACAGCCGTGGCAGTAATTTAAACGACGTTATATTCATAGCATAGTGTTGGTAAACCATAAAAATGTTATTCTTTCAAATAAATCAAGTTTCAACTTACTAGCGTTCATGGTTTTCCATTCATTAGCAAATTAAAAGGATCAGTTAATTCTGGCCCACTCTGTATTAATACTGTGTTTTAATGGGACGTTCAGGTGGAGGAATGTATCGCAACGCATTTCATCATCATCGTCTTCCGCAAAATGTTCAATTTTGCAGTGCAGAAAGTTACATAGTTGCCTTTATTTTTTGCTCAGAAATACCACCATAATATCATTCGACTTCTCAAACTTCTGAAGATCTTCCGTTCAGTGCACAATGTGCCGTTAGAGAATGCTGTAAAATGATAATCAAAGATTCGCTATTTCTTTCCAAACTTTTTCTCGTTCTTATTTCTGCTTTTTTGACGCAACTTAGACCTATCGTTCATTCTTTCCGATATTGGCGTTCACATTCAAACGTTTAGCAGCGTAGAGAATTAGAATTGGAGAGCTCGTTTTCAAACCCGCAATTGGGCTGTCTATAGCTTCTCAATTCGAAAGCTAACGACTGGTCTTACAGAAAACTGGTATTTGCAGTCTCTGGTTGCCAAAGAACTTTGCTGGAATGAGTCGACTCGACGAAGTTACTCAATTGAGAAGTTTGAGAAACCTTTTTTTGGTTAAATGCGTTTTTCTGCGGTCCGTTCTCTGGTCTCTGAGGAATTAAATTTATTTTTTAGGAATAGCTAGAAAAATATGAAATTCTTCCATTTAGAGGTTTCTGAAGAATCAACATTCCACAGACTCAAAACTGCCCTCATTTGGTGAGATGTGAGTGGGGGTTCTTGTCATTTTCTTATTTAAAATTAGCCTACAACTTCTCTGTAACCTCCCATGTTTATCCTTTTTTAGTTCATCAGGAGAACATAACTATTGTATCTACTGTAATTAGCGATCCCTGGAAAACACTACGAGGTCTCGAGCTGCAGTTGGTTAACCTTCCCATTTTGTTATAAATAACTTTTCTGTTTGTTTAGAACTATTTTTTTCGTTTCACTGCCGTTCATTTTTCAGCACATATTACTTTCTTTCCCCCTTCTAGCTTGTTTCACAAACTTTTTTCCTAACCTACTGTTACTAAGCGCAAGGGAATTTATACGGGAACATACCTTCTGCAAAGATTTCTCGTTCCCTTAACTCCATACTAAATTATGCCTCTCCTTCCTCACTTTGGAACACCTTAGCTGAGGGTTAGGGAGGTCCAAAGTAGCTCATAATCTGATCATCTCTAAGCCTTTAGAAAATAGCAGGCAAATCTCGTGTCGGTCGCGGGCTCGTGTGCTCCCAGTGACTCATCAGTTTTTGCTCAGATCATTCGCATTTTGTACCCCAAAGTTCAAAGTACGAGTACTTACGTCGTGCCGGGGAAGCAATTTCTTAGGAAGCTTCATGAGTCAACAAAAATGATGGAAAATTGATTTAAGTAATGAATTGCATTAGCGTTTAAAGTGTGAGCCTATATTATTAAATACCCTTTTAGTTATTTTCGTCTATAACCGAATAAAAGTGTGAACTATTTCATCATCCTGAACAAAAGCCACAGTAAGGCCAAGAAATTAATTTCTTAACCATTAGGTTATACAATTAGAATGCATGAATTTAAGCAAATCAGGGAAAACATTAAAATCTTCCTATTTACGTAACTAATGTTAGGTACACATTTTCTTGCCATTTTCATGAACTATATCACAAAATATTTGCATTAAATACCAAAAATAAATCCTGCTGACAACTTGTACACATTCTTAGACTAACTCACAAGAATGTCTGGAAATAACGCGTGTCGAGAAAACCCTGCTAGGTGGCCACTCATTCTATCTCCTTGCCAAACTTCAGCCCCGAATATCTCGGTTGAATTTGAGCGCTAGCGGAACCGAGCTTGCAAATTATCACCATCGGCAGGCAATTTCAGAAATGCAGTGTTTTTATGTCCGACCACACCAACCGAGAATACTAACATTAATCCAGTTGCCTGTAGCAGCAAGTCTCGTCACTCATAATGTGATCAACTAGCCGATGTGCGATTTCTTAGCTGAAGCTAGGGGGTCCATAGTTGCAAGTTGCCGGCGACCCTGGTGGAAACGTAACCCTAAACTTGTTATTTTATGTCCGACGACGTTTATTCCCAGAATGAATGATACATTACGTATGATCAGTTAGCAGGAATTTGAATGTGCAGAGTGAACTGCCTTTTTCTGCTTTATGGTTGCCTCACAGCTACTTTTTGCCTGAAATTTCTTTCCATCAGAAATACTGAGGTGCAATACTTGGGGTGTGATGGGTTTCTTTCCTTTTTTATAATTGAACTTGGAAATGAACGGACGTGTTTTATTCTCACTTGCGTTCAAGCATAGGGCTGCGTTTTCACTTTTTCTTCATTGCATGGGCTTACTTGCGTTTCCAGTCTTTCTCCTGTAGAAACATGAGATTCTTTCTCTTCATTTCATAGGGAAGGAGTTGATTGAATTCCGACGATGCGTGAGTGTAGAGGCAGAGATGAAATATTTCAAGGTTTGGAGTGCTGTGTGCAGGGAAACCATTGTGTTTTGAACCGTTCACTTCTGAACATCATGAGTAAAGAACTTCTTCAGTTATGATTAGTTACGGACTTTTGCAAATTTTATTCTGGGGATTGATAAGTAGTTGAGTTGTTAGTTTAATTAACTTTAGTTGTTGGCTTTATGAAAGTTTAAAACCACTGCTTCTATGGTTCCGAATGTGCTAAAAAGGAAGTTAATCTCGGAACATGAACGAAAATCCTGATATCCTGAATTGCTTCAACAAGCGTATGAGTGTAAAGGGAATAATGTATAATTAATTTTCTTTGAAATTATACGATTTCATATTGGGGACAAACTGGTACCTAGAAATAAATTTTACATATTTATCTTTCGCTTTATGTACTTAAAATGAAAGATAGTGTACTTGTGAGGTAATCTAATTATAAACCGTATTCTGAGGAATAAAGTTTTTCTAGAGACGTAAACCAACCGAAGTTCACAAACAAGGAACTTTTCTGTTGTTCAGTAATAGTCGTATAATATTCTTGCTTAATTTTTGGAAGAGCTAAGTCGAGTTTCGCTTGAAATTATTCGTATGAATGCTTTAAACATGTGTTAACGTGACTTTTACGATATTTTTCTGCATCTCGCTGCATCTAATTGAAATTTCTAAAGCGTTTAAAAAAGCGAAGCAAAGGTTTTAATACCATTTATTCCTAGCATGCCTTATTATCATTCAACGCCGCATTTTTCTTCCCAATAGCTGTACATCTAAAAGAACATTTTTTGCAGACTTTCCAGAGCTGACATCACAATGTATTCCCTCGGATGCTACTCATCCAACCTGGCCAGCTACGGTGCCACCTGCCGCTCAGTCAGTGATTACGGTCCATCATCAGCTCCTTACATTTCCGAGCACTCAGAACCTCGACGAGCTTCCTCATTCAACGGCGCAAAAAAGATTCCAGATAGCAATTCTTCAATTGCTTCCGCTCGGGTGAACAAATTACCAGCCGGACAACTTTCTGGGACATTTTTCGTGTCCTCATTAAAGATTCCATCGGCAAGCCCAAAAACTTCGCGATGCTCGATAACTTTGTCCTCGGGACCCTCCAGCGCTGAGAGCAGACTGTCTCGACGTCAGGCGAACAAAAAATTGGAGCTCGTTTCTTCTTCAGGACGTAATCGAACTCAAGAAGCGGTGATTACAGGTAAGGTGTTTATTCCCTCTACCATGAGATTCGACTCTTATATTAACTGTGTTATTCATAATTCTGTCCCCTAAGGGGGATGCAACTATTGTATCTATGGCAACCTCCTTAGGGTGATACGACTATTGTATCTATGGGAATTAGCACTCACAGGATGAAAATATGAGGTCCCGATATGATAGCTATAGGTAGGCGTTTTTTATGTTTGAATAAATTTTTTTTTTCGTTTTGGCCCATCTTTCTCAGGTTTATTGTTGTCATGTTGTCCAGCACCTCTGGCTTTCTTCTTTAACTATTATCTTGTTTCATGTCCTTCTTCCATAACTTACTGTTTCTATGCGCTTGAGATTCTGTGAGGGAATACATCTTATGCATAAATTTCGCATTCCCTTACTCCATACTAAATGGTGCCTCCGTCCTTTCTTTCTTTGAACATCTTTGTTGTGGCAAGAGAGGCTGAAACTAACGTATAATAAATCCATCAGTCTTTCCACGATTCTGTACAAAAATTGGAAATGTGTGACTTGGAAACCAAAAAAATCTGAGCAACATATGATACTTATGCAATTCAGTGTTTAGTGGGAGAAGTGTTTTTGCTTATTTGTTTTGAATACATAATAAAATTATTTTGGTTTTGTGAAAATTTCTCAAGAAATACAGGTTTTTCAAATTCCTCATGGAAAGTGTAATTTTTCGACGGACTCAAATGATGCAACAAATGTACTATCATTTATAAATTGAGGAGAGGCTACCACAGCATGAAATCTCTCTGTATTCAGTTATCAACTCTCCTTCTTTTTCCATGAAAATCAGGATTGCTGTAAGTTTCTAAGAAGGTTTTAGACTCTCACACTTAGTCCGATAATCAAAATTGAAATAGGAAAACTAAAAACTCACCTTCATTCACTAAAACGGAACTAGAACAGTCAGTAAGAACCCTGACAAATATGATTTTTGGTTCTCTCGGGAACTCTGATGTAATTCGGCACCCTATAGACTGTGTCCAATCATCTCCCAAGGTAGATAGTGACTGAAATTTTGTGGCTTTTACAAGCTTGTATGTTTCTTTTTCTCCAGATGAACAGCCGCATAAGATATCGTCATCTACTTCGCTCCTTGAAACTTTCCCATCAGCTATAGGAGCTATTGATGGCTCATCATCATCTGAGATGAAATGGGCCATCGATGAAGGGTTAAAATGTTCATCTTCCGTCACCCCTGCATTCGAAAATCAAGCTTGGGATAGCAAACATGTCAAGACGATGCTGATATCGACCTCATCGGGACCTCAAACCGTGACCGGAGTGGCCCAGGAGCACCTTTCTTCATCTTCCGATTGTGAAAAGCTAGTTTTAGCTACCGAGACTGAGCATTCGTCAGCAGCTCATGCACGGAATTCTGGATACTCGTCTTCCCTCAAACGACAGTGTACCGAGAGCGAGATCCTCGAGTATAATACATTTTCTTCGACTACTTCTATTGATGATCAACGGGCAGAAAGCGAGGTTGCTGAGCATGCGCCTACCTTACACACATCCAAACGCTTCATGAGTGACGCATTGGAAGAACCTTCCACCTCTTTTATTCCCGGTGCTCTTCTGACTCCTGACCCGATCTCTGAGCAACAAATATCCTTCTCCAGCCATTTGTTTACAGATCAGGAAAGTAAGCTCACGCCTACCAGCACTGATGAAAAGCAAGGATTGGAATTTTTTGATTCTCATTTTGCTGATGCTGAAACAGAGCTTAACTCGATGACCCTTCCAAGGCTTTTCCCTGTTATCGACATCGTCGAAGCTCAACCCGTGGCTGCGTTGCCCTCTTTGAGTGAGCATCAGATCTCAATTGGAGAGAGTAATCAAAGCAATTGCATCGACATGGCGGAGCCATATATTCATTTGAAATCCATCTTGAAAACCACAACGAAATATCCAGGGACAACTAAGAAAACTTTGTCAATCCAGGGAGCCATTGCGTGGTATGTTAGTTATTACTGGAATTATTCAAAGGGAGCGAAAAATTCAACTGTGGGTGGTGCTGTCGCGGTTGCTGATGATGGAGTGGTCCACCATCGTACGAAAATTAACGACGATCGCGCTGTGCGCGACAACGAGTTGGCTGATGGTGGTTATTTTTCGGATTTAAAACCTGAAAATGATAACGGGATCCCTGCACCAATGGATGTTGTGAAACGAGTCACTTTCGCTGAGCCAATGGTTACCACAGTGCATCATTACGTCGGTGCTCAAAGACAGAAACGAACCAGTCCAAATGTCAAGTCTTAGAGGTTTTTTCATCAATTAGACACCATTATAATAGTTATTTTATTTATTCTTCAAGTATGGTTCGTTGTGGCATTAGATTTCCATGTCAATTCACTTTGGAAATTTTTGAAAGTTTTAGCAGATGGGGAACATTTTGACGCACATCTTTAGGTTTAGACAAGCGCCCCGAACGGTATAGACCTATAAACTGCCGCGTTCATTTAGGGTCTCCTCCTGTCACTTTCAGAAACATTTTTAAAAATAATCACAATTCGGTTGTAGTTGTACCTATGCACTATATATTTGCAATTATTTTATCTCCTTTTTCTTAGATTGTACTTGAAAGACGGAGGAGAATATTTGTTTTTGAAGGACTCTTAGATGATTCCCAGCATGCATTCCTTCGGGATCTGTTGTTTTTAGACGCTGCTAAGTTTTGGCGCAGGATTCTTGGGTCCTTGTAATTTTTTTGCGCAAAGAAGATGAGTATGGATTGCCAGATTCAAATTTTCAGCGCAAATGCGCTTTCTCGCCGCTCGAAAATTCAGAAGCAAATGTAAATTTCTCAGCTCCGTTCTGTGTAGTGGTGGATTTTTTGAGAAACGTATTTTTTATCACTCCTCTTTTCATCATTGTTCCGTTTTTGTTCACTTTGATATACTTTCTGTCCGGGGGATGAAATACTTTGGTTGCAAAGATAGTAGTCAAAATTGATATATGATTAACACAAAGAGACATTTCATTATTCTAATTATACTAATCACAATCCGGGGGTGTCTTTATTAGAAACATTCATTGCTTGTACGCTTGTTTCAAGTGGGATCTTTTTTTTAATTTCAATGAACGTGCAAACAATATGTATGTATGTGAGTAAGCTTCAAAAATTTCTCACTATTCACAATTTTAGCCTCGAGTGCCGACAGTATTTAGGAACGATTTTAAGCTTCTAGTTCAGTGTAACAGAATCATGGTGTTTTCTTGGCCTTTTACAATCCAGTTATGCAAACGAAATGGCAATCGACACGAATGATGCGGATTGCAACTTAGCAAATGAAAGGAAAATCTCAAAACTCTTCTGTGAGAAATGAGTGATTTCACCGTTTCGTTTGTATTTACTGACATTGTTTCATAAATAATTTGAAAGCCCACTGGTATAATTTTAATCTAAAACAAATACGGAAAATAGCAAGTTCTTCCGCTTGCCTTGTGCATGGATGCGCTCAATCTGATGCTCTTCTTTGTATATGTTTCAGTGATATTAAAGCTTGCGCATGAGATTAACTTCATTAAAAATTATCATCTTTCTAGAATATTATTCTGCCCACATATGACGTTGGTACTGTTGGGGTCCATGTTATTTATCCTACTGTTGCGGCATCAGTAGTTACGATTCTCACGTTTTTCGGTTTCGCGGTCTGGCCACTGTTCAATTCAGTGTTTCGATGCTAAATTTTCTATGTTTGTCGTGATCTCGACTATGTATCATCGGATCTAACGGTTTAATTCTTTTAAGACATTTTTTCTACCGTTGTTCTACGTCGAAACATTTCGTAGCAGAACTAAATTTCTCTAGCCAATTCCATTCTCTTTTCTCCCTGACTCGATGACTTTCAGAATTTTGAAGTTCTGTACTGACAATTTATGCCAGCGTAGTTCTATTTCACGTTTTCAAACCGGAATAATCTTTTACTAATTTGCTGCACTGATTTCAGAGCAGCGTGCAGAACAGCTACGAACTATACAGCTTCATGGAATTTAGCCAGTTCTAATCATCTCAACTATTTTTCACATTCAACGGATAGATCTCACGTCATCGAACTGTACGTTGAGCCCTCGAAACACAAGCAACTTACTCAGTCGTGTAACCTGATCCATTTCCGGCAAAACATTTCTCGCTATGAGCTACAATTAACAATTCGATGATGCTCTGGTACAAAAAAATGGAAGTCTGATTCTATGAGCTACTGGTTTGGACCAAAGCCAGACATGTCATTTGGTAAGGAGAGCTTAACAGTCCAGCTGACTGTGCTGAAACGAAAAGCGTTCAGTTATTTTCAGTTCCAGTGAAGCCAATCTCAGCCTTTGTACTTGGAAACTTCCATGAAGTCAATTTAAACCTTTTACAGTGCATATGGGCTTTGAAATCCAGTCGGCGAACGAGCGCGCATATTTTGTTTGTTTTCCTGCTTGTGCACTATCGAGTATTTTGAAGCTCGCTTTTGGGTTTAAATTCATACCTCATTTTAAAGTCGACAACCTGTAGCCAGCAGCGGTCGAATAACGGTGATTATAATGATATTGTATTTGATAAAATAATAATAACTGGTGATTGTGAAAAGTCGGAAGAAAGCTACAAATTTATACAAAATATTGACTCATAAATGTCATTTGATACAGCACACCCAAATAATTGAGTGTCTCCATAACGGGAACATTCTGAAGATCAGTTCCATTATCGTTGAATTCGAGGTCTGCTCGTGAATAAAATGAATTTTAATCGAGGAGATCATGAATAGCAAAGAGCCCTGATGGAAAAACCGAATACGAATTGAATTTGCGTCTAGTATGAGGACAAAACAAATTAAATCAATATTCTTCCTGAGAACATGGCCTAAGCGGTGCAAATTTTTACCCGTATGATCGATTCTAGCTTCAGTCTTTTCATATTATGAATGCTGCTGAAATAGAAGAACTTCTTCAATAGCAACTTTGCACGCACGTTTGTTTAACGACTCGGATAAATTACTGAGTTGATTACCGTGCGATAAGTTTTTTCGGCTGTAAAAATAGTTTTTTACAGGAATAATTAACAGAAAATGGCAAAGCAATCTTAATTGCAGCGGGAGTATTTTTTGCGCATAAAGTTTTCGTGCCCTGGAAACGGTGCAAGCCAATGAACTCGTTTTGCGCTGTCGCTGTCACAACCAATCGCGGTCGTCGCTTGTAGATTAAATAGTCTGGTTTGACTAGGCGTAAAAAGTCAAGTGAAAACTTTTTCAGTGTTTGTACTTGCATTATGTGATATTTATGAACCTTTGTGCATTGAAGCTAAAGAAGGCGTGGTAATTTGGTGCTGGTTGATTTCAAGTGTAATTGTTCTCAGCTTCAAGGCAAAAACTACAGTGGGCACGCGAATATCTCTGATGAATCTTTTGATGCTTTCCGACTTTATCGCAAGGGGATGAGCGGAAATTGGGCAAATTTTAAACATAGTCTTGTCCACTGACCTTTTCTGAAATTACCTGTGACTACAATACAGTTGAAGTCTAGATGATCACAAACGAGCTGTGCTTCTCCGACATCGCCATGGATGTATAGCATCGGCTTCACTGACATTTCTGTCTCATTTACTCAATTCATTGAGCTAAATTCGGATCTGACGCTTCATTTTCAAGGGTCCACGTTCTTTTTCACCTGCAGTTCCAGATTAGTTGGCGGAACAATTCATTTTTCTTTTAAATTAGGCATTCCTTTTCCTCCGGGCGTTTTATTGATACGCCTCCTGCATGATACGGCTCACGTGCCAGCAGCGTCAAAAGGGTTAAACCAAACTCCCTACTAATTCTATTTCAACGAACTCAAACGGCGTATGCATTAGATTTCTGCACGTCAATGCTCGGAGGGAATTCAACAACACGGAAATGTACTTTCTAAAGGCCGCCAACATCATTTTGCCGAACCTATTCGGGCATGCGCTTCACTTAGTCTGACCTGATTTTCCTCCATCTCGCGTATTGGATATTCAATACGACGTAATTTGTGCCAAGAAACCAAACACCGGGCACTTAGCCTGCTAATTAGCCTGACTTTGCCACCCTGTTTTTTAGCCATTTATTTACGGACATCACAGGCTGCTAACTCGAGAACTCCGCCGGCAGTGTGGCAATTTATTGGCAGCCTGTACGGCTCAGCGCTCTGTGAGAGAGACATATGATGCAGCAGAGATCGCTCTCTCTATAAATTGAACTGCAATTTGCCTGCGTTAGAAGCACGACCAACTTTAACTTTACTTTGATGAGGAGGCTTATTCGTGAGCCGAACTTTAGTAATGGAATCGTTATTGGTAATTGAAACCCCTCACGTGGATACAACTATTCTATGCATGGAAATTAACGCTCCCAGGGGGAAATTTGTGAGGGCCCAAACTGAGAAATAGGTAGGCCTTTTTTTGTTGAAATCAAATGTTTTTGTTATGTTAAGGACCATCTTTTTTTTCAGTTTACTGCCCACTCGGGGGGATACAATTATTGTATCTATGGGAACTAGCGCTCCCAGGGGGACAATGTCAGGGCCCGAACTGAGAGTTAGGTAGGCCTTCTTTTTTGTTGTAATAAAATGTTTTTGTTACGTTAAGGACCACCTTTTTTCGGTTTACTGCTGTCCTGTTCTTCATCACCTACTACTTTCCTCTTCAACTTTGGACTTGTATCATGATCTTCTTTCACAACTTACTGTTTTTATGCCTTTCAGCGTAGATTCCGCGTTCTTTTAACTCCGTACTAAATGGTGCCTTCCTCCTTCCTCACTTTGGATCGCATTTTTTGCTGGGTAGGGAGGCTAAAACTAACGACTAATCTGACTAATCTTCAGTTCACTGCTGTCCTGTTTTTCAGCACTTACTACTTTCTTCTTCGACGCTGATCTTGTTTCATAATTGTAGGCGCCGAAGCGTCTCGGCCGCCTACTGGGCCCCGAACATAAACTGCCACCCTGGGCAGGGCTCAAGGGGCGACGTTTTTCGTTTACCGCACGTTACACATGTCTTAATTTGCTACCATGGATCTCAAAAAACTCAATTTGAGAGTATAAGCAAGTGGTTGCAAATTTTATTGGCATGTCTGAAAGAAAAAATACACAAATCATTTAATTACAAAAATGAATAAATATACGAATAGTCTGAGAAGGAACTACACAATTACACCAGTCATTTGATAAGGAACAATTCCACATGCACAAAATTTAAACATTATCGATTGCACAAAGCATTATCTACTTCATTTCAGGATCATCCGAATTATTGACTCAAGATACAAAAATCACACATGAACAGCAACTGTTTTTTCAATAGATAATTTATCGACTGAACTATCGAGAAATGTGCCACGCAGCCGTATAACTCAGCAACGCAACAGGAGACTGATAGGAGACTAGTCAGTAACGCTCGGGATGCTAATCACCACTCATAACGATAACTACACCAATTCAGATACAATCAGCTTGTAATATTTCACCACTATCTCACGAATAAAGTTTCTTCTACCTAGATACATATCAATGCTCTTGCTAAATACGAACAAATGGGAAGAAGGAAAATACTTTTCAGATACTCATAACCTATCGGTAACGATTACAACGAAGGTAACAAACAGAAGAGGGAGCAGCGGGGCACACCGACTACAGCCAGCTTAGACCGCGCTATAGCTCGCGCTGCGATGTACATGGCATGGCGCCCGGAGCGGCCAATCGGCAGTTACATTCCCCCCAAAATTTATCAGTACAGGTATGAAAATTTTACACAAAGAAGTTCAAATCTTAACGGTTACATAGGCACCTATGAGGCATACCAAGGATTCAAAATCATTGCTTATAACGCATCGTAGGTACGTTACCAACAATTTTATTCAAAAAAAGATATCGAACGTTTTTATTCAACTTCGAAGTCAACACAGAATCATACACAGAACAGCGTACAGGCATGGTTATAACAAGAATTACGAGTTTTATTTGCACCGAACTTCGACACATCGCTTTACTACCTTTCAAGGTATATTTATTTCACGCAACATCTAATTGCAAGGTAACAGAACAAGCTTTGAAATGGGCCTGTGCAACAGAACAGAGGCGAAATTATTAAGGTTCGAATCTCTACACCTAGAGACCAACACACTAGCGGACCTTACCAGACCCTTCTTATCAGGAAAGGTTTGGATTACTCTACCTAGGGGCCAATGATTTCTAGGTAGTGATACGTCGCACACCAGAACGATGTCGTCAATCTTTAATGAAGGTTTTACGTGCGGCCATTTCTGCCTTTGATTTAACAAGACAAGATATTCTTTACGCCAGCGATACCAAAAGATATCAATTAGGTACTGAACTTGGCGCCACCTACGCCTAAGGTAACAATCCTCCCTTTTGAAGACTCCAGGCGGAAATGTTACTCCTGAATTGAACAGTAGGACATGATTAGGCGTTAGTACATTCATATCATTAGAGTCGTCGGATGCACGAGTCAAAGGCCTATTATTAAGTATACACTCTACTTCACATAGTATGGTTGTTGGGAAATACTTTCGGAAACAAATTTTGGAAATACTTTACTCGGGGAAATACTTAACGTTGGGGAAATACACGTGTGTTTTATTAGGTATTGGAATTTCAGCCAGTTAAAACAAGCGCCGGTGCTGCGCAGCCAGCACAGGCGAGGGGCAGATACGAAACACACGCAGTCACACACATACACGCACATCGACACACTCACGAACACACACACAGACGTAGGCGTTAGTGGCTGAGCGGGTAGCGCGAGGGCAAATTCGAAAGAAGAAGGAGTAAGGCTTAGCAGAGAGCGGCACCTGCTACACCAATGGTGTGCCCTCTAAGGAATCACGTGTTTGAGGTGTCGAGCGCGATCCAATCAGAGATAGAAACTTCACAACCGGCAAGCGTTCAACGAATTAGAATACAGTGGCTCTCTCTGTAGCTGGGAAGGTTCGAGAAGAGTCTGGAAAAGAAAACAAGCGAGAGTATATAAGCGGCGAACAAGTACATTAGGGAGGATTCTAACTTGGTTACACGACGAGAGATGGTCTTTTTGGTGCACGTTTTTCGGGGATCCGGCTCCGCCGAGATCCCCTTGGATCTGCTACTCGAGAAAAGCATCGCGAAGTGCCCCTATACAGTGCTCCTTCGAATCTCCAAAAGTTAGCAACGGACCCAGCAGACACGGAAGTACCACCGACATCAAATTCCGCTTGATACGCAACAACGTCGGAGTCTGCAACGATAACACAAGTCGTGAGTACTGCACGGTCGAGCGCCTGGTACTCGGAGCATCTGAGATCTTAGGCGCCGGTCTACGACTGCGATGGAGCACGTAATCAGGAGACACGGAAGTACCACCGACATCAAATTCCGCTTGATACGCAACAACGTCGGAGTCTGCAACGATAACACCAGTCGCGAGTCCTGCACGGGCGAGCGCCGGGTACTCGGAGCATCTGAGATCTTGAGCGCCGGCATACGACTACGAGGGAGCAGCCGCGACAAGTGAGCCTGATGGCGGTTAATCTTCAAAAGTGACGGAAAGAAATGTAGGGTGGTGCCGGAAAATCACCGCCGAAGAGTTAAATGTGTATTATTGAGAAGTTTGGAAAGAGTGATCCACAGTTAAATTAGAGTGCAAAGTAGCTCACGGAACGCGGCATTCAAAGCGGCGCGCAATGTATAAATATGGATTTGTGTTTCCTACTGTGGTGGTGTGCTCTTGGCAAGGAGGATGTGTTTCGGTCACAAAGCAAGAGTTAGAGGGTACGTAACCCGAAGCGTTTATTAAATTTTGAACAACTTGTGGTAAGCAAAGTTCTTTGATGTTTTATGTTGCATTATTCCAAATGTTTCGTGTTCATGCTAGCCCATTCCCCGACTATGTTTCCTGATTTTTGCACAGTGCGGAAGGTTATTTTTGTCGTAACCCGAAAATTGTTGTGCTAGCGTTCATTGTAATAAGGAGAGTAGATGTCCCGTTCTTTGTGTGGCTCATTACGTAGCTCATGTTAGTGCGTTCATTTGGTGCTCAGGTTGGCCAGTCGGGCCGCCACGAAGCGTGCACAAAGCACGATTTATGGCAGTCATCGGCCTAGACAGCCAAGGTGTGGTTTCCGCATTGTGTCGTGTGGGATTGCCATGTCGTTAAATTCATGCGCTTGTTGCTATAACATTTCCCTGTGCTTTAATCACTGCATTGAAATATTTTGTGTGTCCTATTCAAATCCACGTGTTTCCAAATAAATTCATGTAAATCTTAATAACTCTTTTATTCTCCATGTCTGGTATGCAGGTGTACGCAAGCATAAAGGATAATACTATAACATGTGTGGGGGTTGCAATTCCCTCAGCGTATGGGCAAGGGGAGGGTCCTAAACCCACCCTCATCTCCGTATCGCGACAGGGAAAATATTAATTGACCGCAAGCGTACTGTCTGTATATCAACATGGAGATTGTTTTTAATTATTTTTAGTTGTCTAAAAATATCTGTTTCTTTTTTTTTAATTCAGTCAAATAGTCGCTCGATAATTAAGCAGAATTTTCTGCTAGTACAATTCACCCCGTGTCATTTTAAGTACGCTCCAATTCTTGGGGAGTAATTTCTAACTTAGAGATCTATGCCGTCGCCTGAGACAGGGCGAGCTGTTGGAAGGGTGATAAAAGACCGGAAATTTCTTGTGGCGGTAAAGCTGAGCCGCAGTCAGACTATATCTGAGCGCCTAATTTGAAGTAAGCCTGACTGAACTCTGTAAAGCTGTGTAATTCTCTGCCATTAAGTTTCTCAGGAATAATGAGAAGTTCATTTGACAGTATTGCAGGCGTAGATCAGATTTTTTTGTCATAATGTTGAAATTGATTAAGTTGAATATTGTCTTCTTGGCGAGTTTCACAACAAATTTTAAAAAATAACAGTGTTGAATCTTCTGAGAGCATTTTATTTTCTTGGCCGTGCTAATCGTTATAAAAATTGCAAGTTCTGAAGTGCAGCCGGCATTATTAAAATATTTGTGTTCATCATGGGAGACATTTTTTTTTTGGTAATCATTCAATGCCTAAAAGATTTTGTTTGTGTTACAATCTCTCAAGGATTAGATTCAGTCGTGTAGGTGCGTGATATGCAGCAGAATGTTCGTCATGTGCCAATTTTCTGCGAGTTATTTTGGTGCCGCCCAATTTTGGTACTGATTCCGGCCAGAAATGGGCCGCTGCGGAGACTGAGTGAGTCGGCTTGTAATGGCATTTCACTGCTTGGAGTCATAAATGCGTGAGAGTGTGGGGCAATAAAATTTGAAATGCCTGCAGCTGCAGTCGGACCATTTTCTGAGCACCCAATTTGAAGTGTACTTGGCTGAGTGTGATCCATGGTCATTAATTTTCGAGGTGCTACGAGAAATTTATACGTTCCGGAATCTTTGCTCATTCTTCTCGTGCCTCTGAGTTGATTCAAGTAATGTTGTGTGAGTGAATATTGCATCAAAGGTCAATTTATAGCGTTGTCATCTTGGAACATTTATTTTGGTGCATCCGAGAGCCAGCATAATTTAGTCACGTTCTGAAGTGCTGCCATCATTACTCAGAAGATAAAAGGAATTTAGTAATTAATTTGGTTGGAATTTTCATTTTTAAATGATACCTCACTTATAAATAATTCCTACAGAATTTTTTTTGGCCACGTGTGTGTCAAGCTTCTCCAATCAGCTATAGCAACATAATTCCTACTTTCATTCGTTGATATTTGAGTGCTTCAGGTATTTAAATTAACATCGGCTAAGAAGCAGTAATGGGATTGTTTGAGAATCAATTTCCGTGATGTCAATGGGACAGTAAAATTTTTTTTGTGTTGCAAATTGTTGAATGAATTAAGTGACGGTGCTTAGGATAAAAATTAAATGTAGTGTTTTAAAGTAAGTGATAATTTTCAACGATGCTGCACTTGCAATTCATTTCATTTTATTCTGCAGGCGGAAAATAATAGTTGAATGCCATTGTGATGAGAATATAATCAGCATGAATTGAACTAATGGAATCCGATGCATTTGCTAAGCGAGTATTCGTGCAGAGCTTTGTCTTGAATATATATTTCATAAATTTTCAGTATGCTGTTTCCTTATTGAATGTTTCCAGGATTTATCACCTTTTAATGCTCATTGGTATTATGTGTAGAATGATGGCCCGGATGTATTCCTATATTTTTAAGTTGAAACCGACTTACATCACTGGAAAAGTTGAATAAATTTTGCGTTTTGGTATTCAAAATATTGGATGACCGAGCAAGTTTAAATTCATTATGGCACCAAGATTGAATTTAATTTGAGAGTTTCCTTGAAGTTTAATATGAATGTAATTTTGCTCTAACAAGCTCAGGAACACAAATCATTTTGAAGTGAGAGCATTTCAGGTATAATGGTCGGGATCTTCAGCCAAGTAATCACTTGAACGTTTTTTTTGACAACGAATTTTGTTCCTGGCTGTCAAATGCAGAGTGAATTAGAATTTTCATGCCGGTGTCGGATTGAAACTGAGGAAGTGATGTTGCCTAGAACAATAAGTTTTACTTTAGTGTACTCTTTCCTCGGTGAGAATGTGTTGCATCTTCCGAAAAGGCCACGCAGCCAATTCTTGGATAAATTTAGTTACTTAGAGATAAAATATCGCCACACACGTGACCAGTAAAGTAAAAATCATTTGTTGAATTTCAGCATTTATAACAATTTCATGCAAGACTCCAGTGTTCAAGAGTGAGAAGTGAATATTGCTTTTTTTGAGCTGTTGCTGAATTCGATTGTTTCAAAGTAATTTGTTTTGTTATTCTTCTCAAATTCCGTGGACATAAAATCTTTAGAGCGTCATACCACTATTCATATAAAGTCCTTGGAAAATATAATTTTTTGTCGAGTGTTTGGCGAATAAATTTAGTGTGCTTCAATCTCAGCTCCATAGGTGGGTTGAAACTCTATTAATAATTAAGTATACGTAGTTTTAGGAAAGGAACACGTGGGGTGCAGACACATTTTGCCCATTCAGTTTCAGGCCACCAATGAATAATTTTTCCTCTTTGAAGTGTGCGTTAATGAAAAATTGTGTATTTTTCTTCAAGTCGTTGGTTGTGTAAGAGAATGTTCAAATTATACTTATGTGAGAGGTGCAAATTGTGTCTTACTGACACTGAATTCTACTACAACGAAAGAGATAGAGTTGTGTAGATTTTGCAGAAATACTACGCAATTTCTCGAGTGGGATTCAACCTCGTATTTTATCGCAAAGTAAAGTATTGCCTCGTGTGAGAGATGCATATTTCCTGCGTACGCCTGGGATTATTGTCTCCCTAAACAGGAAGATTTACTTGTCGTATAAAGGTAATTTGCCTGGTGTATTACAAATAAATTTGTCCCTGAACATCCCTGAGAATTCTTCAGAATAATCTTTGGATTTTTATAATGCATTCTTCGTGTTTGTCTACGCATTCTCTCTCGTTCGTGCGCGGATTTTGGACAGGTTCGTTGGAGTCGGTTTTGCCTGATCAACTAAAGTAGCTCTGGCGTGCCTTCTATGTTTGAGCGTAGGATGGGAGGAGCGGAAACATTCGACAATGCTTTGAATGTTGAATGTTAACATGATTAAGCAGTAACTTTAAACAAATTGTGTAGACCGTTTCGTCAGTAATTGAAATTAAATCTTTAATTGATGGCGAGAGTAGGTTTGCATAATTATGATGTATTTATCAACTTCATTAGGATATGTGTATTTTCTACTACGAAAATGCTCAATATTTCGAGATGGAGTGTAATTTCTGCAGACGCATTGATTATAGCGTAAAAAAAATTGAAAATGCATAGCGACTGGATTGTACAAGTGTGATCTTCATCGAGGATGTATGCAAGCGAGATACACCGTGCAGCAGAGAGCCTCTGCCGGAATTTTATTGCTTTATGGATAGCACAAGCAATTAAGAAATTGTGGCGGTACGTTCAAGCTGATGTGGTTAAAACTCTAGTGTAGTATTACGGAACGCAAGAATGTAGGATGTTGTGAGAACATGGAAGAATGTATATGGTATCAGTAGCATTGAAGTAAATGCGTTTAAATTGATGGACGACGAAGAAAATGATATCATTGAATAACAATTGTACAACTCAAAGTCTGAGAATTAGGTTAATAATCATGTTTTTTTCATTTTGTGTGTGTTATCAGGATGTTAGATCATCAGAACGGCTGTTCTCAGCAAAAGTATGATGTAAAGTCTAACAGAGTGATGACACACTGTGTATTCATGAGTACATTAAGTGCGTTAGGGATTCCAGCCTGTTTGGCAAATCTCCCGATTTGGTGTACAATATTTGTGTGAATGTTTATATAATCTTGCGGCAACGTGGAATCATTTAAATGTGCTGCACTGTCTCTGGGGCTGAGAATCGGATAAAATTTTGTGTCGTATCTATTTTTGCATTTTGTGTCAGTGTTATCACAATGTCAAATCGTCTGTAGAGCCTTTCGGCGTAGTAAGATGTAAAGTTTGACGGGTTGGTAACACTACATTTTGTCTATTTTTGCATTTCTTTGTATGTCGGTATTGTTAGAATGTCGGATCGCTAGAAAAGCCTTCGCGGCCGAGTATAACGGAAAGTCCGATGAGCTGATAGTACCCAATTCATGTGTAATTTTTCTCTTGTATGTCGGTATTGTTAGAATGTCGGATCGCTAGAAAAGCCTTCGCGGCCGAGTATAACGCAAAGTCCGATAACCTGATAGTACCCAATGTATGTGTAATTTTTTTCTGGTGTGTCGGTGTTGCAAATGTCTGATCGTTAGAAAAGCCTTCGCGGCAGAGTATAATGTAAACTTGGACGCCTTGACAATACCCAATGTATATGTGTTTTTTTTTTGGTGCGGATGCGGGAATTCGACCTGCCTGGTGATTTTCCTGCTCTTTCGTACCTTATGTGTAAGAATGTTCATATAGTCTTGTGCCAAGGTAATCGACGCCTACGATTGAAAAATGGGGCTGGTCGTAAGTTACTGGAATGAGATGTATTATTTTCTTCGAAATATTTAGGTGACTTTACCGATTAGTAACACCGTCGAACGAATTTCGGCTTTGTCTAGAGTTGGTTGAGGATACCGGAAAGTAACTATTTTATGTTTGTATGTAGGAATTCTTCGTGTAGCTCACGTCCGCCTCACTCAAGGCAGATTTTGAAGAAAACCGAGGAACGATTCTTACGTTGATCAACCATGTAATGCGCTGTCTCTCGAGTACAAATGGACCAGGTTAGACAATTTAACGCGTATTCTACGGAAGGAGATCATTAGCAATTTAACGCGAAACTCAGGGGTCTAAGTCATGCTGGTCGACAAGCGGACTGAGAATCAAAACCTGAAGATCTTCGCAAATAAATGTGCTTCATTTTCTACAATTATGATGGAAGAGCTGATGAGCTCCAACGTGGGAGTCCAACGCGTATTGACGCCGTAATCTACAGGATTTGTCCGCGATTTGACGCAACGAGAATCTACGGAATTTCCACGAGTTCACGTGACGCCAAGGATGAATTTTTTATGGAAAAGCTTCAGTAACTTCGATTCTCAGCAGGGGGCCCTCCCCAGGATCAGTAGCAAGCCCAGGATCAGTAGCAAGCCCAGGATCAGTAGCAAGCCCAGGATCAGTAGCAAGCCCAGGATCAGTAGCAAGCCCAGGATCAGTAGCAAGCCGAGGATCAGTAGCAAACCGAGGAGTAGCACGTCACAGGAACAACAACAACAAGCTGTACCTAGGCTCGCAGGAGGAGCAACAGCAAGTTTTTGTTGCAAGAAATACGTGTACTCTGAATCACAGGATGAAATGATAATTATGAGGAAGAAAACTTGAGGTTGGAAAATTACCTCCATTTGCGATTTTAATTGTTAGGTGGATTGAAAGCTGAAAGGATGTCTCTGCTTGTAACAAATTCGCCGATTTTTCGATCTCTAATTGATATGTTTATCTATGTCGATGAATTGCCGAGAGCAAGTCGAGAATAATATGTCGTGTGTGTTTTATTGTATGCGTTGAAGTGTCCGATTTATGCGTTATCTTTGATGTTTTCTTTTCTCCTTGCGTTCTATAATGATGTGTATAAGAAATGTGCGTTTCAAGTATTAGGTGTGTGTCAGGTATTAATGAACTTTTTATAAATGCGTCAACATCGGCGTAAATCATGAGGTGATATGTAGGGATATTTTGATGTCGGGAAGAGCGAGGGGATTGAATAAGGGGGGGGCGAATATTTTCTAAATTTTTAACGTAAGGGGTACGTCACGGTTATAATTTAAATTAACGGATGAAAATTTGCACCAACTTTGCAAGTTGGCACAAATTTTTCTGGGGCGATGCGGGTATTGTTGGGAAATACTTTCGGAAACAAATTTTGGAAATACTTTACTCGGGGAAATACTTAACGTTGGGGAAATACACGTGTGTTTTATTAGGTATTGGAATTTCAGCCAGTTAAAACAAGCGCCGGTGCTGCGCAGCCAGCACAGGCGAGGGGCAGATACGAAACACACGCAGTCACACACATACACGCACATCGACACACTCACGAACACACACACAGACGTAGGCGTTAGTGGCTGAGCGGGTAGCGCGAGGGCAAATTCGAAAGAAGAAGGAGTAAGGCTTAGCAGAGAGCGGCACCTGCTACACCAATGGTGTGCCCTCTAAGGAATCACGTGTTTGAGGTGTCGAGCGCGATCCAATCAGAGATAGAAACTTCACAACCGGCAAGCGTTCAACGAATTAGAATACAGTGGCTCTCTCTGTAGCTGGGAAGGTTCGAGAAGAGTCTGGAAAAGAAAACAAGCGAGAGTATATAAGCGGCGAACAAGTACATTAGGGAGGATTCTAACTTGGTTACACGACGAGAGAAGGTCTTTTTGGTGCACGTTTTTCGGGGATCCGGCTCCGCCGAGATCCTCTTGGATCTGCTACTCGAGAAAAGCATCGCGAAGTGCCCCTATACAGTGCTCCTTCGAATCTCCAAAAGTTAGCAACGGACCCAGCAGACACGGAAGTACCACCGACATCAAATTCCGCTTGATACGCAACAACGTCGGAGTCTGCAACGATAACACAAGTCGTGAGTACTGCACGGTCGAGCGCCTGGTACTCGGAGCATCTGAGATCTTAGGCGCCGGTCTACGACTGCGATGGAGCACGTAATCAGGAGACACGGAAGTACCACCGACATCAAATTCCGCTTGATACGCAACAACGTCGGAGTCTGCAACGATAACACCAGTCGCGAGTCCTGCACGGGCGAGCGCCGGGTACTCGGAGCATCTGAGATCTTGAGCGCCGGCATACGACTACGAGGGAGCAGCCGCGACAAGTGAGCCTGATGGCGGTTAATCTTCAAAAGTGACGGAAAGAAATGTAGGGTGGTGCCGGAAAATCACCGCCGAAGAGTTAAATGTGTATTATTGAGAAGTTTGGAAAGAGTGATCCACAGTTAAATTAGAGTGCAAAGTAGTTCACGGAACGCGGCATTCAAAGCGGCGCGCAATGTATAAATATGGATTTGTGTTTCCTACTGTGGTGGTGTGCTCTTGGCAAGGAGGATGTGTTTCGGTCACAAAGCAAGAGTTAGAGGGTACGTAACCCGAAGCGTTTATTAAATTTTGAACAACTTGTGGTAAGCAAAGTTCTTTGATGTTTTATGTTGCATAATTCCAAATGTTTCGTGTTCATGCTAGCCCATTCCCCGACTATGTTTCCTGATTTTTGCACAGTGCGGAAGGTTATTTTTGTCGTAACCCGAAAATTGTTGTGCTAGCGTTCATTGTAATAAGGAGAGTAGATGTCCCGTTCTTTGTGTGGCTCATTACGTAGCTCATGTTAGTGCGTTCATTTGGTGCTCAGGTTGGCCAGTCGGGCCGCCACGAAGCGTGCACAAAGCACGATTTATGGCAGTCATCGGCCTAGACAGCCAAGGTGTGGTTTCCGCATTGTGTCGTGTGGGATTGCCATGTCGTTAAATTCATGCGCTTGTTGCTATAACATTTCCCTGTGCTTTAATCACTGCATTGAAATATTTTGTGTGTCCTATTCAAATCCACGTGTTTCCAAATAAATTCATGTAAATCTTAATAACTCTTTTATTCTCCATGTCTGGTATGCAGGTGTACGCAAGCATAAAGGATAATACTATAACATGTGTGGGGGTTGCAATTCCCTCAGCGTATGGGCAAGGGGAGGGTCCTAAACCCACCCTCATCTCCGTATCGCGACATGGTTATAAAATCCTCGTCGCTACATTTTATCAGCTGCTGGCGAAAACACGTGCCGAGCACTTTGCGTATTGATCTTATTTCCCTTTCAAACGCTCCGCCAAAGTGAGATGCTGCAGGAGGATTGAATTTCCAGGTTATAGACCTTTGCTTCAGCCAGTCTTCAATATTGTTTTGATTCCATTCTGCTATCGATTCCCTGAGTTCTCGCTCACCGGATCGTAAGTTCGTGCCGTTGTCGCTCGTAATCGAGGTTACGTTGCCTCTTCGACAAATGAATCTTCGTAGCGCTTGAAGAAAAGAATCTGTGTCAAGGGAATAGGACATCTCCAAATGAATAGCACGGCTTGCCATGCAGGAAAAGACCACTCCGTACCGTTTACATGCTTTTCATCCATTAAGAATTTCGAACGGCCCGAAGAAATCCACGCCCACATGTGTAAAAGCCGGAAGGTCCCCGGTTATTCTCTCTTCGGGTAGATCTGACATTTGTTGCTCCATTTGCTTAGAATGATATCTTCTGCAGCTAAAGCAATTTTTGATCACCTTTCTGACTAAGGCATTGCCTTTAATAATCCAGTACTTCTCTCTCAGAGAAGCCAATGTAGTTTCTCTTCCAAGGTGCCCTACTTTGCAGTGGACTGAGCGTACGAGCGACTCCACAATCGGAGAAGAAGGAGGTAGAACAACAGGGTGTTTATTTTCGTAGGAGGCCGAGGAATTGCCAAAACGGCCACCTACTCTGAGCAAACCAGAAGCGTCCAAGAATGGGTTCAGTTTTCGCATGGGGGAAGATTTTGTTACGTTATTCCTAGTAGTTAGTTCACTGATCTCTTTTTGGAAATGCTTCGTTTGAATATACTTTACGATAGCTACTTCTGCTAAGTCCAAGTCGTCGACCGTCACCTTTTTGTTCAATTGGCCCGAGCCGAAACGGAGAAAGTTCTTAAACTTTAGCATACAAGCTACTCGAACTTTCAGTTTGTACCAGTTTGACGTTGCGTTCATAAAGATATCGAGAGGAGTATCAGCGCTGCTTAGGGTTACGGAGTGACACGCTACAGTAGCTACTTCTTCCTCTAATGAAATGGAGCTGCATGGTTCAACAGGAAATTCTGCCGATACATTGTTTAAGAAGCCAGGGCCACTTGCCCATAAAAGCGACTGAGCAAGGTTCCCCCCGCTGGTGCCACGACTAACCAAGTCCGCCGGGTTATCGTTAGTGGGTACATAACGCCAGTCGTTCGGGTCGGTATAGTTTCTAATGAAGCATACCTTATTACTCACAAAGCGCTTAAAGCGTTTATCATCAGTCTTAATGTACCCTAGTACTGTAGTGCTGTCGCACCAAAAGTATAATTTAGAAATTTCGTAGGTCAGTTCGGTACGGAGTTTATTCGCCAATTCTACGCTCAACTTTGCGCCGCAGAGTTCAATTCTCGGGATCGTTTTGAGGGTAGAATTATTCAGAGGCACGATACGCGATTTACTAGCAACGAGCGACGCGGACACCGTGTCGTCGTCGTAAACAAATCTCAGACAAGTGCAAGCGCCGTATGCAATTTCGCTTCCATCGCAAAACGTATGCATTTCGATGGTGCTAAGAGCTTTAGGCAGCATAAAACACCTAGGTACACTTAACTTCTCTAAAGCGTCAATATCCTTCAGCCAAGCAATCCAAATTTCAGTCATTGAATCAGGCAGGGGTTCGTCCCAGTGCAGTTTTTTCCTACACGATTCTTGGAACAGTTTTTTTGCTTTAATAAGAACGGGTTGTGCTAGACCGGTAGGGTCGTATACACAGGCCAGGAATTTTAACAATTTTCTCCTTGTCACAGGCAAGGATACGTTTGCACATTTAGGTTTGCTAATGCTCAATTCGTCTTTTCTCGTATCCCACAGCCCGCCTAACGCGCGCTCACCGGAAGGGGCCTCACAGAGCGGAGAGACCGTAGAGCCGCAGGTTTGCACATGGTCGTTGGGGATACGATCAAATTCGCGCTCAACTAAGGGAGAATTACTACGGAATTTAGCAAGGTGAAAACCACCTTCAGAAATTGTTTCCTTTACATCCTTCGTTAGGCTTATCAATCCTGTTTCCGTATCTTTGGATACTAAGAGGTCATCGACATAAAAGGATTTACAAATAGCTTCCCTAGTTTCCCGCGAACACCGACAGTCGCGAGCCGTTTGTTGCAAAGCAAAACTAGCGACGCTAGGGCTACTAGTGGCGCCAAATACATGGACGCGAAGGCGATACTCTGAGATTTCGCCACAGGAATCGTACCAAAAGAATCTGAGATAGTCAGCGTGGTGTTTTGGCACTCGTACCTGATAGAACATTCTTTCTATGTCCGCAATTAGGGCGAAAGTTCCCTGTCTAAATCTGAGTAGGACGCCTATCAGGTTGCTAGTTAGATCAGGTCCCTGCAATAGACTGGAGTTTAGAGAGACATCGTGATAAGGCAATGAGCAATCAAAGACTACGCGCAGAGTACCCTTTTGTTTATGGTAAACTCCGTGGTGAGTCAGGTACCAACATTTACCGCTACTTGTTGACAGCTCATCAGCGGGAACCTGCTCTATGTGATTCTGCTCAATCATAGTTTGAAATGATGCTCTGTAGAGCTCAAAATATTGAGAATCTCGTTTGAATCTTTTCTCGGCTTGACAAAATTTATTAAAAGCTTGATTGCGATTACAAGGGAAATTAACGTCGTTTGTTTTAAAGGGCAATTCAATTTCATAATGCTTATTAGGCAATCTATTAATACTAGAGCCGACTTTATCAATAAATTTCAGATCATTTTGAGAGTATTTGTCGTCGGAGTGATCAACAAAATCATGAGCGAAGAGCTTCTCAATCTTTTCGTTAAGAGCATCAGCGTCTGTTACGGATATACGGTTACAAATCCTCCTGTTACTGCAACGGCCAACTGGACCGTTCACAGTCCACCCCAACAGATGACGGGATGCAAAGGGTTGATTACCTTCGCCTTTTGCGGTCTCCAACGACATTATTAGCGAGGGAACGTTCATTCCAATCAAAATATCTACGTCTACATTAACGAAATTGAATGCAACGTCTTTCAGATGCTGGAAACCCTTTACGTCATCGTATGTAGGAATGTCGTCTTTAGTGAATGGCCAGTTATCAGAACTCCTGGTGTACAAAACTGGTACAGTTACAGAAAATATTCGATCAAGGTCTGATACTTCGAGGTTGTTAACAACACGAGTAGCAAAGGAACCATTTTTCCTCTCCATAGTCATGAGTTGAACACACGTCTGATGAGTTTTTATCCCTAGTTTTGGCAGTATGCGCTCATTAACCCAACAATCGCTAGAGCCACTGTCTAATATCACATTCACAGTCAATTCGGCGTCGCTACCAATGACTCTCACCTTCGCGGGTAAAACGGGTGAAAGAACCTTCGTCGTTTGTCGGCCAGACAACCGGCGATTACAGAAGGTGGAGCATGACGTGGTCGTAGCAGGGTCTTTGGAATGGTCGTCTTGACCAGAATTTAGGAAAGACTCTCTCTCTATAGCAGGCGGTTGCCGCTTTGGAGGAGACCGAGCATGCATGACTGTGGGATGCGTTCCCTTACACTGGGAACAAACCAGCTTCTGTTGGCAGCTTCTGGACAGGTGGTTAGGTTTCAAACAAGCAAAACAAAGCTTATTACTGCGCACGAATGCAGACTTCTCCTCCCGAGGTTTTCGCTTGAAGAAATAGCACCTTTCGAGTGTATGATTCCTTTTGCGACAGCATAGACAA